>JASPKZ010003447.1:305000-392500 GCA_030220185.1 Diploptera punctata | reverse complement strand
GGGGAAATAGATTATACAGGGAATGATTGGAACACATTAGCTCAGGATAGGGATGTATGGAGAGCTTATGTCCGCGCGGCTATGAAGTTATCTGTTCGATAGTGTCGGTTAGTTAGTTAGTGAACTCATACTCCTAATGGTCCTAGGTTGCTGGCTAACGAACTCGACCTTACTTTTGTTTCTAATTGATTGTTATATGGTTCCGAAAAAACAAAAATTACAACCGCTAGAGGGTTGAAAGCTCACTACATATAGGCACACACACACACACACACACACACACACACACACACACACACACATATATATATATATATATATATATATATATATATATAAAGTTTGGTTTGGTAATAGTCATTTTCGTTGTCTACTAGATAAGATCGGTGAAGAAATATAAAAAAGTTTTGAAAAATTTTTCATGAGAACAACCTCATTAGATTCATTCCTATTGAATTGGCTAAAACCAAAAATATTTAATGAAATGCTAGTAATGTAAAACTATAGTCAGGTGTTGCAGTTTTTTTGGGAACAATGTATTAAGAACATGTTGTTGATGCAGATGTGATGTGTCAGACCGGGAGGCTGTACTGGAATTGGCGAAGAAAGTTAAAGCAGAAGTAGGAGATGTGACCGTCCTGATTAATAACGCAGGGATTATGCCCTGTCATCCCCTGCTACAACATAACCAGCAGGAGATTCGCAGGATATTCGACATCAACGTACTAGCGCACTTTTGGGTAAGAATTACACTGGTCAACATGAATTTTATCTCATGAGTACCAATAGTTGTACTTAACGCATTTTTATCGTGTTTTCAAATATATCTTCGGAATTTCTCCATCACCCACAGTTTTTTTATTTCAATTTCAATTAATGGATTTAAATAATTTTTTTTAATAAACCTAGCTTTCTTCCCGGAAAATCTTGGCGCAGTGAGCGTTGAGCACGGGGAACACTTTCATCAGGAGATTTCAGCTATGGAAAAGAGATATCAAGGCAAGTGGAATCCTAATATGCTGACAGATTGTTGTTGGACCATGAAGATGGATGTTCCACAGGCGAAATATAGCAGAACATCATAATATCTTACTTTCTAAGTGAGTCCGAATGTTCGAATATTGTGTAGTTACGAATATAGAAAATATTAAAATGTTTGAAATTGTAAATGCCTGTCTCTCCAGAACCTTGCGTGATGGACAAAAACCGATATCATATTTGAATTCAGGAGAAAAACTACTATCAGGATCACATATTTTTCTTTCTGTGACAAAAACGTTTATTTTTTACTCAGTGTTACAGTGGAGAAAATTGGAATAAAGGCACTAACTTTTAGTAGTTAAAACAACCTTAAAAATGTATGCAAATACCGTATGTGTGTCATAGATTACATATAATTATCTTGGACATAATTTCATAAAGGTCTCCACATTTTGTATTTATTATATACGTAAATATTACGTAAACATTAAGAAAACGCTGTCCTAGGGGTGGAAATCGGTATAAAGGCAGGTCAACTTCTGGCTCTTACAGAGACATAAATGTAAACAAAACACTGCAATTACATGGAGACGACGTGTCTGTGAGCATCGTTCATCAGTTACAAGTAAGTAGTACGTAAAATGCCGCGTGGAAAGCCTCTATCAAATGAAGAGAAACCAAGAGTTAGTGCCTTCAAGGAGATGGGCCTTTCCAATCGAAAAATAGCTACGAAATTTGGCTTCAAGATGTATCATTGATAATTTTGTCAAACTGGGCTCACAATATGGAAAAAAAAAAAAACGGGAAGTATGGACGGACATGAAAATTGTCTGAGCGCACTAAGCGTCTCATTTTACGTAAAGCAAAAGGTAAGAGTATGTTTTCTTCTCAAATCCAGGCTGATTTGAAGTTGCCAGTAACAGCCAGACGAGTAAGACAAATTCTGTCAGAAGACAAGAACCTAAAATTAAAAAAAAAAACACCTCTGAACAATGCATATAAGAAAGTTAGAATGACTTTTGCTGAAGAACACATGTCCTGGACCTTAGAATGGAATAAAGTAATACTCAGTGATGAGAAGAAGTTTAATCTGGATGGGTCTGATGGCTTTCAGTATTACTGGAACGACCTCCGTACTGAAGAGCAAGTTAGAATGAGTAGAAACTTCGGTGGTGGAGGCGTTATGATTTGGGCAGCATTCTGCTTTAAAGGAAGATAAAAAATAGTATGAATACGCATCCTGATGAATTCTGAGTCCTACACTGAGGAACTTTTGGAGTCAGAATCGATACGAATGTATGAGGAATTTGGGCGAAGATCTAATTTTTCAGCAAGATAATGCTTCCATTGACGTGTCTGCTAAATCAAAGAAGTGGTTCAGGAAGAAAGAAATACCACTTTTGACGTGTCCAGCCAAAAGTCCTGATTTAAACCCGATTGAGAACTTATGCGGGATCCTAGCAAGGGGCATGTGTATCGCGATGGACGGCAGTTTGGGACAGTGACTGAGCTGAAAAATTCTATTCGGGAAGAGTGGGCTTGAATCTCAGTGGAAGAAATAAACTCCCTCATCAAGTCCATGCCAAAGAGAATCTTCCAAGTAACTAACAACAATGGAGGTTCAACTAAATTTTAGAACTTTGTTGTAAACTTTGTGCTCAGTCTTTTTGGTTTAATCTATGGAATACACAAAGTGCCTTTATACTAATTTCCACCCATATATGAGAGTGGTTACAGTTTTCATGTACTTTTTTGGACGGAAATGGATAATTAATTTTGACATTATTTGTGTGTGTTTTATACTCAATCACCTCCTAAGTTAAGATAGAAAAATTACAAAGAAAGAGTAAATAAACTTGTGTTAACACTTCTAACAAGTGCCTTTATACTTATTTCCTCCACTGTATTAGCTTCTATCTTAAGTAATGTCTGTTTTTAATGTAATATTTTGTCTGATGGAATTTTGTAGGTATGACTCACCGGAAGTTTGTTCCGAAGGGCGTCAATCTTTATTCTCAACAACTGGGATGAGTTCATGAAATTTTGGTCGCGAGTTAAAATTGAATCGGACGTTATACTCCACGAAGAACAATGAAAAAAAAAAGAAGGAATAGGGAGGAATCAACTGCTGCCATACGTAGAATATAGCTATGATCTTGTGCCTACAGATACATAGCCCATTTATTGCGTGAAATTCCGAAAAATTGAAACCATTTACGCTGTTGAAGTGACTCTTAACAAATTCTTCGCATGAAAAAACAAGAGACTTGCACTGTCCCTGACCATAGTATGGCTCGAGACCATAAGATCTGATGGTTTCTATTTTGAAGACTAGTTTAATTTCAGAAAACATTGAAAATTAAATTTTGTTTTAAAAAAATACATTACTTATGAGACAGTATCTATGTATTACATGCTATCGTATATTACTTTTTTTCCGCGATAGTGCGTTTTGTCGTACTTACAGCAATGGCGACCATGATTGAAAATTCAAATTCCTACATTTCTGCGTTGCCAATGTAAATAACTATATACTTTAACCTTAATAACTGTATTATAATATTACATATTACAAAACGCGTGTGGGAAGTAAAACCACTGCCCTCTATGTATACTATATACAATGAATATACAAAAAATATCCAAAAGGTATTGTTAATATGCATTATACGAAACAAATCACTACATTTTAAATGAACTTAACTTTATTTGAAACAATATAAAACAATAAATACGTATTTGCGCAATTTTATCACTAAATGGTCTCACGGCCTACCATAGTTTCAACTAATAAACATTGCCCACACTGTTAATGTTAGTCAGTTGTTTATAATGAACTCAAATATTTCCAACAAATATGTCATTATTTTACTATTATTTATTATTTTGAAAACACCAACGCGCAAAAAAATGTACAACGCTAGTTTTTGAAGTGTTTTACAGAATCTCTACAATTTTTTCTCCATTCTGTAAAAACCGCTTCCCAATCTTGCAGCGTAATTTAATATTACCCATTACCTTTAAAAGACGTACCTGATAATTTGATGTTTACAGTAGCTATATCAGATGATGATTAGTTGTTTGTTTATTTATTTATTTGTATTCTATCAGAACTCATCTTACAATGGACCAAAGGCCCTACTGGCTGATGATCATCCAGTTCTATATAATGCACGTGTTAATGGTGAGACCAGACTCGGATGGTCGGCCATGGGCGTTCTAGTTCTAGCTGAATATGATTTGAATGATTAGCTTAGGATAGGGATGTATAGAGAGCTTATGTTCACGCGAACAGGAACGTCAGTGTTCGGAAAAGGCTATACATGTTTTGGTTGGTTTAGTTTTTATAGAAGCATTAAATACTTTATTGCATATTTGATAGTTACGTCAATTTTGTTGAAAAATGAAGTAAGAATGACTTATCTAATTTCTCCATGTTTCAGATGCTAGAAGCTTTCTTGCCCAGCATGATTGAGAATAATCACGGTCACGTGGTAGCACTGTCATCTATGGCAGGAATTATGGGAATCCCTAATCTAGTGCCTTATTGTGGTTCAAAGTATGCCGTCAGAGGTCTCATGGAGGCATTAACCGAGGAACTGAGAGAGAATGCAAAGCAGATTGACGTCAAGTTTACCTCCATATATCCATTCATCGTGGACACCGGCCTGTGCAAGAAGCCGCGCACCAGGTATGTTTTTATTTTAATCGTGGTTCAGGAAATTTTAACTAATTACTACTATACCAGGGGCACGCCGTAGCGTAGTGGTTAAGGCACTGCGCTACAAGTCGGAAGGTCGAGGGTTCAAGTCCCGGTGGGGTCAGGATTTTTAAACTGACCAAAAAACCTTCTGGCGGCACTATGGCCCTGGGGTCGACTCAGCCTCTAACGGAAATGAGTACCAGACGCTTGTTCTGGGGTAAAGGCGGCCGTCACGCAGGGCTGACAACCCGGCTGACATCAAGTGCCGATTGTCAAGAAAAAGTGGGAGCCTTAACCTCCTACTACCCCAAGGGCCTCCTGAGGCCTGTAGTGGGATCACTTTACTTTACTACTATACTCAAGTATCAGCTGTTATAGGGATATTCTGTTAGAATTCCGAATTCCTTAAGAAATTCTCAGAATTTGTTGAAGGTTTCCACATGACACAAGAAGTTGTGTGTGGGTAAGCAAACAGTTTTCAGATACAACGAACCAGTTATACTAATGCGATTTGAACTCTGGCTTTCAGAGGTCGTCTCCCGTTGCGTTGTCCCTGCCGCTTCCTTCGTGGACACAGACATCTCCTCCAGTTCTCTACGAGTCCTCACCCGTCCATTTATTACCAGTTTATCGAAACGGATGAAAGCCTGAGCTCCCTGCTTCCTTGCGTCCACTAGATGTCGTTTCAGGAATGCTCGCTCCTCTCTCACTCTCCGGCTGTGGTCTTCACTCACTACCACTCCAGTGCCCCGTAGATATCTTGCCCCCCTTATGATTTCTTCTTTATCCCTATAGTGAGCTAACTTGCACACTATAGGCCTGGGGTACCGTCCACGACCCACTCTATGAGCGCGTTCGATGTCCCGTTCTAGCAGAACTATTCCCATTTGCCTTAGGACATGCCTTGTTATAACTGCCGTAGTGTCCCAAGACTCGTTCTCCTCTTCCCCCCACACCATACAACACAATATTGTTCCTTCATACTAATGGATGCGAAACATGGTCTCTTACTTTAAGAGCAACAAGATATTTTCGCTGAATGTACGGGAACACGCTCATTGTATTTACAAAGAGACCTAAAAGAAGTTTGGGGAATATATCCTATTTACTCAACCCAGGATTTAAATAGAGATCAGGGCTTGCCTGGTTTAGGTTAGTGGCATGGAAATTTCTAAAAATTAGCGACGTTCACGATATGCGAATATGTCCAATGTGCGGGAGCTTCGAAGATGAGATACGTATATTAGGAAAATATAACGATTTAGAATATAGGAGGCGTCAGTTATTACGGGAAATATTTCTAAATTCAAATCGTGATAGATTGGTATGCTACGAGTTAATGGTAAATCCAGAAAATTGGATAAACTTGGGTAAATGTTTGGACAAAACGCGGAAAATAAAGACAACACTATTTATGAATAAATAAATATGTTATCAAAATGAAATACCATTAATTCTTAATAATTCTACATAACTTAGTTAATGTATAATGTTATTGTATTATTATCCAATTGTGATATTATCGTGCTTTCTTTTTTGTTTTACGTTATATTATCAAACATTACTTTATTGTAACTGACTGTCCAAAAGCATATATAATAAAAACAGTTAAATCTCATAGACTGCAATGAGTAGGACAAGTGGCATGGTTGGGAAATGAAAGAAGAAGGCATTTGACAAAGTAAATAGAAACAAATTATTAGAAATCCTCAAATATGATGAAATCCCAGACCAACTGATAAAAGCTATATCTGATATTTATAAGGTTAATTACATCCAAGTTAAGATTGAAAATAAAATCTCGGAATGCAGACCAATTAATCAAGGAGTTAGACAAGGATGTGGTCTTTCACCAATGCTCTTCATAATATACATGAATTCAATAATTAAAGAATGGAGACTACAACCACATAGCAGTATACCACTTAATAGATTATATAATTTAGACACCCTATTATTTGCAGATGACATTGTGTTTATAGCGAATTTAGAAGATGATCTACAACGTTCAGTTCACTCTTTTCACCAAATTGCAATAAACTACAACATGGAAATCTCAACAGAAAAATCTAAAGTCATGGCTTTCCTAGGGAAAGACCAAGTTCGCAGTAAAATTGTTATTAATAATAAAATATTAGAACAAACTAACACATTTGACTATCTCGAATACCAAGTTACATACGAAGAGGAAAAAGATTTTAGTAAAAAAATTATAAAATTTAATAGAGTAACAGGAATTATAAATAATATTTTCAACCCAAACACAGTACAGTAACACACACGAACTAGAACACTGACCAGACCCATATTATGTTACGGCAGTGAGGCCTGGGCAATTCGCAGTGTAGATGAACAAAGACTAACTGCGGCAGAAATGAAATTTATGAGACGTACTGCAGGTTATTCAAGAACAGACCATAAAAGGAATTCTGAGATTCTCAAAGAATTACAAACAGAATCAGTCATGGAATATGTACAAAAATACAGAAACAACTGGAAATCTCACATAAGAAGAATGAGCAGAACAAGAATACCACGTCAAATCTTAAATTACCAGCCACCAGACAAGAGATCTTTGGGCAGACCCTTCAAACGTTGGATTGAGACCGTAACAGACCACTAGGTCTATCACATGAAAGGAAGAAGAAGAGGGATATAATTAGTTAAATATTGAGGGGAGACTGATGAAAAGTTTCTCTTCTAAGTGTTATTGGCTTATAGTTAATTTATACATGTTAGTCTGTGAGCAAAATTTAACACCTCAGTTTCCTGCTAGATGTCTCTTCGAATTGATGTACTAACCCTAGCTGACATTTCTAGGGAAATAAACGTAACTAAATTAGTCTGTTAAGAAACTTCTCAATAGGGAAGCACCAATGACCCGACGCGGGACGAAGGGGGTCAATCAATCAATCAATCAATCAATCAATCAATCAATCAATCAATCAATCAATCAATCAATCAATCAATTAACCTCTATAAATTTGTGAAGTGAGAAAGAAGAAAACTCTTAAGGTCTTAACGTGATCATGTAAAAAAAAAATTGACTTTCAATTTTAAGTACTGAGATTGTCAGGGTGCGTTAAGAAACGCGAGATGAATTGCAACCTTGATTACAAAAGAATAAAATGGAAACAGATGATGCACCCTGCTGGTGAAAGGAAGAATCTTACCTTGACCGCAGACCACTTCCTTGCAGTTCCAGTATATGACCTTGTTTTTCTCCAAGTGATGCAACGATAATAAATAGATTAATGCTACGTGAAGAAAATACAGAATTCTTTAGACAAATAGCAAATTCATTAGTATTATTATTGCTATCATTATTTTTATAATTATTATTATATTTACAGTATAATAATAATAATAATAATAATAATAATAATAATAATAATAATAATAATAATAATAATAATAATTATTATTCTTATTATTATTATTATTATTATTATTATTATTATTATTATTATTATTCAGTTAATATTTTTACTGACAACCAAATAAAAATGTACTTTAGTTATTTTAGATCATTACCACCAGATGACTTACTACTTTTGTGGCATTCTCTCCTAGCATTGGAGAAATTGTAAAGTATTTTTGAAGTTGGAGCGCCTGCAAGGTGAAGTTACGGGCATACTATTTTGTGTGTTCAGCATTCAATTTAAATTTCTTGTCCAGTTTTCCCCATTTGGTGAGGACATGTGGAACGAATGGGGAGTGAAAGATGTCAAGGAAATTCCTTGCAGGGAAACCAGGAGGAAGCACCCAGTAGGTAGACCAGGAACAACATTAATATTGATTTAAGGGAGGTGTATTATACAAAAGGATGATTGGAAAGCATTAGCTCAGGATAGGTATGTATGGAGAACTTATGTCCACGCGTCATGAACTTCCGGGTTCTATAATGCCACCAAGTTAGTTAGTCTTTCCTATTACTCCATTAACCTTCATTTAATCTTCTTTGTGTTACTCCGATGATAAGATGGGTGATAAATGATAATGAAGCACAAGGATAATCCTTAAACCTAAATTTAACATAAATTTGAGACCATGGGCGACCACAAAAGGAAATATTCCTGTGGTTTGGTCGGGAATCGAATCCGGGAACTCAAGAACTGTATTAGTCATTCAAAATATATCTGCAGGCGGAAGAATTACGAACCTGTTTGTTACTACACGTGACGTCATATAAGGCAGTGTACACTGTCAGCGTCCCACGTCCCATTCCCCTCTGCACTCATAGATAGCAGTGTCATGTGTTCTATTCCTGCATAAATACGACTGCAGTGCCCTCCGTCAACAACTGCGCTTATTCCCTAAACGGGTAATAGTCACATGCTCTGTTTACAAGACCATGATGCTATTAATTTAAAATAAAGATCACTCAGGAAACATGTCATGACCGTGGATCGAACCCGGGTCCGCTGTATCTGAGACCCCCAAGTCACACATATTAAGTAACTGAAACATATGTTTTAGGTTTCCTTCACTGATGGGCTACGTTCACCCAAAGACAGCAGCCAGCGATATAATCACAGCCCAAAGGAGAAATTACAACGAGGTTTCTATTCCTCGAAGACTTTTGTACGTCAATAACATTTTGAGGTAAGTCTCGTAGTAAGCTGGTAATTTACTATTTTGTTTCTTATCTTAGGATCATGCCATTCTATATTTACTGTTCTATTCTTTGTGCTAATACTATTTTTATCAGAAATTTCCTAAATTAATACAATGTGTCATTTTAAAAATGCCATGACTCCATATTTTCAAATTTTATGTACGGTATTGAGTAACACTACGAAAGTGGGAATGGAAGTAAACGCCAATAAAAATAAATACACGGTCACACATAGAAGTACATTATATAATGGAAATAGTCAATGACAAATTAAGGACATTTTGATGAAGAAGAGACTAAATTAAAATACGTAGAAACAATAATTGCAAACAGAAATGAGGTGCATAACAATTTAAATGTAGGTTCAATTCTCGATATCCGTGCTACTACCCATTGTACGACTCTTATCATCACAAGTTCTCTAAAACACGTTAAGCTGGTGATACATAAAATGGTTATTCTTCCAGTTATATTATACAGATTGGAAACATGGACTCTTACTTTAAGGGAGAGGAAAATATTACGAATATTTGAGAATAAAGCTATTAAGAAAACTTTTGACCAAAGAGAGATGAACAGACAGGCGAATAGAGAAGATTATAAAACGTTGAAATTCATTATCTTTATGGTAAACCAGATGTAATGAAACAGTTACGTCTCATAGATCCCTTTTATGAAAACCAGAAGGAAAACGTTCAGTAGGTAGGCCAAGAATGAGGCGGGAGAATGACTAACCATAAATTGAGGGAGGTAATGCATTGGCCTTTAAGGGACGATTGAAAAAAATAGTTTTTATAATACGAATATATGGAGGACTTTAGTCCGCGCCGCCATGAACCTCGGTAGTGCCAGTGAGTTAATTAATTAGGACAGAAAATGTTAATAATACAGAACCTGAAAGAGAAACTAATATTTTTCTTCTAGATTTGTATGTGAAGAAGAATGTTAGAAATAAATAAATAAATAAATAAATAAATATATATATATATATATTCATTAAAAAACACCCCTCACAACAAATAACGAATTTTTCTGCAAGTCTAATTTGTGGTCCTATTCTACTGGTTCACGGAATATATAATTTGTATGTTAAAAATCGTATGTATCCAGTTTCATTATGAGAAAACAAACATAGCTGTTCCTAGAGTAATTTTTTAATTTGCGATTTCGCAGATTTTTTGAGGGATATTTGTATAGCAAAGACAGAATTTAGTTGATAAAAATTGAAAATTGCGTCCGATAAGATTATTTTTAAATTTTGGCTTTAGTTTAACCTCCATTTTTAGTGGTCAGATTTTTCTGGTTAAGAAATTCGTTATCTTTTTTTTTCAATTAGGCTAACTGATATTCCTAGTTTGGTTCCGAAAAAAATAATAACTAGTACGCTAACAGATATATATATATATATAGGCCCATTTATAAGTCATGGTTAATTTCGGGGTCAACTAAGAAGAATCGATGAAGATTCGTAAAAAAAATTAATGAGTTGGTCCAACCTCAATAGATCAGAATTCGTTAATATTAATTATTTATATTCGAATGGAGTTAGCGAATTCCAAAGCAATGAGGCTATTGAAGCTGTTCTCATGAAAATATTTTTTAAAGTTCTACAGTTGTCATCGTTCCATGACCAATATATAAATATACATACATTCCTACAAAAACGCATATAGTATCCGTTAATGCTCTAGCGGCAGCAATTTTTGTTTTAACAGAACCAAACTCGGCATATAGTAATCAATTAAAAAAGGTCAAGGTCGAATTTGTTAACAAACAAAATCGGACAATTAGGTGTAGGATTTCAATTGATAAAAAAATAAAAATAGGTATGGCTGTCGCAAATAGTATATGCTATTAAAGGCAGGTATTCTCAAAAAATCAGCAGAATCCGATTGTTAGAAGCGGGGGTGGGTTTAGCTGAAACCCGAAATTAAAAATTAGTTCTAGGAACTGACATCTTTACTTCATCGCAATGAATATCACGCAGTTAAATTAACTCTTTAATTGACAATGTATCCTATAAGATGCATTGATTTAATTTTAAAACATTAAAAAAAGCAATGGAGAATTGAATCAATAGTTATTTAAATCTGTGTCAAAATATGCAATGTGCAGTAGGTCTTCGTACGTTTATGAATGATTCGTTTTCACTGCAGCCTGACACTTTTAAATAAACTATCGTCAAAAATTAAGTTTTCCTCCAATTTAAATAAATAAATTCCGTAAAATAGGAAAATCGGACCATAAATTCGATTTGCTGAGGAATTTGTTTAGTTTACGCAATTCCTGCGGGACGGACTTTTTTTTATTCTATCCTGTAAGATTTGAAAATATGTTGTAGAACCTATTCGACTGGGCTTCACTAGAAATGCTCTTGAAGTTAGTTATAAATTAATTTAACAATGTGTGCAATAATGAAAATTTTAAGAAAAGCCTTCGGAATACCTACATTTATTGTTTTCGTCGTAACTACTCTCCACTTGATATCTTACATTAAGGGAGAAAAGCAAAGTAAAAGGGTTCGGAAATATACGAATAACTCAGAATCATATGGGCTGTGAATGTTAGGAAGAAATGTAAGAATATTAAATTAATAAGTTATTTGGTGTATAAAGTTTGAGAATGGAAGAAGCTTCAGAATGAGGAACTCCATTATAAATATCGTTGCCCTAATATTGTTAGGGGTTTTAAGTCTGGTAGCTTGAATTGGTTTATTTGTGTTTGAGGAGAAAGCTTCTATTTTTTTAATGGGAACCCTTGGGTAAAATAGAATTTGGAAGGACTAGATGTAGGTGGGAGGATAATAGGCTACAGGGCAATTCAAAATACATGGGGAAAAAAAGGAAACATTCTTGTCAGCATTGCATTGAATTTACTTTACAAATACAAATGTAGCATGAAAGGTTAATTCTCCGAGTTTCGGTTTGCAATAATAAAACAATTAAACATCTCCGATGCTCAGTATGAGAGCCGTTAATCACAATGACGGTTTCAGCGATATGAATTTTCCGCAGTTAATATAAAATATGCCTGACTTAATTTTTCAGCAAGACGGTGCCCCCACCATCTTTTTTTGTGCTGGGTTGATTGATATCCCATTAATGGCGTATTCCCACCGTCCAGGTCACGAGATCTTACACAATGCGATTTTTTTCTTTTGATGGTATTAGAAGGGCATGTTGTACGTACCCATATATCCAGAGGATTTACAGCAGCTAATGTAGTCTAAGCAATTATTAACTCAGTTCATCAGGATATTTTGGAACAAGTCTGGTAAGAAGTGGAATATCTCATAAACAGCCGCCGTGTCACAAATGGAGCTCAGATTGAACATCTGTGAATATCCATGTAACCTTTCATGCTACATTTGTATTTGTAAAATAAATTCAGCACTGTAGTCATAGGGATGTTTCCTTTTTGTCCTATTCATTTTGAAACGCCCTGCATTAGGATGGATTTGCTGGTTAATGGATTCTGGTTGCCAGATTAATAAAACCTTGTACATAACTTATGTAAATATATTGTTCTTAATTTAATTCATGACAGAGAGATATACTTTTATTTTTACTGAGAGTATTGTGTCCAAGATTATAGTGATTTAGTTGTCAACATTATGTTATGCAGGATAAAAGTAATATAATTACATGGATTCCTTTTGATATGTATTCAATTTTGCACCAGAACATACAATCAAATCTTTAGAGGATAAAAAGGGCGTGTTACTCAATTGTATTAATAGTCCGCCGCGCCTGTATGCTGATGATGTATTATTTGTGGATACCAAGAAGATATAAAAAAACAACACGCACACATTGTATTAAAAAAACACAAAAAAACTGGAACTGGAAGTAAATAACAAGAAAACGAATGTATTAAAAATGGGAAGTTAATGATAAATGAAGGAATTTTTTAAGAAGTGGCTGAATTAAAATGCTTAGGAACAATTCTTACAAACAGGAATGAGGTGCAGAATCAAATGAAACATAAACTCATATCTGGAAACGCATGCTTAACAGCATGCTTTTCAGGGACTCTTGCCGTCCAAACTTCTCTCTCTCTAAAAAAATAAAATAAAAATATAACACAATTATTTTGTTTTATATTTATTTTTATTTATTTTTTTGACTCACTCAGGGAATATATTTATACATGAAGGAGAAACATCTACAACCAGGAGATTAGATGAACCGACAAAATTGGCTATTAGGAATCGGACGATGTCAAAGACATTAATTAACCGATGATCAATCTAGCCTGTATATCTAAACAATTATTATTCCAGTTATATTATATAGATATGAAACATGGACTTTTAGTTTAAAAGAACATAAAATATTGCGATTATTTGAGAATGAAGTTCTTAGACCAATAGAAATAAAGAGACACGTAAATGAAGACTTGATTACGGTGAGCATATAGCTCATATGCTATATATATATAAAACAATTAAGTCTCATACACTGTGATGGGCAGGGCATGTGGCACGAATGGGTAATGAAAGAGAGCATGAAAACTTCTTGTAGGAAAACTAAAGGGAAAACACAAAGTAGGTAGGCTAAGAAAGATATGGGAGAATAGCATTAACCGTAATTTCAGGGAGGTAAATTATACAAAAAAAAAAGTGGAAAACATTAACTCAGTATAGGAATGTATGAAGAGCTTTTTTCCGCACGGCCATGAACCTACGGGACTGAAATTCCTAGTGAGTTTGTTAGTTATAATCAAAATGTTTGGGTCCAAATATAAGCATATCTAGGACAAAAATAAGTGTAGAAATTTATGACAATAGGAGTATATGGGACATGAAATCACAAATATTTTATTTACTGTTTTTTGAACTCATGGTATGATTTAGCGTAAATTAAATTAAAGGTGCCGAAATGTAGCAATCATTTTATTGATATTACGCAAATGCAATTGACAATATTGCAGGGGTGTTGCATGTACTTTTTTGTAAATTCCATTTCAAGTTTTGTGTGTGTGTGAGTGTGCATGTCTGCGTGCATGCGTGCGCGTATGTGAGCGCAAATCTGTCAAACACTTTAATACTATTATAAAATAATGTATGAATAAACAAATTCTGCAGTATCATAAAGGTTTAAATATACTTCATGTTTCTTTTTATAAAACATGAATTTTATTGATTTGTAGATAAAACCATGTATATAACTAGTGTAAATAAATACTTATCACGTTTGTGTTTAATTCATGAGTGCGGGAGATTATGTAAATAAATATTTTACAGCCTGAGACACAAAATTTGACTGGTCATCAAAAACTAAGTCGCTCTTACTGTTAGTTACCGGTAAGTGGAGCGGTATACAAACAGGACAGATTTTCATGTAAAGTTTATTGAATATTTACTCCAGATGTGTTCCGACTGTATTCTTTCTGTCGTGCTCGTGTATATCAGGCGCCGGTATGACCCGAAATTATAAACTTTATCTTTCGGGATATTTGTCAAATTCCGTGTCTAAGGCTATATACTGAGACATTAAGATTTATTAGATCTGGTAAGACTGTAGACATGTAAATGTAAGAAAGGTGAGGGGATAGTACTGAGTCTCTACTTACTGTGTGTAAATTCATTTCTTAAAAGTATGTTTGGGAATTTATTGCGGAGATTGATCTTATTAGTTTTATGGATAATGTGCTTCCGTCTCTCGGAATTTTGTAAGCCTTGCGCATGAATATTGAACTTTTCTTGATTGATCTACTATGATTATACATTACATCATTTTTATTAGCGAGTTTGTCATAGAATGGCTATTGTTTCACCAATGGGAATGTATCCTGAATTTGGCCAGAACTCAGAGCGTCAGCACGGAAAGCTTAAGGTTCGCGGTTCGATTCCCAATTCAGGCAAACCTTTTTCTCTTTACCATTGATTACAATAGCTTAGTTGTGCACGTTAATTTACTTACGTCAATCGTAGTAATAGCTTTAGCTTCTTAATATTCATTTTAAATGTCCCGCGCCGTAGCCGAGTGGTTAAGGCAAGATGCTTTGGCGCAGAGCTACGGGACTTGCACTGATACGGGTCTGCATGGGTGAAGACATTTTCTCATTGAATTTCGGCCAGTATGGGACCTGTTCCCACCCGGCATCGTGCGGTATTTGGGTAGCTACATTAAGTAGCGACTCCAAGTTGGAGAAAACCAGCTATAAACGCTGGGGGACATATCACCCTTACACTGGCTGGAAGATCGTCCAACTCTATGATTAACACATGTGGATATGAGGCCAGCAGCCGGCTGGTAGACCAAGGACCTTCTAGGCCTGTGGCACCACGGAGTTTTTCACGAATGGTAATATACATGTTCCAACTATAATACTATAATATGGAAATTTTAGGTAAATTAACAATCTACTATTAAATTTGAAGGGATTTATGAATTCCTTTCGAAAATACTCGCAATAACACATTTGCATTTTTCAAATAATTATTTAAATTGTTGTAACGTGACGTGTGTGTGGTTTTCAGTTTTTCCTTGAAATAATGCAGGTGATAATCATTCCAAGAATCCCCGAATTTCCCCGAAATTATTACTATGGTTGCCCACGGTCTGAAATTTAGGATACATTTGGTTTAAAAAGCTCCTCGTGGTGCTTCGTTATCGTTAATCAGCCATCATATCATTAGCGTAATGTAACTCCGCCTTCCAGGTGTCCCAATCTTAGAAGTGAATTACAATTCCGACAATGCCAGAAGAGAATGTCAGAAATGTCGCAAGATATACTGGTGGCATTGGACTAAGAATATCAGTTCTCATAAGTTTTAATGTCTCTGAGTGTGTAGACCTGACTTTGGTGTTTATTTTG
Source organism: Diploptera punctata (assembly GCA_030220185.1). Classification (NCBI taxonomy): domain Eukaryota; kingdom Metazoa; phylum Arthropoda; class Insecta; order Blattodea; family Blaberidae; genus Diploptera; species Diploptera punctata. The sequence goes on along the minus strand of JASPKZ010003447.1, from coordinate 376,376 downwards.
GTTTATTGTGTTGGTATTGGTTGTAAATAAAATGGGAACAAAGTACTGTCAGCTATGAAGTGGGAAGAAATTTGTGTGTATTACGTGATGTATATAGTTATTTGATTTCAGAATGATGCCAAATAAAGCCAGACAATACCTAAATGACTTCGCAGACTGCGGTGTATGGTGTAGCTCCAGACTGATTCACCTGATAAAGAAATAGGTGTTGAATGCTCACAATATCAATGGAAATAGTTAAATTCGGTAACAAAAAATAGTCTATTACATGTGCGCTAATAGTCTAACAGCAGCTTATATCGGCCAAAGATGTGTCAGCCATTAAGGGAATATAAAAACATTAAAATATTAGTGAACAATTTAAGTAGAAATCGAAGTGCATTGATTGCGCTATCGGAAATTCAAGAAATATAGAGTGATAGTGTTGAAATAAAACTTTTTTGCGCGATAGTGCGTTTTGTCGTACTTACGGCAATGACGAGCATGATTGAAAGTTCAACTTCCTACATTTCGGGGTTGCCAACCTAAATAACTATATTGTAATAAAGTAACTATACTGTAATATTACATATTACATAACGCGTGTGGGAAGTAAAATCACTGCCCTCTATGTATACTACATACAATGTATATACAAAAAAAAGTCCAAAAGGTAGTGTTAATATACATTATACGAAACAAATCACTGCATTTTAAATGAACTGAAATTGATTTGAAATAATATAAAACAATTAAATACGTACTTGCCGCCATTTTATTATTAATTGGTCTCACAGCCTCTTGTAGTTTCAACTAATAAACATTGCCCACACTGTTAACGTTAGTCAATTTTTTATAATGAACGCAAATATTTCCAACAAAGATATTATTTTACTATTATTTATTATTTGAAAACACCATCGCGCAAAAAAATAATGTACAACGCACGTTTGTGAAATATTTACAGAATCTAGTAAACATTTTCTGAATTTAATTAATTCCTGTAAAATCAGCCTCTAGCTTATTAAGTAGCATGTCGTTAACAAACATTTATTCGGTCTTAGACATTTCAAAAGCTACGATATACATAAACGCATAATGCTCTGGTTTATATATACTGCGAAGATCGACCAACGGACGTCGTCAGTGATCATGCTCGGCGTTTTTCGTTCGATACCTGTTTCACACGGAAAGAAGAACTTCGCTCGCCATTTTTTCTTAAATCAGCTGATTGTCTCCATTGTAAATACGGCGATTTTAGGTAATTTTCACCTCAACTTCTCGTTCAATTCCAAGACATTTCTCGCATTTTGTGGGGGAAAAAAAAATCAATGTATATATGTTCCTCAGGTAGTTAATCACATACTGCTACAATAATTTGTGCGTTTTTCCATTTTTTATTTCAATTTATGTACACATAGGCCTACTTGTTATGACATATAATATCCAAGGAATATAGGCCCAGTATTTACTTACCGCTCTTATCTATTGCTTGACCAAGCACGATCCACTATTTTTTGTGTATCCCTGTAATCCTTCATGCTCTAATCATATAGAATACGATGGTTTACAACAAATCTAATAAACATTTCTATGTTAAGTTTGCTGAAGTTAGAAAATACGCGCTGTTTTGTTGACATTTTGTCAATACATTTTTTGCTTGTTTTTAGCAATTCCACCAATGAGTACGGAGACTGGCTTTCGTATTCTTAGCCATCGACGACGATGTTCGTCCGTAATTCAACAAGTTCAAATATAGGACGAAGAACAGTAGCGATGAACGTTGAAGAGAAACCATGTGTATTAAAAAACAATGTGACCGAATACGACGATGATCAATGACGATTGAAGCTGTAGGCAAACCATAGTTTAATTGTAAGCATTAAGAAGTAGGCCGACACAATCTCGTTTTCTATTCTTAGACCTTATTTTAGTTAGGCCTTGCCTCACGCATATGAAATATGTACATTTTAAAATCCATGCTGTACATAATCATATGAATGTAGGCCTATATGTTTTTTCCACCTCTATTAACGCAATTCAATTGTAATTTATTAGACTTAATAATTATATTAAAAACTGTACATCAATTTAAGGAAATACTGTTTTTCTCCAGCCATTTATTCCAGTTTTAGTGCAATCTCTTTCACAAGAAAATAATTTATGCAAAACATAATATTAAGAGATTCCGGGCTATGTCGCCGTTGTCCATGACTGAGGTTTCTTCCAGACGTTTCTACCTTAACTGCGAAGAACATCTTCAGTGATAAGTACTTCTAGGTAAAGTTCCCTAGTTGGAGGCTGGACTGTGAATGAATCTGTCATAATCGAGTCTCCGACCAGGGAACAATACCTAGAAGAACTCGCCACTGAAGATATTCTCTGCACTTGAGGGAGGTAACGTCTGTAAGAAATACCAGTTATGGATCACGGCCACATAGTCTAGCCGGAAATCTCTTAATTTTATGATTACCGGCCGTGAAAGCCAACATTCAAGTAGGCCTACGTAATACATTTTACAGTATTTTATATGTACTAAGACTGATACATCTCACTGGCCGATGCATGAGCGAATTTGCGCATGCGTTGATCATTATTGCATTGCTATTGTCAGTTATTGTGAATTGTTTGTTGATAATTCTAGCTTATCTATCCAAAAAATTTGCTTTAAAGTAACAAGTATTATAAGTGTTTTGTAAATATGTATGTATATAATTTGTACGTCCACCGCTGTGGTCTCGAGGTAGCGTGCTGCCTTGTCACGCAGCGGGCCCGGGTTCGATCCCGGGTCGGGGCAGTTTTTCTGGGTGAGGTTTTTTTCGGGGTTTTTCCTCACCTGTAAGACAAATGTCAGGAAAACTTTAAGGCCCAAACGGTCCCCGAAATCATATGGCCATCATCCTTATCATCATCATCCTTATCATTATCATCATCACCATCATCCTCCACTAGTGTGGAAAGCAACGGGAAGCTACCACACCTACACAATTCCCTAGTAAAGCTGCAAGCATAGCATGAAAATGCTATGATTGCAGTGAAGGACCTGTCTTCGGGCAGAATTACTGTGGATGGATAATTTGTACTAAATATTGTTGGATTAAGCCATGTATTTGTTTATTTGATATTTTTTTTATTTTCTGAGGGAACGCTTTTGTAATATTTGCTTGCTCTGCTTTTTTATGTGACTGCTATTTGTTTTACATTGTTTGGGGTTCTGGATTGGGCGCTTTTATCATTGGAACGGAATTAAGCTTCTGACTTTGTATGAAAAGATCGAGGCAAAACAGAAAAGTCCATTTTTGTACATTTAGAGAAAAGCTCACTAAAAGTTTTAAAAGAACAATAGAACTGTTCATCATCGATGCCAATTTAAAATCATATCATTTTTAAAATATGAGAATACAAAACAGCGCATTTTATTGGCTAATATTGCCTTTACAGATCCGCTTTTTGTTCCTTCTTAAGTGTGGATTCCTGGTTGTAATCCAACACATAGGTGTATTTTAAAATTATGATTTATTAATTTTTAAAATTATTATTATTTCATTGCATTTATTGCATTCCCCCAATCATATAGGTGTATATAATAGTTCCTGAATGTCTTACTATAACTTAGCACGAATAAAATGTAGTCCATGATGTGCAAATGCTAGAATTAAAGGACGTAATATTCTAGCAGTCAGTTTGAGCTGGGATTCCCCGTGATCACGTGATTAAGTTGGATAATATGTAGAGTATCGCTTTGCTGGCGGTACCAGCTGCAATCCAACCGATACGGATATTGACGCTGATTGGTTGAAAAATAGGGACGGAGGAGAACACCGTTCAGGGTAGTGAGAGATGTGCACTCAAGGTAAGAACTTATTATTAGCATTAAATTTTGTTCGCTGTCAAGCTATGTAGGTGGCAAAGTTGTTTAACTTTACAAAAATGGACATATCTAGTTTTCTCCTGCAATCTTGGTTTGTGCTTTATATGTTGGCTTGTATATTTGAAAAGGTGGAGGCACATTTTTTTTATTTACTAATTATTTAAGCAGTAACGATATTTTAACATTCATTTTCATAAAAATGCAATTCTAGGGAAAACCTGTTGGTACATAACGAACGTCTTACACAGGGGTGTCCAACCTCGAGATCATATTTATTGTACAGTTGAAAGCAAATTGCATATTTAAAAGCAATAAATAAATACAGAATGAAGATATTCAATTGTGTTTTCGACTGTTTTAACCCAGAAATGAGCTTCTTTAGAATGTAGCAACGGAGAAGAATTATCTTCTAGCATCATGTTGGCCACCTTGTACCATATAATATACTGTACTCAATTAATTTTGTTATGTTATGGGCAAGTTAGTGTACACCGGATTGTTTACAATTTTGTTGGATAATCCGGTGCTCCAAAATGATAATTTGGTTTTACGTTGGAACAAAGATTAATTCATGTTTTTCTTTGTAAACTTGGCAATTTCAAGCAATTTTTACTCAACTTCTCATTCAATTTGAAGACATTTCTCATATTAAAACACAGAGTGTTCGGATATTTCCAATACTATCTTCTAGGGCTTGGGGAGTGGAATGAGTTTTGAACAGGAATCATTGTTCAAAAACGTACTGTTTTCGGGCTGCAGGTACAAGAAGTTCATATTAAGCGTTTAAATATCGCGCGTCTACCGCGGATAAATCGATAGCAGTTTACAGATTTATGACTAAAAATTTACTACATTCACACAACCCAACATTCACTGATTTCGTGACAATGTCCAATGCCAAGGAAAACATAAAGAAAATTCGCTTTGTCATTGTAAGAATAATTGTTTATACGCTAACTAACAAAACTTATCTGCTGTACTTGACTTTGTGGTCAGTACTTACCCACTAAAACGGCGGTTTATCTTTAATCCATCAATTCCGATCGGTTTTGAACCATCGGCCCTCGGTATGAGAGGCAATGAACTTAACTCCCAAACCAGCGCAGCGGGTCGTAGTGGTTGAAATAATCATTCTCAACAATATACTCTCTGCATGGTCTTCCTCAGGAAACCAGAGGAGGTAGGAGAAAAATATTAAATAATCAATTGAGTTGGTGTTTACTTGATGAAAATCCATATTTATTAATTAAATAAAAATAAAACGTAGTTTTATTTGATTTTCATATTTATTATATAATTCAGTGACAGCTGTTTCGGTACACTGTACCTTCTTCAGACATGTTAACTATGCTAACCACCTATTCCAATTTAATCATTGTTTCGATCCAAATTTTGAAATTTTACATATTTGTGATAAGGGTAAGAAGTTAGATCTTTTGGAGGCTGTAGAAATTAATAAGTTTAAAAGTAGTAAAAACTGTTAAATTCTCAACTTGATTTGAATGAATCCCCTTTGTTAAATTTAAAATTTAAATAAATATTGCTGTATTGTTGCTTAGATCAGTTGGAACACAATTCATAATTTGTTAACATGTCTGAAGAAGGTAGAGTGTACCGAAACAGCTGTCACTGAATTATATAATAAATATGAAAATCAAATAAAACTACGTTTTATTTTTATTTAATTAATGAAAAATATTAAGTTTAAATCAAATGATTTCTTGAGAGAACCTAATTGAAAATCAGCGTCGAGAAAGTTACAAAATTTTCGGGGTTAAATAAAAAAAATTCCACGATTGCAGTTATGATAATTATGTGTAATTGGAGACGAAATTACTAACGTAATTTCATTTTCAAGACGCACAAACCTATTGTGTGTCTTTGAAACATGAAACAAATAGTAATGTGCACTAGATGAATAGCTAACATGCAGAAATCCCTCGGCCCTTTTCTTTTTACGAAATTCGGATTTTGAGATTTAGCTTAGATTCTTAACATCCTAAAAGAAATAACACTTAAAAAGAAATAAATAGAAATCAAGTTAACATAAACTATGGATCAATATGGAAGTAATTCTAATCACCTTGTATTAAGAATGTCTAAGGATTGACTAAAAATTCAGTGACGCAGGGACTACTTAAACTAAGCGAATTCCTCAGCAAGTCGAATCTATGGTCCGATTTTGCTGTTTTCGGAATATAGCTTTCATTTGTTAATTAAATAGCAAGTATATAGTTTGGTTGCGAGAAAGAAAAAAAACATGGCGGTCGCAGATAAGCTATTTTTTTAAGTTTTGGTTTATAGGTAAACCTTGCAGGTTTTTACTGATTAACACACTGGGTGTTATTTTCCTTAATTGAGTGCTATATGCCGAATATGTTCCAAAAAAGTAAAAACTGCGACCTCTAGAGCGTTAACTTACACACATACGTACGCGCGCGCGCGCGCACACACACACACACACACACACACACACACACACACACACACATGCGCGCGCACACCCACACATGCGCGCGCACACCAACACATGCGCGCGCACACCCACACATACACACACACACAGACACACATATACCTTACATATATATATATATCATCATCATCATCATCCGGTATCATGGCAGCTGCCACCGTCTTCCGGAAACCAAACGCCATCCCTCTCTGTCCATCCATTGATCTTCCTCCATTCTTCTGATATTCATAGCTGCTTGTATCCCTTCTATCCAAGTTTTCTTCGGTCTTCCTCTCTTCCTCCTTTCCATTGGTATCCATTCCATAACAATTTTTGGCAATCTTTGCTCTGGCATTCTTTTGACATGACCATACCACCGCAATCTTTTCTATAATGTCTATGATGTCCGGCTCCTCTTGTACACCCATAATTTTCCTTATTTCTTTATTTCGTATTCTATCCATTCTAGATTTTCCAGCTGATTTTCTTAAAACATACATTTCTGTACTTAAAATTCTTTTCATTTCCCTGGGAGGAATTTGCCAGATTTCAGCACCATATGTTAAAATGTTCTGAATTATGGTTTGATATATTTGTAAATTTCCATTTTTTGTAATATTTTTGCTCCACCAAACAGAGTTTAAAGCATTTATTGTATAAAACCAAGAACAATAAATCTTTGTGTTATGCTGCTTGAGTGAACTAGATGCACTAGTTGGTATGTCACTAACGTACAAAGTTAGAGGTTTCAGGTTCAAATCCCAGTTCAGGTGTTTATTTTTCTTTTCATATTTTATATATATAAAGTCCACCGCTGTGGTCTCGAGGTAGCGTGCTACCTTGTCACGCAGCGGGCCCTAGTTGGATTGCCGGTCGGGACAGGCTCCTGGGTGAGGTTTTTTTCGGGGTTTTTCCTCACCTGTAAGACAAATGTTATGAAGCTTAGGGCCCAACAGTCCCCGAGAATCATCCGGTCATCATTATCATCCTTGTCATGATCATCATCATCCTCACCGGTGTGGAAAACAACGGGAAGCTACCACACTTATAATTCCCTAGTATAGCTGCAAAGGATGACATGAAAATGCTATGATTGCAGTGGAAGACCTGCCCTCGGGCAGAATTACTATCGATGGATATATATATATATATATAGTCCACCGCTGTGGTCTCGAGGTAGCGTACTGCCTTGTCACGCAGCGGGCCCGGGTTCGATCCCCGGTCGGGGCAGTTTTTCTGGGTGAGATCGGGGGTTTTCCTGTAAGACAAATGTCAGGAAAACTTTAAGGCCCAAACGGTCCCCGAAATCATATGGCCATCATCATCATCCTTATTATTATCATCATCATCCTCCTTCACCGGTGTGGAAAGCAACGGGAAGCTACCACACCTACAATTCCCTAGTAAAGCTGCAAAGCATAGCATGAAAATGCTATGATTACAGTGAAAGACCTACTCTCGGACAGAATTACTATGGATATATATATATATATATATATATATATATATATTGTAGATTTTTGCGAATGGAAGTATGTTTAAGAAATGTTTCTTGGGTTTTCTGGTTCGACATCGATTCCGATATGATCCCACATATCATTGTCATTTTCCTTTCTTAAATAAATATATATATATATATATATATATATATATATATATATATATATATATATATATGCAATTTATTTTAATAATATTAAAATTGTATTTTCTTAATTTCAGGTTAATTCCTATTAAAGCCGCACAACACATGAGAGATTTTATGGACAGTGGTGTGGATGCGGACTAATAAAAAAAACGTGATTTTGAAAATATTGTGAGAAACTTTGTATAAAGAAATGTGTGTGTGTGTGCGCGTGAGATCGTGCGAGTGTGTCTGAAAAAAAAAATTCCTAAGAAATGGGTATCAGGGGCTCTTTGAACGATTATAAATGTAATATTTTTACAAATATATTAATTTTTAATTTGTTAAACAAAGAATTTTAATGTGATTCATTAAATAATATAATATATAGTGAATATTGTGATAGTTAATTTTGATTTTCTTTGCAATGATAGCAATTGAAGCAGATTGTTTGTTTTATTCAAGTTGAAAGCTGTTCTTCTAAAGAACACAATTTTGTAAATTCAAGAGTTTTATATGGCGTACTGTTGGGATTTTATTATGTTTTGAACCTAAGTTTAATTTGTTGCAGTTACATGTTAACAAGGAAGATCTATATCAGCTATGTGCCATTTTCATAAAATTTTGGTTATGTATTTCGAAGTAACCTTTGTACCAAGGAAAATGTACACGAATACCGGATTAGCAGCACAAGTTTTAATGTGTAGTTCTTGCGTTCTAAAAAAAGTAAAAAATCCGTGTGTTCGCTGTGAGTCAGGATATTTTGTAAGGATCCTACAATGTTATACCGTGAGATATAACCCTTAAGGGATGGAGGTCACATTGAGCACAAGTTCTAGAGAAAATTAAACCATACAATCGAGCGTACATCTAATTTACATATGAAGTGTACAGCGAAAGAACCAGAAAAGTCACTTTTTTTTTGTCCAAATGGAGTTTGAGGTGTCTTTAGATGCTCCATAGAAATCACTATCACTTAGTAGAGTGAAACAGTAAAATATACAGTTTAGTAATTGTTTTATTTACGTCCAAACTTTGGCATTCATATAAGGAAGTATGTAGTTTGTACAACTGAAAGTACCGTACGTTTTCTAGGTTTCAAGTAAAAAATTACTGAACTGCTTTTTTTCCCGGTATCCTTCATATGAGTATTGATATTCAGAACATCCTGCATTAAAATATAATAATAATAATAATAATAATAATAATAATAATAAAATAATAATAATAATAATATAATAATAATAATAATAAATATAATAATAATAATAATAATAATAATAATAATAATAATAATAATATAATAATAATAATAATAATAAATATAATAATAATAATAAATATAATGTCCCGCGCCGTAGCCGAGCGGTTAAGGTAGGAAGCCTTGGCGCAGAGCTACGGGACTTGCGCTGGTTCGGGTCTCCATGGGGGAAGAAATTTTCTCATGGTATTTCGGCCAGTATGGGACCGGTGCCCACCCAGCATCGTGAGGCAATTGGGTAGCTACAATAAGTAGCGGCTCCAGGTTGAGGAACCAGCTATAACGGCTGGGGGACTCGACATGCTAACCACATGTCACCCCTACACTGGCTGGTGATCATCTACCTCTGTGTATGACACATGTGGATGTGAAGGGCCAGCAGCCGGCTGGTAAAAGGGCAACCGCTGAAAAGTGGAAAGACCCTCAATCGGATAAATATAATAATAATATTAATAATAATAATAATAATAATAATTATTATTATTATTATTATTATTATTATTATTATTATTATAGCAGCTTTATTTTACATGGCAAATAAAGGCCTTAAGGCCTTGTCTACCAGTCAACTTGGTTAGATAAAAAATACAAAACTTACTATTACATCTAAAGTACAATAAACAAAATGATTACATGGTATATCTACAATAGAATATTATTATTATTTAGAATATATTTTGTTTCATTTTAGATTAAACGAATAAAATATAAAATGTACAAGATGTAGAAACACGAGAGAAATTACTATTAATGAAATAGAATACATTTTGTTCGGGAGAAAAATTATTTTTTTAGTAAGTAATTGTATATGTCTGACTTAAAAGTGTTACGCCATAGACACTATAAAAAATTTAAGCATGAAATAAGGGGCTGCGTGGAAAATAGTATGTTCTATACACGCTAATGACCTCAGATTAATAAACGCATTAGGGGGCAACGGTTATGAACAGGGCTGAAAGACCAACCGAAAAAGTGAGATTTAAATTTCTTTAAAGGAAGCTAATATTCGGCAGTCCATAATCTCGAGTGGTAAGAAGTTCCACATTATAGCATCCAAATTGTGCATCCAAATTGTGATTGGAGGATAGGACATGAAAGCAATAGGATAATAAACTGTGTGTAGAGGTATGTATAACTTTGAATAGTAGAATAAGATAATTCATTACAAAAACGCACATGAAAATCACACAACAACGTCACTGACGAGCCTTAAATTGAGTGATAAATAAAATAACAGCCTTACTTTTGTAAAATACAATTTACTTTTCATAGAACTTAATTAAAAATTGCAATAAAATAGTTAATAAATGTGACAAATATGAATATAAATTGTACATAATGTTTTCTTTTTTTCTATCATGTACTCATTATTTTAGATAAAATAAATTTATACATTTATTTATTCATGTATTTTAGAATTTCTTACATAATACCTGAACACATTAATCTATTCCGCAATCATGTGTTTTCCTAAGCCCATTTACCAATTCTTTTCAAGCATTTTATAACTGTTTGTGGACATATGGTACGAATGGGGAATGAAATACGTGCATGGAAGCTTCTTGTAGGAAAATCAGAGGGAAAACCTCTAGTTGGCAGACCAAGAATGAGGTGGGAGAATAACATTAACTATAATTTGAGGGAGGTAGATTATACAGGGGATGATTGGATTGGAAAACATTAGCTCAGGATAGGGATGTATGGAGAGCGTATGTCCGTGCGGCCATGAACCTAAGGGTTCGATAGTGCCAGTGAGTTAGAAGTTAGTTCTTGCATTGAAGTCACTTTTAAAGCTCCTCTCCTTTTTTCATATTAAGGCAATCAAACTGACCTTGCATTAGATATTTTATTTGAAAAACAAAGTCATAGTCTTAGTTCTCAAATTAAACACATGCATTATATTAGATAGTAAATACAAATATAAGAGTGACAGTGATTCAAAATTACAAAAATATAATAAAATGAATGGGGTAATACGAAGACATTTTGGTAAACAGATGAGGACAGAGACAAAACTAAGATTACATAACATCACATCAAAAGCTGCTCTAAAATACGGAAGTGAAATTTGGATTTTATATAAAAGAAACTCTCATAAACTTCTAGTAAGCCAAATGCGCTTCTTACGATCATTGTTAGGAGTTAATAGATTGGATCACCAAAGGAACACTATTATCAGAGGAAAACTTGGAGTAACAAGTTTAAATGAAGATATACAAAGATACCAACAAGAATGGAAAAATCATCTGAGGAGAATGGCAAGAAATAGGCTTCCAAAATTGGCATTCCAATATACCCCAACTGGACATAAGGACCAAGGAAGACCAAAACATCGGTGGAAAGATCAAAACCATCTTCGCTAGGTTTACCGTGCAGGCCACATGGCCTAAAACGAATTTGTTCATGATGATGATGATGATACAAATAAACTTTATTTTAATTTAATTAAATACATATGGATTTTGATCAAGTAAACCCCAAACCAATTGATAACAAATTTTGTTGTTGGAATATTATAAAATACAGCATTCATTACCTGCAGTGACTTGAGAAACATCCAAATAAAGTGGCTATAAATCTTGTGGATAACAGGCTATTAGATCTTTCATTTGTTTCAAAACAATGTGTTAAAATTTGTGTATTTCTGTTTTGCTGTCAGTGCACACTGGTTTCTCTCTACACTTCATTCGTATATATCGGATTGATTTATTGTCTTTCTAATAAGGCATAGCCTACTGTAATTTGGCAAAGAAAAAAATTAAAAAATATATAAAATTGTTATTTCTATAAATAGGTATGTCGGTGTTTTTTTTGCCACAGCCTGTGTGTGTGTGTGTATATATATATATATACACACAGTAAAACTAGCTCAAAGCGGAATCTCATGGGACGAATTTTTTTTCCACATATTAGACAAAATTCTGCATTATAAAAAAACTAAAACTTATTAATATTATTACATTATAGAGTACCGTATATGTCTTTTTACGTACGTAGGATTAATTTAATTCCGCTGCCTTTGAACAGTGAAGTATAGTATGTATGAGCGATTTCGTCGGTAACGCGCGAAAAAAAAAACAGTCCCGTTTCGTCAGCTATAAAAATGTCTCTAGGCGCGTATTCTGAAATTAAAGTATGCAGTTTAAATTTCCGCCCAATAACTACACTTTCGTCCACATCCTTTGATTCCCCGCAAATTTCACTCCACGCTACATTGTGTCGTCTTTTAAAACTAACCAGTCAACTTGAAGATGCCTTGAAATCGTTATTTCCTAAGTATTTAGCAAGATCTAGAGCTTAATTTTGGAGCAGCGGCCCAGAAATTTGGAGATTTCTCTTCAATCCTTTCACTTTTTCGTTTAATGACAATGATACATACGTTTCACTCATCTTTATTCCGTAAATTCAAAACACTACCTGTGTAAGATCGGTCTCAGAACTTAAACTAATTTAAGATTTTACAGTGCAATGGTTATTTGTAAGACATCTGTAGTTCGCATCATGGGTGTACACTGAGGCCGAAATAAAATTTCAGGTACCGGTAGAATCTCTACTTCACCGGGCGGCAGGAATCATTACTTTTTTTTTGGTATAACGGGAATTCAATGAAGTGGAAACTAATTTATTTCTCCGTCTTTCCGCTTTATATTTTTTTCATGAATTGTGTAGAAATATCCTTCCGTTTCCGTGTTAGACAGTTTCCGTTATATGCAAAATAAATGTAAAATTACTATTATTTTGCTGGGAGCAATAGATTTGTTCACATTGGACAGATTTCCGCATTATTAAATTTCCGCCCAATAACTAATGTTAAATAATTGTTAATAATGATGCGTTTTCACACTAAAACTAATTAATTATGTCTCAGTGTTAGTTAGGATTTGAAGACTCATTCCTTAACGCCTCACAAAAAGGAGAACCAAAAGGAATTGCTCACCACTTGTCATTAATTTGGCGAGCCGCAGGGCCTTTCCACCAAGATCTACCTTCAGGTACGGAACCTATGGTACGTGGCTTGTCAAAGGAATGTGGCTGCAACACGACGGAGCTCCAGCTCACTTCCATGCCATTGTGAGGAGACAATTGAATACCACGTATCCAGGTCGATGGATTGGCATAGACGGACCAGTCCTATGGCCTCAGAGATCACCTGAACTTAACCCTCTCACTACTTTTAGAGGGGCGACATGAAACAGTCTATTTATCAAACTCCAGTAGAGTCACGTATGGATCTTATAGCCCAAATCCACGCTGTTACAGAAACAATTCAAACGAGGCCAGGCGTATCTGAACGTGTGCGCCAATCACTACACCGCCGATGTATGCTCTGCAATGAGATCGGAGGTGGATATTTTGAAAACTTCATGTGACTGACAGTATCATCAAATATTCTTGAAATCCAGTTAACAAAACTAAGTTAGCTGCCCATAGTGTGAAAACGCATCATTTTCGGACATTGGTACCTTATTAAAAAATAATCAACATACCTCAATATATATATATATATATATATATATATATATATATATATTGAAAGAGTGAAGAAGACATTGACAGAAGAATTTATTCGAAATGTTAATAGAAACACATTTTGGGATATTAACATATTTTAAGTCAAAATATGTAACAAGGGAAATAAAACGTAAATTATATCAAACATGAAACCTATGCAAATGTCTGGATTGTCAAGGAGTGATGTATCAAGACTGAAGGTGTTTGATTACATTGCAAATACTAATAATACTGTAGAAAAGGGCATAAAGGAAGAATTGCACAAGGAAACAAATGAAAGGTAAATACGGCTTTGTCAGTGTAACAATTAACAACAAACAGTTATGCAAGTTGGAGGACTTCAGTCTGGGTAAGTACATACTGTTCCAGAAGTACACACGTTCCTGTAATCTATAAACGCCAGAGGCATGTAATATAAATTATATATTCAATATGCTCTAAAAAAACGTCCGTCACGCAGAAACTGCATAAACTATGTGAATTCCTCACAAGTCGAATTTGTGATTTGATTTTCCTGGTTAGCGGAACATATATTTCCTTTGTTAACGCTTAAATTTTAGATGATTCAATTTATTATGGCAGCTTCTTTAAATGCGTCAGAGTGCGCAGAAAAGAAATCATGTAAAACCGTAGTTATTACCTACTGCATATTGTTGTATAATTGACTAAAATTTAAATAATTTCTATTGATTTTTTCCATTAATTTATTAAATATTAAATAAATATTAACTCCACCATTGTCGGTCACAAGGCCAGATGAGAAAGGAGGAGGGAGGGAGTAACACCTCGTTAATAAATCTTGTATTCAAAAGCTTGAAGGGCTGTAAAATATAAACCTAAAATAACTGTTAGGAATAACCCTTGAAGAGCTTGATTATAATTATTTTCTAGTAAAGCTCGCCCGGATGATAATAATACCTTCTAAGGGTCCCTAGCCATGGTTACGGTGAAGACCCCAACGGCGGATAACCAAATTAGGAGACCTACGGTATGATGCAGACGGTGGATGAGGCAATAAAGAGTGGATCAGACTCTTAGCTGCAGTGAAAGTAACTGATCTATGGCAGACTCCAGAAAAAGTGTCTGGTCCTCCAGGTTGGGGATTGATGCTATGGGCCAGCTCCTCATACATTGTAAAAAGTATAATGCTAAAAAAAACAAAAATATATAGCCTCGGATAGGAAACACATACAACGACAAAGCAAAAGAAATAGGACAATGCATGTAGGATGTTGGAATGTACAGGGATTGATGAATAAGACTGATGAAATTCCAAAAGAACTTGAAAAATATAACATGGGCATTGCAGTTTTGTCAGAAACGAATTAAAGAGGACAAGGAGAAGAGACATCAGGTAGATATATTCATTTTTGTAGTGGAATTGATAAAGGGAAGAGAATCAAAAGAGCAAAGGCTAGAGTATCAATTCTAATACATGAGAAATGTAAAACAAATCACAAATTTTAAATTTATCAATGAACGAATTATTTCTATAGAAGTAAATATATATATATATATATATATATATATATAGCAGAAAAATAAATATAATTGATGTATATGCACCCACTAATACATACCATAATAATGTAAAAGACGAGTTTTGGACAGTATTAAGTTATGTAATTAAAAACATATCGAAGACAAATGAGATTTTCTTAATGGGTGATTTCAATGCTAGAGTAGGTAAAGAAACAAATGATAAAGTTGTTGGTAAATTTGGTGAAGATGTCATGAACAACAATGGTGAAAGGCTGAAAGAAATATGTGGATATCAATATTTGATAAGTAATATATTTTTTTGAACATAAAGTTATCCATATATATATATATATATATATATATATATATATATATATATATATGGGTATGTGAAAGTAGAACATTAAATTCGATAATTGATTGTATTATAAATGAAAAAAATATACAGATAGCTGTTACCAGAGTTCACAAAAATGGCAGCTTGGATAATTTTTTAGTGAGATAAAAAAATCCCATGGTTAAAATCAAGAGACAAAACCGACGATAATTTAAAGCTGTTTAAAGAAGAGGAAATATTTAATATTCAGTTATTACAAGATGATAGTATAAAAAAATTATATACAAGAAGATTAGAAAATGTATTAGATGAAGAATATGAAGGAGGCTCTGAAAAAATATGAATATATAAAATAAAAAATAAACAAATAGCAAAAGAAGTTGAGGGAGTAATTCAAGGAAAAAATTCAGAAAGTTCTGGATGAAAGAAGAGATTTTAAAAATAATAGATGATAAACAACAAGCCTTCCAAAAATGGTTGAGTTCAAACAAGAGAAGGATAAAGAGAAATGTAAGGATAAAAAAGAGAATAGCATGCAAGGTAATCAAAGAGACCAAAAATGAAATGTGGGAAAAAATTGTTCAAATATCAGTTGTCAGTTGGGATATAAAAGATCAAAGGAAGCATGGATAATAATGAGATATGTAAGACAACAAATAAGACACAAAACCAAAATTGATCTAATTACTGCCCAAGAATGGTATCAATATTATTGTGCACTATTACACTGGTCACCACTGAAATTTGCACCTGACAAAAATTACGTGTTTGTAACGTATTTTTATGCCCTGATTTCTAGACTGAAATCCGTTTTTCGTTATCACCTACGGTTTAAAGTAATCGCCGATTTATGATTACACTAGCGGCCCGACCGAGCGCAAAGTAGCGGGCTATTTAGTACATAATCTATTGAACCCTTGTTCACGAAGAAGAGCATATGACAACACATTCTTACTTTTATTACTGAGAAAGAAACAATTCCAGCCTACTGCGTTGTCTGTTTCAATTTATGAGCCCTATAAAAGACATAGCCAATTGCATGGTGTAGCAGATTATATGTTTACACAATTTATTTTATTACGGTCTCTTAATCACCCCACTTGTTTTGTTGAAGCAGAGTGCAAAAGCAGTAATTTAAAAATATATTTTATCTTCTTAGGGATCTCAATTGAACAAATTCAGTAGGAACTCTTAGGCTCTCTGTTACAGTACTGGTATTTGTTTGAGCTCAATAACAACATATAGGAAAAGTGAACACTCTTTGAATGAACTTGTCTACTGTAATGATGTTGATGGACTAATGGAACGATTGAGCGATAAAATTTGCAATCTACAAGAATGACGCCTTTTCATAGATTCTTCCAAGTTAAGTGTAAAGGCCGTCTTGTTAAATAATGGCAATGTTTACCATACTGTGCTTATACCTCTTGCTCATACTATTCATATGAAATAAACGTACGAGGATATGAATTTGCTTTCAAGAACTGTCAACTATACAGCATATAAATGGAAAATATTTGGAGATCTTAAAGTCATAGGTTATATGCCTTGGAATGCAGAGTGGTTTCATCAAGTGTTTGTGTTTTTTATGCAAGTGCGACAGTCGAGTTAAACAACAAACATCATGAACTAAGAGAGTGGTCTCTAAGGGATGCTTTGTTACCAGGGGACAAGAGTATTAAACAACCATTAGTTAAGAAAGAAAACATATTGCTGCCACCCCTTCAGATTAAGCTAGGCTTAATAAAAAAAATGTTAAGACTCTAAACAAAAATGGTAAAAATTTTCTGTATTTGAAAGAAAAACATTCAAGAATTAGTGAAGGTATTTTTATTGACCCATACATTCGTGAAATTATGCAAGACAAGAAGTTTGATGACGTGCTAGAGGACAGTAAGAGAAAGCAGCATGGATGGGATTCAAGACAGTGTGTGCTAATTTTCTGGGAAATGTAAGGGCCGAAAACTACCAAAAATTATTGAGAACATGGTCAAAGACATATAAAAACTTGGGGTGTAATATGTTATTGAAAATACATTTCCTACATCCCCACCTGGACTTCATTTCTCCCAACCAGGAGGCCGTCAGCGATGAACACGGATAACGTTTTCATCAAGACATATCTGTCATGGAAAGAACATTCAGAGGACAATGGCCACCCAGCATGTTAGATGACTATTGTTGGCAGATAATATGGGATGTTCCTGATGTTATCTACAAAGCAAAAATGTTCCAGAAAATCTTTTTAGAATGTTAGTAAAATAAAACTTTTTTCTATATTTCTATACTCTTTTTTGCATTAAAAAGCAGAAAATTTGTGACTAAGACTTCCCGAAAGTTATTTAATCTATACAATTATTTCTTAATAATCCTTGAATTTACAAAAATAACATAAGGAATTACCAGAATACTGAAATTAGATATGTTCGGTCATTTTTTCCCCCCTGGATTTGTATGGAAATTTTCAATGACGTTTCCTGCATAAATGGTACGTGATAGAACATGTTTGATTACTTACTTACTTACTTACTCACTGGAACTATCGAACCCGTAGGTTCATGGCCGCACGGACATAAGCTCTCCATACATCCCTATCCTGAGCTAATGCTTTCCAATCATTCCCTGTATAATCTACTTCCCTCAAATCATAGTTAATGTTGTTCTCCCACCTCATTCTTGGTCTACCAACTGGGCGTTTTCCTTCTGGCTTTCCTACAAGAAGTTTCCATGCACGTCTTTCATTCCCCATACGTGCAACTTGTCCTGCCCATCGCAGTCTATGGGACTTAACTGTTCTTATTATATCTGGCTTCCTATAAAGACCATGTAGTTCATTGTTATGTAGTCTTCTCCATTCACCTGTCTGTTCATCTCTCTTTGGTCCAAAAATTTTCCTAAGAACTTTATTCTCAAATACTCGTAATCTGCTTTCCTCCCTTAAAGTAAGAGTCCATGTTTCGCACCCATATAATATAACTGGTAGAATAATAGTTTTATATATTTTCAGCTTAACGTTTTTTGAAAGGAGTTGGGACATCAAAAGTCTCTGCAATGCATAATAGCATGCATTTCCAGAATTGAGCCTATGTTTAATTTCTTTGTGCATCTCATTCCTATTTGTGATTATTGTTCCTAGGTATTTGAATTCAGCCAATTCCTCAAAATTTCCCTCATTTGTCATTAGCTGTCCATTTCCATTATATAATGTATTCTACGTGTGACCATATATTTAGTTTTACTGATATTTACTTCCAGTCCTAATTTCTTAGTGTTACTCAATAGTGTGTGCGTGTTGGCCTTTAGTATCTCCTCGCTATCGGCCAGTAGTACTATATCATCAGCATAAACTAACAGCTTATTAATACCATTCAGTAGTAAGCCTTCCTCATTCTCTAAAGATTTAATGGCATGCTCTAGTACAAAATTAAATAGTAGAGGAGATAGTGCATCTCCTTGCTTCAACCCATTCTAGATTTCAAAAGTGTACATGTTTGATTGCAGATCTGAATTCAGCATAGGTTAAATATTTATAATCACCTATTTTCATTCGAGTGCAAAAAAGTTTGAGATTTGTTGTCCAGTGTTATCAGAAAACAGAATAGAATTTCAGAAAGACAACAATTTCCAGGAAAGAGAATGTAATTTTATTGCGACAGAAGAAGGAATTAAAAACATCATAAAAAATGGAAAATAAAAAATCGGCTGGACCTGGAAACATTAATTTAGAATTAATAACATTTGGAGACAAGATAGTTACAATGTTAATAACAAAACTGATGAACAAAATATTGGGAGTGGACAATATCCCAGAAGAAATGAAAAGAGGTTATCTCGTGTCAATCTACAAGAAATGGGATAAGAAATAATGTACAAATTGTACGGGAATAAATATAACACACGGGTATCAGGATCGAGAGTTCAACTCGGACGGAGTCGCTGACTTCTTTTTCTGAGCGTAAAATTCTGAGTTTGGTATCGTATAGAAATGAAAGAAAACTGCGAGTCCCATTTCATATATTTACGGCTTGTAAAATAATAGAATCTGAAACAAGAGATCTAAGATCTACATTTGTCAGCGCTATCACGCTAAAATTTGTATCACGACGTTAACGATCTGAACTTTTAAAAAGCGTCTTTAAAATAATAAATATGTAAAAGTGGTATGGCAAAACAGAAAGTTGAATTATCGGTTGATACATTGATTTTACCAGAGTTGTTGACAGAGCGCAGCACATTTCTGTTGAAGGGCAATGTTATGTTGGTTGCCGATGAACAGGCGAAGTAGTAACTTTCTAACGAATTACGAATGAATTAAAGTGTTTAGATTGCTCTCATGAAAATATTGTTTAAATGCTTTACAATCTTTATCGATCCTGTATAGAATATATCTAAAATAACATAAAATAAATAAATATACATACATTTTAACGCTCTAGCGGTCACAATTTTTTTTTTCGGAATCACACACGGGATATAGCAAACGATAAAGAAAAGGTCGGATCATTTAGGAGTGGAGTTTACCTGAAGC
Source organism: Diploptera punctata (assembly GCA_030220185.1). Taxonomy (NCBI): domain Eukaryota; kingdom Metazoa; phylum Arthropoda; class Insecta; order Blattodea; family Blaberidae; genus Diploptera; species Diploptera punctata. The sequence continues at coordinate 356,327 of JASPKZ010003447.1, read as the reverse complement.
TATTCTCTAAAACTCGATATAGCAGCAGAAAATTTATATTTTTGGCAAAGAAACTTAGTATATGCCAATTAAATAAAACGAGAAAAATTATGCTCCAAAACTTAGCGAAATCCAATCACGTTAAGAGGGAATTTATCTGAAAGCCAAAATTACAAATCGCTCTAGAGGCCGTCATGTTGGTATTTTCGTAACGTAACTGTATACATAGGATCTAATTAACAAAGTAAATACACATTTGATAAACAAGGACACTCAGATCATAAGTTTAATTTAGTTAGGAATTCGCTTAGTGCATGCAGCTCCTGGCTGAAGGACGTTTATTACAATTAAACCAGCTTATAAAATATTAAATAAATAATTTTAATAGTTTTTGACTATAAATTATCCTTAATATGCAGAGATAAATCCTGTGGCCACAGGATAAATACACATATGTCTGAAATCAAAACTTTTCATGAGAGCTTATTAAATATTAAAATATAAACAATAAATCGGAGATTTGCAATACTTCTGACCAAGGGATATCTACTCTTAACTACCACTTACGATGTTTTACCTTATGAGTGAGGAAGAAAATTATGTATTTTTGATATGTTAATCTACAAAATAAAAATCCCTGAAATCGTACTTGTGTACTTTTACCCTAATGCCAGAGAATTAATAATGAAACATTAACTTGTGATTATCATAAGTAATGCCATGAGTAATTTCCAATTCGTCTAAAGGATTTGGTAATCAAGAGTGGCATTTGTTAGCACTATTTTAGGAATAAAATTAAGCTGTTTACTCAAAAGTCATTATTTAAATATAGTTACCGGTATTTTAAAATATTTACATATTTAATGTAAACGGCGATGTTTGAAAACAAAAATGCGAGGTTATGTACATTCACTGCAACTTGATCATATTATTTATTGCGAAATAGGATCGCAATATTGAAAGAACGCACCCTAGTGGAGAAATAATGAAATACATCAACGTTTATATCATAATCAACATTATAGGTTATTAATTAATTTTTTTAGTAAACAACTCGGTAAAATCAAGGAATTTGTTCATTATTTGCTATATTCAATGTATTTCTTGGAGAAAAATAATGATCTGAGTTGTTCGGAATATTAAAAATGAGGAACGTTCTTTTTCACAAAAGCAGGAGCTGATAAAGAGAAATCGATAAAGACCGAGGTTAACACGACTGCCATTGGCTGTGTAAACAAAATTCATTGATACGTGATTGGTCATTGGCCACCATTTGATGCATGAGTTACATAGTCTCCGTAAATTAGGGTAATCATCTAATATCATAATAAAATAATCTATAAGTAATATCTTACACAGAGGGAATATACTGAAGTAATGGATTTGAGATCCGTGTTCAAATACAGGTGCCGAACATGACACAGGTTATTCTTGTTTCCTTCCGTCGCCAATGCAAAGTCTGCGCTGAAATTTTTTTATGAGGACCCAGTTTATTATATTCACCATTTCATAGTACTATTAAAAAAATAAATCAGAGATTCTCCAACAAAGCATATGGTACACATTTAAAGTACGAAGACGCGATATGAGTTTAAATGTTAAAGGACCTATACATAAGAACGTAATTAAAAATTAACGTCTCCAAAAATAGGATACGATATAAATGCCATAATGGTTGTCTATCCTCGCACATTCACGTGAGCAAGGGTGCTCCCTAGTGAGAGTTATTTACACAAGTTTAGTTACGTTTAGTCCACCGCTGCAGTCTCGAGGTAGCGTGCTGCCAGATTCGATTCCCGGTCGGGACAGGCTTCCTGGGTGAGGTTTTTTATGGGTTTTTCCTCACCTGTAAGACAAATGTCAGAAAGTTTAGGACCCAACGTCCCCGAAAATCATCCGGTCATCATCATCATCATTATGTCATCATCATCATCATTATCATTCACCGGTGTGGAAAGCAACGGGAAGCTACAACACCTATAATTCCCTAGTAAAGATGCTAGACATATCATAAAAATGATGTCTCTATTGAACATCTGAACGAATACTTTATTACCCGTTCAAGGAGTAAGTGCAGTTGTTGACGGAGGGCACTGCAGTCGTGTTTATACAGGAATAGATCACGTGGCACTGCTATCTATGAGTGCAGAGGGGAATGGGACGTGGGACGCTGACAGTATACACTGCCTTATATGACGTCACGTGTAGCAACAAACAGAGCTTCGTAATTCTTCCTCCGCCTGCAGAGATATTTTGAATGACTAATACAAACATTAAGACATGTAACATATTACGATAGACAATCTCGTCGCCCCAATAAGACACATAATAGACATTACGTAGATGGAAAAGCTCGATTAAATTTAGCCCAGAGGCTCTAATTAAGGCTTGCGGTTCTATTACAAGCCCGAAAATCCTAAGTCGGGACGCACGCCCTTGGATTTTTCCATACAAAAAATCTATCGACCACCAGCCCGAATTGTATCTGCAACCCTCGAGATCAGAGAAAAATAACATAAACCATAAGACCACTGAGATGGGTATACCATAAGTGTCACAATAACATTTGAGTTTTACTTTACATTAACACACATAGCCTTAAAAACAAAACAATGAACCCTAACTTTATAATAGCCCTTTTTTTTTAGCGAATTCTTAAGGAATGGAGCTATTAAAGTTGTTTTAATGAAAATATTAAAAACAAGTTAAAAATCATATCTCATCCTATCTAGTAGACACCGAAAACGGGCATGAAAAAAATACGGTCTAGCGGCCAGAATGTGTGTTTATTTCGGAACTAATCTTGGGAACATTGCAATTAATTAAAAAAAGGAAAGGTCGAGTTCCTTAACTATCAAAATCGGATCTTTAGAAATTGAGATTTATTTGATGCGAAAATTGAACATTGATCTAGAGGTAGACATTTTCTTATTTTTCGGAACGAAATTCAGCATATCTTATTGAAAAAAAATAACTATTTAAAAAATCAGAAAAATCCAACATGTGGGAGCAAGAGTTTACTAAAAGCTGTAATTTAAAACCATATTAGTTTTCTCCCAACATAAGCGAATATATAATTACTTAATTAAGAAAATAAAGATATATTACGCAAATCAGGAAAATCAGACCATATCGTCGACCAGCTGAGAAATTCGCTCAGTTTACGTGCGTGACACAGTACCTGCGTTACGGACGTTGTTTATGATATGAGGAAATGGTGAATATATTGAAATGGATTCCTGTAACGAAATTCCAACCATAATTTGCTTTTACGATTGAGGAAAACTTGGAACAACTCTCAGGCAAACTGATTGGCACTGGTATTTGAACTCAGGACCTCTCACTTGAACAATATGTGTCGACTAGAATTGGTTATTATACTAGTTCCGAGCTAAGTTCCAGTTTTACAGAAACAACTTGCGTACAGAAACAACTTGCTGAAGATATTACTCCGCTGACTCCGTCTATTGGGGAAACCGTGGTGCTACTTTTACTCGCCATATGACTAAATTATGCACGGAACTGTCATCGATAGAAACCTTGTTCTTAGGGAACATCATATTTTACGGAAAGTGAGACGGAATATAAAGTACAGTAAGATGGCACCAATAATTAAGATCTTCCTCCATTTCTAGTTTATGACAAAAATTATATATATGGGCCTACCTAATCGGATGTTTACGCTTTTTATATGATGTCAATAGATATCCTTTAATTGCAATTTCTTTAAAAGCAGAATGTATGTTCCATGCCGACTTAACTGTAAATTCTGCTGCTATTTTCACTGCATCCGCAATGGGTAATATGTGATTTTTCACTAAACTGTTTGAAAACATTAAAAATAATTTATTTCCCCCCGCTTTTCAAATGCTTTCCTTTCTAGAAGAGGCCATTTTGAAATAGTTGAAAATGTAACGTATTTTGGATTGTTCATGCATAAGAATAAAACATCTTATTTAATCTATTAAAATTGTAATTATATATTCTTAGATTTTCCCACATAATTTATACATCTATGTGAGAGAAAATGTACGGTATATATTTATTTCCTTTATTTGAGTGCCTCAATGCTATAGGTGCCTAGCCCACAATTAAAAAATGATTATCTCTGTCAGTTCCATAGGTGCCTATAACGTTTTTGTGCTAATTTTAACTCATCCATAATGTTATAGGCAGATGTGGGCTCTGACGGAGATCGTTATTTCTAGTGCAATTACAGGGAAAAAAGCATAATTTTTTATATTGTGGGTTAGGCACCTTTGGCACTGAGGCACACATTTAGAGTGTTAGCGTACTAAATTTTCTTCACTCTGGTTTGTTTACATTACAACTGGAACTTATCTCGGAAGAGGTATTGGTGTTAATTAATTAGATACTACCTTCCCTCCCTATCCTTCGGTTGAGCCCATGTTTACCCATAAAACATCTCATTTCCTTGTTATAAGCCTATAGTTGGCCATGGAAAACAAAAATGAACAGCGTACAGCAGAAGGCAATGCCCATTATTGTAATGAATATGTCTGCGGATGTTTACACATTATAAAAGGAATGACCGAAATTAAGACGAATGAAAACAGAGACAGTGAATCTTTGCTGTGGGAAATATTACACTTATTGTTTGACATTTTTTGTGCTGTAGTAACAGCGTTTTTTCGTTTTTTTTATTCCGCCGATACAGAAACCGATTAGAGGGGAACTTGTTTTGGTAAGTTTAATAATTACAGATGGATAGTTTATATTGAAATTAATCAGAAATAAACATAATGTAGATTCTAGTGCAAACAACAGTGTACAATAATTCGAAGAAAAAAATTTAAAAATCTGCTACGGAGGAAATTCTTAGATAATAGAATTCTTCAGGACGTCGAATTTACGGTTCGATTTTGCAAGTAACGAATTTGACCTTACGTTTCTTAACTGATTGCTGATTCCGAATTTGGTGCGAAAAAATGCGATCGTTAGAACGTTAAAACACATAGGCATATATGTATATATAGTCTGACAGCCCTAGAAGGCCCCTGGCCTCTCAACCGGCATCTGCCCCACATACACTATTATTTACAGAGGTGTACGATTATATTTAATTATTTTCCGTGATCATTATTGGTATCTATTAAGGATCGATGAAGATTTGTAAAAAAAAACGCTTTTCATGAGAACAACCTCAGCAGCTTCATTAATTTGTAGTTAGCTAACATGCAATAATTATTTGACTATTGTGTCCCAGAAGTCAGTCTGTGAATGTTGCAACTGAGAAAAAGTGACTTGTTCATCATGTTAGCCAACACGATAATATACGTTTCCGCTATCAGATTGCGTATTTGTATATATTTATTAACGCGTTACTAAGTTCTTATATCGCATAATATTCTGTACTCAATTAATTTCTCTATATGAGATATTGGTAAGTTAGAGTGCACCAGATTAGTTTAAAGTTTAAGATTATTGGTTAATATTGACGCTCCATAAGTACATGTTGGCTATTGCTTTTGAACAATGACTAATGCAGATTTTACATTGTAAATATGATGATCTAGGTATTTGTACCTCAACTTCTCTTTCAATTTTTGGGCATTTCTTGCTTTCCCTTCCCCCTTTTTTTAATCATCATACAATATTAGTATATTACGATGCGAGGTTGAGAAGTGATTTTTACAGAATTGAGGAAAATGTTTAAAAACCGAGCGAGAACGAGGTTTTTAATTTCCGAGATTCTGTAAAACACTTCACAAACGTGAGTTGTACATTATTTTTTGCGCGATGGCGTTTTCAAAATAATAAATAATAGTAAAATAATAACATATTTGTTGGAAATATTTGCGTTCATTATAAACAATTGATTAACATTAACAGTGTGGGCAATGTTTATTACTTGAAACTACAGCAAGCCATGAGACCAATTTAGTGATAACATGGCGGCAAGTATTCATTATTTTATAAGCTAATACCCGGCGTGAGCTGCTACGCCTAAATAAATGAAAATGAATGTGCTTTTATGTTTAGTTGAATAAGTGGAAGGAAAAATAATTATACATTTATATTTTTAGATACCCCGTGCTGAATACCCGGCGTTGCCCGGTAATCTACTTATCCCGATCTTCTTGACATACATGAGCTGAAATACGTAAATTAATGTGTTTTATGTTTAGTTAAATAAGTAAGAGGAAACATTTATATCGTAATTATTTTCAGATACCCCGTGCTGTTTACCCGGCGTTGTCCGGGAATCTACACATCCCGATCTTCTTGACATAAATGACCTGAAAGACAAAAATGAATGCATTTCTTATGATTAGTTGAATAAGTAAAATGAAAAATAAATATAAATGTCATATACGTAATTATTTTAAGATTCCTCGTGCCGATTATCCGGTGTTGCCCGGGAATCTACTTACTTCGATCTTCTTGGCATAAATGAGCGAAAAGACAAAATTCGTTATTGTGAGTTATCCGTAAAAGAAAACCGCCATGTGCTTTTATGTTTGCACAGAAATCTACGTACTTGTCTCGATCTTCTTGACATCATGAATGAAAGACAAAAATGATTATTGTGAGTTATCCATAAGAGATAAACATGCTGTCGCGAACTTTTTGTAGAGCTTTTTTGAGATATTCAATTGTGTGTACATTAATTCTTCGTATTTGTTATGGTTTAGGCAGCGTAAGCCATTTAAAGCGTCCAAAGTGCAATTTATGTCACTTTTCCCACTACAAAGGGCGATTTTTAAGGGTGTAGGAGTTGAGTATCACAACTCTCATATAGCCTATGTTCATTCCGGGAATCTACTGAACATTTTTGCAAAAAGCCCCAACACATTCGGATCAACGGTATGGCCGCACATAAAGTACGAACAAACAAACAAGCAAACAAACAAACAAACAAACAAACATTCATTTTTATACATTAGATTGTTTCAAATAAAGATCAGTTCATTTAAATGCAGTGATTTGTTTCGTATAATGTATATTAACACTACCTTTTGGATATTTTTTGTATATACATTGTATGTAGTATACATAGAGGGTAGTAGTTTTACTTCCCACACGAGTGTTTGTAATATGTACTATTACAGTATAGTTATTTTTATTACAGTATAGTTATTTAGGTTGGAAACCCTGAAACGTAGGAAGTTGAACTTTCAATCATGGTCACTCTTGCTGTAAGTACGACAAAACGCACTATCGCGCAAAAATACATTTTATTCCTCCTCGGGTAATTATTCACATACTACTACAACAATATGCGTGTTTTTTTACACGCTTTATATTAGCTTGACCTGTATCTATCTATCTATCTATGTAACTGAATCTTTCAACGCGTTTTTCACCCACTTAAAATAATTGGATCGATTTAAAATGTTGTATACTTGTAAAGGACCCGTGACAATACAATAATTTCATATTCATTTTCTAAAATCCTGGCCAGAATCATCAGAAAATCAAAAAAAGTGTCTGTATTTATGTAACGGAATCTTTGAACACGATTTTCGCCCACTTAGAGACATTGGATCGACTTGAAACTTTGTATACTTGTAAAGGACCCTTGACACTACAATAATTTCATATTTTATTTCTAAATTCCTGGCCAGAATCATCAGAAAATAAAAAAAAATAAAACTGATAAATTGGTTACGGACTTGTCGACTTTTTAGTCAATCGTTGTAAGAGCTCAGTTGGTAGAGCGGTGAACTAGTGGTATACAATTTGAGTAATCCATAGGTCGCTGGTTCGAATCCGGCTGGGGAGGATTTTTTTTAGAAGAGTAATACTTTTAGCTCATACTACAATAGTATGGAATTTAAAGATATTTATATTCTTATCTTATTCTGTAAATTATTAAAACTAAAAAATAAAAAATAGTTTTAAAAAACTAAAACGACACGCTTTATTAGAAAACCGAACTCAAAAATGAAAAATAATTTTAATTTCCAACACGCTTGGGATAAATTTAAAGTGGTCAACAAAAAAATCATCTCCAACACATATAGAATAAAACTAGAATTATCAACAAAAAGAAAATAATTTTACCATCAAAAGAGTGGGGTGCTTCTTATGAGTTTTACATGTTCTTCTTAGAGACTTTACTTTTACCAATATCTGTTTATTATCAAATATAGGCCTATTAATTGATATAAAGCACCCCACGCTTTTGATGGTAAAATCATTTTCTTTTTGTTGATAATTCTAGTTTTATTCTACATGTGTTGGAGATGATTTTTTTGTTGACCACTTTAAATTTATCCCAAGCGTGTTGGAAATTAAAATTATTTTTCATTTTTGAGTTCTGGTTTTCTAAAAAAGCGTGCTGTTTTAGTTTTTTAAAACTATTATTTTTTTCAATTTACATAGGGACAGGCCTGGGATACAACCCTCTATTATTGTACCATTATGTTACTAACGGTCTAAGGAATATACATAGTAATATATATATATATATATATATATATATATATATATATCCATCCATAGTAATTCTGCCCGAAGGCAGGTCCTTCACTGCAATCATAAGCATTTTCATGCTATGCTTGCAGCTTTACTAGGGAATTGTGTAGGTGTGGTAGCTTCCCGTTGCTTTCCACACCGGTGAAGGATGATGATGATAATGATAATGGTAAGGATGATAATGATAAGGATGATGGCCATATGATTTCGGGGACCGTTTGGGTCTTAAAGTTTTCCTGACATTTGTCTTACAGGTGAGGAAAAACCCCAATAAAAACCTCACCCAGAAAAACTGCCTCGACCGGGGATCGAACCCGGGCCCGCTGCGTTACAAGGCAGCACGCTACCTCGAGACCACAGCGGTGGACACACACACACACACATATATATATATATATATATATATATATAATGTTATATTATGTACATGTGAGAACTCTCAATTAAAATTACGCCTTTATCCCTAAGGTAATTTAGTCTTCTAATCATAATCTCTGGGTCAATTAACCACAAATATGTGTATTTAAAAAAAATAGTTAATTATATCTCTCCATCACCCGAACAAAATAACTTAAAAAATTAAGATAATAACCCAACCAGTTTGCATAGTAAATAATTAGAATAGCAGCCCAGAACTAGGTTTAACACTATTTTAGAGAATTTCAAGAAATTAAGTTTATTGAGGTTGTTCTCATGAAAATATTTTTGAAATATTATATATATATATATATATATATATATATATATATATATACATATATATGATGGTCGCGGTGGCTAGTGGTTATCTTCCTTACCTCTATTCTAAGAGACGCTATTTCAAAACCCGGCCGGGTCGATGCATTTTTAGGATGGAAAATCAAAGGGGCAAGTCCTCTGGAAGGGACTTTAAGCCGTGGGTCGCGGGTCTGAATATTTTTAGGCTCGTAATAGAACCGCAAGCCTGAATAAAGTGACCTCTGTGCAAAATTTACCAACTGTTATGCATCCATGTAATATCTTAGTTGTCCGCTAAGTATCTCACCTATATTACTCTCCGACCCTACATTATTCGCTAACATCTGGGGGTATATAAGCGTAACTAAATTTGCTTGGTTGAAACACTCACACTAGGGAGTACCCTAATTTCCACTCGGGGAAGCAAGGAAAAAAATATATAGGCCCCTACATATATATATATATATCTATATATACAAGCGTTACTGCTATAAAGTAAATTTTCTCTTTAAAAATTTGCTTAACTGTTATGTTAGCCGCTAGATGGGAGTTGAAGAAATTTCCGCTACCTCTTGTGTGAATTGAGAATACTACATGTATAAGAAACATTATATGCTTGTCTTGGAATTCTTGGGTAGCTCAGTTGGTTAGAGCGCTAAAGGTACAGACTTTAGAGACTCGAGTTCAAATCCCGACTCAAGCATTCTTTTTTCTTTTCATCATCATCATCATCATAGTACATTCACGAATTTAGGCCATTTGTTGACCTGTTTCGGCCTCAAGAGAAACACCATCCAGAAGTCTTTTGAGTGGACGTCCTGGTCTTCTTCTTCCTGCAGGTTGATATCTTAACATTAGTTTGGGTATTCTGAGATCTTCCATTCGATGAACATGTTGTATCCATCTTGACTTATAATCAGAAATTTTGTTTTCTAAAGATTCCATGTGTAATTCTTCTAAGATGTCTTCATTTTTTTGTGATCTAATAGTGTGTATCCTGCAGTCCTCCGAAGATATCTCATTTCAGCAGATCTAAGTCTCTGTATATCTTTCTGTTTCAACGTCCATACTTCGCTACCATACAAAAGAGTTGGAAGAGCCAGTATTTTATACACTTTCAGTCTTGAATGCTTTTGGACTAACTGTGGCTTGAAGATAGAATTTATTAACCCTAAAATTCTTAAAAATTTAGATATTTTTGCATTTACATCCTTTTCTTCTTCATATGAGATATTGCATCCTAGATATGTAAAATTATTCACCTGCTCCAAAATTTTATTGTCCAGTACAATTTTACTTCTGACAGGATCTACACCTTGAAATGCCATAATTTTTGTTTTTTCTGTAGATATCTTTAATCCATATTCTTCTGTAATTTTGTTAAGTTTCATACAGACCTTTCTGTAGATTATCTTCGGAATTTGCTATTATTATTTGGTCATCTGCAAACAATAGGGTGTTTAATTTTCTATTTTCTGATATTCTTATTCCAAATTTATATGTTTTGTTCCAGCAACATATTACTTCATTGATATAAATTGCAAAGAGTGTTGGGGATAGGGGGCAGCCTTGTCTCACACCACGATTTATAATTCCTTCTTCAGAAAATCTGTTATTTAATTTAATCTTCATGGTGTTGTCTTTGTAAATATTTTGTATGTTCTGCCGAAGTAAATTTGGTATATTTCTGTCTTCCAATATATTTAAGAGTTTTGATCTCTTGACTGTGTCGAATGCTTTTTCAAAATCTATGAAAGCAAAATGTGTTTCTAAGTTGAATTCTCTTCTTTTTTCAAGCAATAGTTTAACAGAAAATGCTGAATCAATACAAGATCGTTTTTCTTTTCATATCATATATATATATATATATATATATATATAGCCTATATCTTCATTGTTCCTACTTAGAAAATAATTAAAATAACCATGTCAAATATATATATATATATATATATATATAGTGAAGGTAAAGTGTAAGGCCACTAAAGAGGTCTTAGGAGGCCTTGGGATAGTAGAAAGTTCAGGCTCATATTTTATAAACAAACGACACTTGAAATCAGCCGAGTTGTGAGGCCTCCGGAGGCTTCTCTTACTCTTAGATCATTTTCGGTACTCATTTTTGTTAGATGCTGAATCGGCCCCAAGGAACATGGTGCCGTCAGAAGGTTTGGCCCAGTTTAAAAAAAAACTGGTCGTAATTTTCGAGTTTTCGCAAAGAAACTCAGCATATACTTTTGCAATAAAACAGTAAGTTATTCATAAGTAATGCCACGAGTGATTTACAAATTATCGATAAATTCACGACTCACGAAGTGAGGAGTGAATTTATCTAGAGAATTTTGAAATCAAGAGTGGCATTTGTTAGGACTATTTAACGAATAAAATTAAGCTGTTTACTAAAAAATAATTATTTGAATATAGTTAGCGGTGTTTTAAAATATTTATATAGTTAATGTAAACGGCGATGTTTGAAAACAAATTAGAAATGAATATTCACTGCAACTCGATCATATTATTTTTGCCAAATAGGATCGCAATATTGTAAGAATGCACTCCAGTGGAGAAATAATGAAACACATCAAACTATTATAATCAACATTATAGGTTAATAATTTATATTTTGAATAAACTACTCAGTAAAATCACTGAATCTATTTGTTGCGACAAGAGTCGCTCTCTCTGTTGGTAATAGCAGACACCTGCCGTCTACTATTACGCTAATTGATGTAGTTCATCTGACTGCCGCTTGTAGGCGCCTGAATACAGTAACGCTGAGTTATGTTGGTAGCATTTGGTTACACTGTTGCCAACTTCTGCGTATTGTTCAGGTCTGCAGATGACTACAACACTCATTCTCAGTGTTAGCCGGCCCATCGTGGGCGATGGTATCGTTTTGATTATTGGAGTTTGAATACCTCACTCAGTGTGTCTGCCACGCCGTCGAGGACGACGGTCCTGTTTTAGTTAAGAGGTTTAGGAGCACCACATATTGTGTGTTTGTAGCTCGTGTTAGGAGCTCGTTTGTGCTTGTAGGCATTCGCAGTGTGCGGTGGGCACAATCACGTGGTTATTGACGACCACGTGCTAACTGATCCGAAGTTGATAATCTTCGAGGCCCCTCTAGTCCTAGGAACGGACTTTGATTAAACATTTGATTCTGCTTACTGTATCCACGTTAAGGTTAGCACAGAAATAAACTTGATATTTTCACGATTACATGTGTTGTAATAACTAAATTTCCCCTTTATAAAATCCAGCACTACCAGAGGAATATTAGGCAAAGAACTCAAAATTGGACCGTGTGGCAACAACAATATTCATTATTTGCTATATTCAATGTATTTGTTGGAGAAAAATAAGGTCTAACCTGTTCAGAATATTAAAAAAGGAGCTTTCTTTATCACAAAAGCAGGAGCCGATAAAGAGAAATCGATAAAGAGCGAGGTGAAACACGACTATCATTGGTGTAAAACAGAATTCATTGAAACGTGATTGGTCATTGACTACCATTTGCGACAAGAGGTATGTAGTCTCCAAAAATCAATGATATCGTATCATTAGAACCGCGAGTTAACAGGAAATCCAAAAATAAAGAATCCATTTAGCAGCTGTCGTGTTTGCTTTGTCGCAATGTATTTATATACAATAGAATTTAAATTAACCCTTAAATTGGTAGCGTTTCCTATAAAACATATTGGTTTAATTTGTTTTTTATTTAAATCAATGGAAATACGAATCAATAAAAGTTATTAAAATGTATGTCAAATAAGTTACAACATCCACTGGAAAATATATTGCATGTATTTAAATAATCTGTTATAAGAAATTGAGCCTCTCCCAATTTAAGTGTTAACAAAATAAATATATATTCCGTAAAGTAGTGAAATCGGACCGTCATTTCAATTTGCTGATAATTCACTTAGTTTACGCAGTTCCTGCGCGACGGACTTTATTTTTCAAAGTTGATTTTTACCTGCTTAAAAACAAGCAAAATATTGTGTAGAACTCATTCAATGTATCTTCCTTGTACCACGTGTCATTAATAGTTTTCTGTTAAACCACCGTAAAAGTTATTTAGGGAATAAAAATTTAAACAAGTATGTCTGGGCGGCTGCTATTGAATATTTCTAACTCTGATAGTTTTGTTTCAGACTTTTTATCTCACATTGTTTCTCTCCATATCCTATAACTGGCAAGATCGAACACATGAGTTCGGACTTATGTTCTTCATACATCCATATACTAGCTAATGTTTTTCAATCATTATCAACAGCAATCTAACAAGATGATGTGTTTTGTGAAAAAATCACGAGCGACAAAGTCGCGAGTGATTTTGTCTAATAAAAAACTCAAACTTGCGTTGGATTTGGAGTGACTATTTAGCGAATACAACATCAGAAGCTATAAATAATTATAATGTTTAATATTTACCAAATGTGAGGTTATGTATTCCGATCTTACTTCCGGGCGGTTTCTAAGCCGGCTGTATAGTTATAAATAGCATATGTTTACTGTTAAATCTCTGTGGTCTTTGGAAAAATCAGTAACAGATGATTGTATAAGAAATAACTATTAACAATAATGCAGATTAATTATATAACATTTAATAATTTTTTAGAGCAACAGAGCTAACTTTTTTTGGATAATTTTTGAAGTTGTTTTCTTTGGTATTTCTTGCTGTAGCATATCGATCGTACATTGTTCAATCGATATCCTTGTCCATCCATAGTAATTCTGCCCGAGGGCAGGTGCTTCACTGCAATCATAGCATTTTCATGCTATGCTTGCAGCTTTACCAGGGAATTGTTGGTGTGGTAGCTTCCCGTTGCTTTCCACACCGGTGAAGGATGGTGATGATAAGGATGAGGATGATGATGATGATGATGATGGCCATATGATTTCGGGACCGTTTGGGCCTTAAAGTTTTCCTGACACTTGTCTTACAGGTGAGGAAAAACCCCGATAAATACCTCACCCAGAAAAACTGCCCCGACCGAGGATCGAACCCGGGCCCGCTGCGTGACAAGGCAGTTCGCTACCTCGAGACCACAGCGGTGGACAACATCCTTGTCAAAGAAGTTACTATGCGGAGATATTTCTCATTGCGAACAGGTAGTGGCACGATTAATTATCAAGAGGAAGAGGCACGATTATCGGTCTATGAGTTAAATAGTCTGTATAATTTACCTCTCAAATAATGAGTTAATATTATTCTCCTACCTCATTGTTGACCGAAATGCTGAGTACCTTTCCTTCTGGTTTTCCTAAAATTAATTTCCTTCATGCACCTCATTCATTCTCTTTTCGTGCTACAGGACTTGCCCTTCGATGTCGTTGGGATTTAATTGCTCTTATAACATCTACTTTCTTATAAAGATAATATAGCTAGTTGTTTTAGTTTCTCAATTTCTTTGATACAAAAATTTTCGTAATCATTTTATTTTGAAACACTCGTAATAATAACTTTCCCCCCCCTTAAAGTAAAACAAAATGTTTAATCATCCATACAGTATAATTGGGAGAATAACAATTTTATATATTTTTAGTTTAATATTTTTTAAAGGAGCTGAGATGACAAATCGCTTTATTTATAAAATTTAATTTTACGAAATGCGCTGAAAATTCTCTTTTACAGATTACAGGAGCAGGGCACGGGATTGGCCGACAATTGGCTTTGGAGTTTGCAATTCTGGGTGCGCGTGTAATCTGTTTGGATGTAAATGAAGGAAGCAACAAAGCCGTGATACTGACTCTGCACGTCAGGGGATACGAGGTAAAAAAGACTACAACACCTGTTTTTCTTTCACATTTTCTAATGCTGTAAGGGAGGTAAAGACGTTACTGACATTCAAGGACAGTTTTTGAACCGAGCTTTCTGAGTGGCAAAAGTGGTTCGAGTTTGTCAATTGACTTTATCTCTAAAATGTATAATATTTTTTTCACTCAATGATTTTACATTAATTATTTAATTATTTATGACATATTATTTTATATTTATATCAGTTAAAGTGTCGGCTTGTCTGTTTGCAGCCTGTTTTTTGCTATACTATTGTTGACGTAATATTGAAATTAATGCAATCCGGCTTGCTGTTTGCATGTATTAAAAATTGTACCTAAACCGGGATTTAAATCCTAAATCTGTAAGTTTTCGCGTTGGCGTACTAAACCGTTGAGCTACTTAGGCAATATAGGACTAGTAGTATTAACTACTGCATGCACACAGGAAGCCTGAGTGCATTGATTTTGATATTACGTTTGTAATTGGCTGATATGACACAAAATAAATTCCCAATTTAATATATTAGTAGAAGCGATCCTGTTATAATATGATAAAAATTCACTAATAGGGTACACGGGAATTTCAAATAGAGAAAGACTCCTGGATTTCCTAAAAGCATAATGGTTTAGTGCGGCAGTGCGTAACTCACTCGCTTCGGGTTTAAATGCTCAATGCATTTCCCCAGAAACCCGATTTAACTCACCGTAAATTATATTGTCTATTTTCAGACATTCAAAACAAGCAAAAGATAACGGTGCTTGAGATGACAGTAAGGGTGAAAGCCAAAATACATTCCTCTACTATTCATAAATGTTAACAAAATATTACCCTTCCAAAGGATGTACAAAATATTGCAGAATATATAACACCAGAGTTAAGCGAGTGTACCTCGTCTTCTGAGTTGAATGTCATTTAACTGCCGGCGAGTCTACCTCGTCTTTTGAAGCGAATGGGTTAAAGCTGGAGACCTTGGGATCAAATCTCGTTTTAGGCAAAACATTTTTTCTTTAGTTGTATAGTACTATTTGTTGATTGTGTTATATAAAATCGGCCTGCACACATTCTGAATGATTTTTTACGCTGATAAGAAAATTGTGTATGTCAGCGTATAAGGGACAGAGTACAACTTACCAATTTCTACATCTAGAAAAGTAAAAGAAAATATATGAAATTGCACACAAGTGCTTCAAAGAATAGTGTTAAAAAAAAGGGCATCAACGTTTGTGAAAATTCATTGTTTGTACATTTCCAATACGATTACTTCTCTAGGGAGGTAAGTAGGAAAGCGAGGTAAGTTAACTTACCCACTCGGGTGGTAAATCCTAGTTACTCGTCAATACATAACAGCATAAAACTGTACTTACAATAACGTGACTAGTAAATTTATTATTTTAAGGCATACGGAATCAAATGCAACATAGGAGATCGCAACGAAATAAGAAATATGGTCAAACAAGTGAAAGCTGAATACGGCTTCGTCAGTATAATAGTTAACAACGCAGCAGTTATGCCAGTGGGCGGACTTATGGACATCACTGATGAAGACATTTTGGAAACATTCAATGTAAACATCCTGTCTCACTTCTGGGTAAGTACATACTGTACCAGAACTACAAGGGTTCCTGTAATCTAAACTCAATATGCTCTAAATAAAAGTCCGTAGAGCAGGAGCTGCGTAAACTAAGTAAATTCCTCACAAGTCGAATTTATGGTTCGATTTTACTGGTTTACTGAAAACATATTTCCATTATTAACCCATAAATCGAACAAACTCAATTTCGTATGCCAACTTATTTAAATGAGTCGGATTGCTGTGAAAACGACAGCATAACCGTAAGTTATTATCTATTCTATATTATTGTATAATTTGACACATATTTAAATAACTTCTACTGAATGATTATTTTATTATAATGTTAAATAAATTAAACCAATGTATCGTATAGGATAATTTACTAATTTAAGTGTTAATTAAATTGTACGGTACACATATACATTGCGATAAAACTAATATGGCGGCTGCTAGAGCGGTTTATTAACTTCGGGTTCAAGTAAATCCCTACTTCTAATAGTTGGATTTAGGTGATTTTTGGAGAATATCTTCCTAGTTTTGTTTAAATGACATAATTAATTTTGTTTGAAAATAATATAAATTGCGAGCGCTAGAGCGATTTTTTATAATTTAGTTTAAGGCGAAGTCCTATTTTTAATGGCGGATTTGCTTGTTAACGAACTCGACCATATGTCGAGTTTTGTATCGAAAAAAATTGTGGCAGGAGGGGCGTTAACAGACGCGCACGCACACACATACACACACACACACAAACACACGCACATATTAGTCATTCAAAATATTTCTGCAGGCGGAAGAATTACGAAGCTCTGTTTGTTACTACACGTGACGTCATTTAAGGCAGTGTACACTGTCAGCGTCCCACGTCCCATTCCTCTCTGCTCTCATAAATAGCAGTATCACGTGTTCTATTCCTGCATAAACAAAACTGCAGTGCCCTCCATCAACAACTGCGCTTACTCCCTAAACGGGTAATACATGTAATTTGCGATGGTAATTTTCGGTGTCCCCTCAGGGGTCCTCATCTAGGGGATATGTGGATGGCGACCACAAGGTGCCCAAGCTGTGCAAAACATTTCTTCCACTTACTTGTGTTTTGCACTCTTTTGACTTTACTATCTAACCTCTCTTGGTTAACTCTGGTTTTTTCGACCCCGGCGCTATTAGGGCATCCGAGGGCTAGGGAGTACTTCCTTTCTTCCATTTCTTCTTTCCTTTATTTTCTTTTCTTCTCCAGAAAAACCTGACCAGAGGCTATAAGATGGCAGCCCCATCACTGGTCTTGCCTTCCTTTGGCCAGCAACCAATCGAAAGGACTATTATTATGCTTTCAAGTCTTATACGAGAATTTCCCATAAGGGAAATTTTTCTATAGGATCGTAACAGGCCTTGGCCTAATACTTGAAAGGAAGAAGAAGAAGAATTTTCAGTGTCTTCTAGATAGGATTGGTATATTTTTGTTTCCAAAGTACGTTCATGAGAACAACCTCAATAGCTTCATTTTTTCAGAATTCGCTAAAAAGTGATGCAATGATTAAATGAGTTAATATAATTTTCTAATATTAGGAGTTAGTAAATTATTATTTGTTTTTTATCTCTACTTTTAGGGAACTCCGAAGGAATTAAATTATTGACTGCTCACGCGAAAAGATAAAAAAATAATCTTACACATCTTAATCGATCCTAGTGGACACAGAAAATTACCATTATGAAAACGTATGTATATAATTCGTTAACAACAAAATCAGACCATTAGGAGTAGGAGTTCACTGGAAACGAAAATTTAAAAATAGCTCTAGCAGCAGAATTTGCGATTTGTTGCAATGAAACTAAGTATATGATACTGAAATAATAAGGGGAACATATACTCCAAAAATCAGCGAAATTCGACCAGCCGCCAAGTTTGCTCTGTTGTAATGTATCTGTATACCATCAATTTAATTAATCTTTATTGGCAATGTATCCTATAAGATACATTGGTTTAATATTTTTAATAAAGCAATTGAAAAAATATTCAGTAAAATTATCTAAATTTGAGTCAAATAATACAACAATACGCAGTAGATAATAACTTCAGCCAGACACATTTAAATGTGCTGACACAAAAAATTGCGTTTCTATTGATTAACAATTTGAGGGTTAACTAATTTAGAGGGTACAGAAAAAAAACAGGTAAGCTACTTTTTCCTTGAAACCTAGAAAACGTACTTTTAGTTGTACAACATACATACTTCCTTACTTGTATGCCAAATTTTGGTGGTAAATAAATTGATGACTAAACTGCATATATTACGCTTTCACACCTGTAAATGATAGTCCTTTCCATGAGGAATCTAATGACATGCCAAACTCCATTTCGACAAAAAAGTGACTTAATTTTTCTTGTCCTGTATACTTCATATATATTCCTGAAACCAGGAAATGGGACATAAATTTGTCTTGCTTACGAATTTGCTTAATTTACGCAGTCCTACGTGAAGGACTTATTGGTAACGATTTTTATGAATAAATCACTCTGTATAAAAATAAAGAGATGCAACTATTAACAGATTTTACATTAAAGGTTGTATGAACTCATATTCAGGTGCTGCACTCGCAACATCAATAACAACCATGGTTTTATGTGTAAATAGGGACATTAATGCCTTAAAACTTCAAGTATAAAAGGAAAAGCTTGCATCAAATTTCAGATTTTATTTTTAATAGTATCTGATTGCCCGGCATTGCCAGGATATTTATTTATATAAATCTTCTTGGCACCAACCAGGTTAGAAACCCCGAAAATAATGAATTCCAAACACAAGTCTCGGTCAATTTTGACATTTTGTTTTTCACTCCTCAACCTCCTCCCAAACGTGGACTTAAATGTTATCGGGACTGTGTACAATGAGCTCGGCGGCCTCGAAGATTAATCATTAAACTAACTCACTGGTACTATCAAGCTCAGATGTTTATTATCCTGAAATAATGCTTTACAATAATCCCTTGTACGATTATATTTCACCTCCCTCAAATCATGATTAATGTTATTCTCCCACTTCCTTCTTGGCCTACTTTCTAGATATTTTCCCGTTGATTTTCCTATAGGAGATTTCCACATCCCCTTTTAATTCTTCATTAGTGCCATATCGCAATCAACGATATACATAACACTTCTTTTTACATCTAGTTTTCCATAAAGATTATGTAAGCACATTGTACGTACCCTTTTTCATTCACCTGTTAGATCACCTCTCTTTGGTCCATACATTTTTTATGAACTTAATTCTCAATTACTCGCTTAAAAGTAAGAGACAATATTTTACACCGGTATAACTGGAAGAAGTACTGCTTTATATAGAGTAAACTCGGCTGAATCGGCATACAGCTGTGCACAGGTGAAGGAGGGACATTTTTAGATTCTGTTCCCTCCACTGAAATCTAAGACTCCTAGCAAAAGTACTGGTATCTGCCGACTAACCTCTGTACTTCATGTATCAAAACCAATTGAAAGACATTTTGTTTCTCGTTTGGAATCAACAAAAAGACTGCCCCTATTCACAAAAAAAAAAAAGGATGACGGTACTGGAATATAAATGTCAATAATTCCTCGTGCATTTTGATTGATGAAACTACAACTGGTACAAAATATCGTTTATATATCAATTTTGATATTTTTCTATTTGAATTCCACTCTCAACACAAGGAACTAGTGGTCCTTTAGTTCTTGCAGCCGCATGATGTATTATACATTACAGGAAATCTTGTCATGAGAAATTCCCTTAAAAATTTAACCAACTGTATATTGAGACGTAATCTTGTACATAATCCAATATATATATATATATATATATATATATATATATGTTTTTACACCAATTTAGATTTTATTTTATTGTTTCTCTCTGGAGGACGGTGGTACATTATTCAAATATCCTGGTCCTACAAGTCGGGGTAACTCCCTCGTCAGTATAAGAAAATAAAGCAATGCTAAAGAACCTAACGAAAAAAATATTATATACAGAAGTAGTATTTTGAAGAATATCGATTTTCATGTTAAAAACAGAAACTATTAGAAATAGTTTTAATTTATTGTTGCACTGTTCGCATCAATTCAACAATGACATTTGCAGAAAAACTGAATCGTTATAAATACCGAATTTTTGGGGACCTAGAATACACGCAGAATCATTAAATATGAACGAAATGAACCCAAGTTGAATTATTTCAACTCCACGTCACATCACAAGCTGTAGAGTTCGATTTGGTTTATGATTGACACTATCATTGGCATATATTATCTTGACAAGCTCGAACTTTGGTTCACGTCACAATTGAATGAGGATTCAGGTAATTATCTGCTCCAACAAGATGGAGCACCGTTTCAGTATCTTTCTCAGGTTCGCAACTATAATAATCTGGTGCTTCCAGAATGTTGGACAGGACGAATAGAAACTCCCGATAATGCTATTATATTATGAAATAGACTGCGCGATCCTAACATTTTGTCCTCTCTGATTTATTTCTCTACCACGCGACTTGCGTTAACTTCAAATAAGGACTAAAAAAGCAGCAGTTACAGTTATATCTGACTTTTAGTTCATAATCTGGCAGGAGTTTGTCTACCGCATGGATGTTAGTCGGATTACACACGGTGTAAATGAGCAATGCAATACAATGGCTCGAAAACTTAATATCCAGAGTAAGATATGAGCCATGTCTCCGCAGCTAAGATGTGATAGTGTTTGAATTATAAATATATAAAAGTATAGATTTCATTAGACATACTGTATAAGGTTGTGGATATGACAAGACAAACGAGCTGAAGCTAATAGTATATACCGGTACCTGATTTGAAAATAATTGAAAATATTATGTTGCAGATAATAAAGGAATTTTTGCCGGACATGGTGGAAAGGAAAAGAGGTCACGTGGTAGCAATATCATCTATGTGCGGTGTGTCAGGTGTTGCAGACATGGCTACATATTGCTCCACGAAATTCGCTATTAGGGGTAAGTCAATTTATAATATTAATTGGTTTGTCTATTTTATGTAGTCGATCTTGGCTTACAACTTTTACGATGCCGCCATAATAATGGAAAGTATGATCTGACATGAGAACCGAGTACGAGGCGTGTTGTCTGTATGCTTCTGTTTCTCTCTCATGCGTGCTAATGACCAAACTTAAAGTATCGGTCACTTGCCTACACCACTTCACAACAAACAAATTGTCACCAAATAAACGTTTTATGAGTTAGAATAGTACAATGGATGACGCAGACAGCCCGTGGATGCATATGAAGCATTTGGCAGGCTAGTCGTAACAGTTTTGATGCTTCCAGCTATTTGGCAGTCTCCGTAACATGCTCATTATAGTTTTGAGGCTCGCGGGTTTGAACCTGGTCAGGGTAGATTCATTTTTAAGGATATAACATTTACTTAGAGTCCACCGCTGTGGTCTCGAGATAGCGTGCTCCCTTTCACGCAGCGGACCCGGGTTCGTCCCCGGTCGGGACAAGCTTCCTGGGTGAGGTTTTTTCGGGATTTTTTCTCACCTGCAAGACAACTGTCAGGATACTTTAAGATCCGAACTGTCCCCGATAGAATGATTACTGCGACATTCAAGATACCTCGAGGAAGTTTGACAATTATAGGAACCTCTACACCGGAAGAAGGAAGAAAAGAAGAAACTGAGAAATATTATCAAGATCTACAATCTACATACAATTCTTAAAATTCATCGGAGAACATATTGTTTAAACAACTCACCTCATAGGATTCATGCTTCTATGATATCGCGATTTCAAACATAGTCATGTTCATCGTCAGCCATAACTCCGGAGTTATGGCTGACGATGAACATGACTATGTTTGAAATCGCGATATCATAGAAGCATGAATCCTATGAGGTGAGTTGTTTAAACAATATGTTCTCCGATGAATTTTAATGATTATACCTCATAATGTTTACTTCCCAACATTAATTAAATATACATACAATTCAATTAATAAAAATTATTATATCGTAATTACAAGTGATCTGAATGCTCGTGTAGGAAACCAACCAATTCCAGAAGTACTTGGTTCTTTAGTGAAAATAATCTCAACGAAAATAAAATAAAAAAAAATGTTGATTGAATTTGCGAATTATAACGAATTTAAAATTGCAAATACATTTTTTCAGCAAGAAAGATATTAACAAATACGCATGGTGTGCTAGGGGTACTAGATTCTTAATAGACTATACAATTGTAAACGAGAAATATAGAAATCTCGTGCAAGATGTCCATGTATATAGAGGTGAAGACATTGGTAGTGACCACTTTCTTTTGAAAACTAAAATAAATATATTAACACGTTGGAAGAAGATACATGTAAATCATAAAAACGATTATCTTTCAATGTGTATCTTCTGCGAGAAGAAAGTATCAGAATGCTACGTATATGAAAGCAGGTTTAATGAATACCGGTACTTAGTAAAGGAAGGAACGAGCACAAATGTAGAGGAAGAGTGGTTAAATATCAAATAAATTGTTAAAAGAGCAGCAAAAGCATCAAAAGAAGCAATAGGTGTTAGGAATAATAATCACAGGAGGAAAGGAATAAAGATCTGGGCAGAGGAATTGAAGGAAGTAGTGGAAGAAAAAATAAAGCATACAAATATATGTTACAAAACCCTAGTGAAGAAAACACAATGGAGTTTAAGAAGAAATGTGCTTTTGCAAAGACAAAGATTCGATAAGCACATAGAGATAGCTGGGACATATATATTTCCCAGTTGGAATATGATGCAAATGGACGACAAAAGTATGCACATAAAATCTTAAAACATCTTAACAAGAGTGAAAAAGATAGCCCAGCTGAATATGATAAATGAAAGAACCTGGCTTAGGGTCAATTTCACCACAGAGGTAACTATATTACGCCAATTTTCCCCGTGTATAATGCATAGCTTAAACTGGCGTAATACAGTTACCTCTGTTGGTGAAACCGACCCTTAGATATTACAAATAATTGTGGTACGATGAAACTATCCAAGAAGATGATACACATACACACTTTGTAGAAGGAATATACCTATTGATACTGGAGGAATTAAAAATAGCACTGAGATTGAGTAAAAATAGGAAAGCCATTGGAATTGACGACATTAACATGGAATTGTTTAAATATGGTGGACTATTATTAGAATTTCGACTGCTCCATTTCTACAATATGTGTTGGACTGCTAACAAAATCCTAAATGAACGGAAGACTGTGATGGTCAAACCACTTTTTAAAAAGGGTGACATAACAGATCGTTCTAAATGTAGAGATATAAGCCTATTAACAGCTAAAACTGTTATAACTCACTGGCACTATCGATCCCGTAGGTTCATGGCAGCGCGGATATAAGCTCTCCATACATCCCTATCCTTAGCCAATGTTTTCCAATCATCACCTGTATAATCTTCTTCCCTCAAACCATAGTTAATATTATTCTCCCACCTCTTTCTTGGTCTACCAACTGGGCGTTTTCCCTCTGGTTTTTCTTCAAGAAGCTTCATTTACGACTTTCATTCCCCATTCGTGCCATATGTCCTGCCCATCGCAGTCCACGAGACTTAACTGTTCTCATTATACCTGGCTTCCCATAAAGACCATGTAGTTCACTGTTATGTAGTCTTCTCCATTCACCTGTATAACAGCGAACTACATGGTCTTTATAGGAAGCAAGACATAATGGGAACAGTTAAGTCTCGTAGACTGCGATGGGCAGGACATGTGACACGAATTTGAAATGAAACACGTGCATGGAAGCTTCTTCTAGGAAAACCAGAGGGAAAACACCCAGTTGGCAGACCAGGAATGAGGTGGGAGAATAACATTAACTATGATTTCGCGGAAGTAGATTATACAGGGGATGATTGGAAAACATTGGTTCAGGATAGGGATGTATGGAGATATTATGTCCGCGCGGCCATGAACCTACAGGTTCGATAGTGCCAGTGAGTTAGTTATACAGTTTGTATCCACCTGTCAATACTGTATACCAGAATAGTTTCCGAGAGATTAAAACTTATTGCAGAAGTCATGATAGCTGAGAATCGGAATGAATTTAGGGAAGATAGATAATGTAAAGGCAGTGTGTTCACTACAAAACAGATAAAAGATAAGAGAAGAGAGATGAACTTAGTATCACTCATCGCCTGCACAGATTATGAAAAGCCTTTGATCGCGTGAATAGACCAAAATTATGGAAAATTATGTCGAAAAAAGGAATCCCACAACATATAAAACATGTTATTAAAGCCTTATATAACACTCGCATCTGCATTGATACCGGACATAAAACCGGAAAAAAATTATGAGACAACGAATCAAGGTATTCGACAAGGCTGTAGTTTATCAAACCACATTATTTAACATTTATTTAGACGATATGCTGAGTGATTGGAACCAACAGGTACGGGTAAAGAAAGTAGCCAGAGGAATAAATGTTAACAGAAACAAATACATCAATACACTGCTGCTCGCGGACGACCAAGTTCTAATTGCAGTATCTGAAGACGAACTACAATACAGTGGAGGAAATAGTTATAAAGCCACTAACTTTTAGTAGTAAAACAACCTGAAATATTTATGCAAATACCGTACGGGTGTCGTAGATTACATATAATTATCTTGGACATAATTTCATACAGGTCTCCTCATTTTGTATTTATTATATATGTAAATAATACGTAAAATCTAAGAAAACGCTGTCCTAGGGGTGGAAATCGGTATAAAGGCAGGTCAACTTCTGGCTCTTACAGAGATATAAATGTAAACAAAACTGCAATTACATGGAGACGACGTGTCTGTGAGCATCGTTCATCAGTTACAAGTCAGCAGTACGTGGAAAGCCTCTATCAAATGAAGAGAAATCAAGAGTTAGTGCCTTCAGGGAGATGGGTCTTTCCAATAGACAAATACCTACGAAATTGGGGCTTCAAGATGTGTCATTGATAATTTTGTCAAACTGGGCTCACAATATGGAAAAAAAAGCGGGATATATGGACGGACAAGAAAACTGTCTGAGCGCACTAAACGTCTCATTTTACGTAAAGCAAAAGGTAAGAGTATGTTTTCTTCTCAAATCCAGGCTGATTTGAAGTTGCCAGTAACAGCCAGACGAGTAAGACAAATTCTGTCAGAAGACAAGAACCTAAAATTAAAAAAAAACACCTCTGAACAATGCACATAAGAAAGTTAGAATGACTTTTGCTGAAGAACACATGTCCTGGGCCTCAGAATGGAATAAAGTAATGTTCAGTGATGAGAAGAAGTTTAATCTGGACGGGTCTGATGTCCTTCAGTATTACTGGAACGACCTCCGTACTGAAGAGCAAGTTAGAATGAGTAGAAACTTCGATGGTGGAGGCGTTATGATTTGGCAGCATTCTGCTTTAAAGGAAGATCAAAAATAGCATGGATACGCATCAAGATGAATTCTGAGTCCTACACTGAGGAGCTTCTGGAGTCCTAATTGATACGAATGTATGGGGAATTTGGCGAAGATCTAATTTTTCAGCCAGATAATGCTTCCATTCACGTGTCTGCCAAATCAAAGGAGTGGTTCAGGAAGAAAGAAATACCACTTTTGACGTGGCCAGTCAGAAGTCCTGATTTAAATCCGATTGAGAACTTATGGGGGATCCTGGCAAGGCGTGTGTATCGCAATGAAGGAAGTTTGGGACAGTGACGAGCAGAAAAATGTTATTCAGGAAGAGTGGGCTTGAATCTCAGTGGAAGAAATAAACACCCTCATCAAATCAAAGCCAAAGAGAATCTTCCAAATAATTAACAACAATGGAGGTTCGACTAAATTTTAGAACTTTGTTGTAAACTTTGCGCTCAGTCTTTTTGGTTTAATCTGTGAAATACACAAAGTGCCTTTATACTAATTTCCACCCATATGTGAGAGTGGTTTCAGTTTTCATGTACTTTTTTGGACGGAAATGGATAATTCATTTTGACATTATTTGTGTGTGTTTTATACTCAATCACCTCCTAAGTTAAGATAGAAAAATGCCAAAGAAAGAGTAAATAAACTTGTGTTAACACTTTTAACAAGTGCCTTTATACCAATTTCCTCCACTGTATAGCATACATACACTAAGCAAAGTGGCAGAAGCATACAATGGCAAGATTTCTACATCTAAAACTGAGATAATGACTTTCAAAGGAAAGGATCCTGTAAGATAAAAAATTGTAGTAGATAATGATTTACTTAAACAAGTTTCACACACTTCAATATCTGGGAAACAATATATCTTATGATTACGACAAAGACCTTCAAACAAAACTTTCCAGATATCAACTTGTGTGTGGTACAATTAGGCGAACACTTCGAAATAAAACGAGAAAGGAAACACAGTTGAAATTTTACAAGATTTTGGCGGTCCCTACTCTATTATACGACAGTGAGAACTGGGTCATGAGATACAAAGAAATTAAGAATATTCAATCGACAAAAAGGAAATGTTGAAAAACTGCACTTAAACTTGCGTGAAAAGTCCTGTAGAACAATAGTACGCATGCGCCAGAGTTTATAGAGCCAGCGATAACCCACAATCGAACCATATATCGTTTATCATCCTCGATTACTATCCGTCGCTATGAAATTTAAATGAACAATATTTGTAATAAATCCCCAAATCTACGTTAAAAAATATATTAATAATATTAAAATTACCAAACGTTTATTAAAAATGGGTGTACACTTACTTATCACTCCCTAACGCTGATCCAACCAGCGATAACCCAAAACAGCGATAGAAAAATCATAGACTAAGTAATATATTCTGTGGAAAAAATAGCAGTTAGCATCACACTATTGTCTAATAACGTTATAAAATTGTTTGAAAAAATTTAAAATATTGAAGAATGTTAGTAATACAAAGAAGAGCTATAGTTTACAACAATATAACTGAAAAATCAAACGCTAGTTGAAGTGCAGTTGAGCCTACACATTTAATTAATTTATGTGTAACAACGCACACGGGTATTGCCTAATATATATATATATATATATATATATATATATACATACATATAATTTATTTAGGCGTAGCAGCACACGCCAGGTTTTAGCTGGCTATATACAGTGTAGATATCATTACATTGTTTTTTGCTCATAGGCTTGATTATGATGATGATTTGTGATGGTCAGATAGGGCTTCGAAGATTATTTGCTGCTTAAAGTTCCCTAATATTTGAGAAAATTAAAATTGTATGTGATTATAAATATATAAGCCAGAATGTCTCTAAAAATTTTAACTTACCTCGTGATCTATGTCCTGGTAAGTTGTAAGATACAAATATCACTATAAATACGCCATGCCACACGATAAATCACAAACAAACACAAATTATATATATTAACTAACAAATTAACAAATATAATACATGGCGATTTACTTCAATATCGGCGGAAAACGAAATTACTTTCGGAGCTACACAAGTTCCGCGTCCCGGCGATCGCCATTTTGTGCGAGATACTGAAT
The DNA here is from genome assembly GCA_030220185.1 of Diploptera punctata. Classification (NCBI taxonomy): domain Eukaryota; kingdom Metazoa; phylum Arthropoda; class Insecta; order Blattodea; family Blaberidae; genus Diploptera; species Diploptera punctata. The sequence continues at coordinate 328,329 of JASPKZ010003447.1, read as the reverse complement.
GAACAGTGTCGCCAACAACTGAATGCTTTTATATGAAAGGAACCAATGAAACAGAGAACATTTTTTCTAATATGTCTTCAATTAATATATTACAACCTATATATTAATATATTCAATAACTATGTATCATATACATTATTTATTAATTTCATTATGAATATGGCTGTAAAAAATCAATAACTTGAATTCATATTCAGGATGCTTGGTTGCTTTTACATAAAAGGCATTCAATTAAAATAAGTGAGATTATTATCATAAGTAATACTACGAGTGATTTCCAATTTATCTAGAGAATCTGGAAATCAAGAGTGGCATTTGTTAGGACTATTTATCATCATCATCATCATCATCACTCCAGGGATTAGGAAATTGCCCGTTCCGACTTCATAATGCATCAGCCCAACAACGTCTTCTAGGTCTTCCAACATCACGCCTTCCTCTTGCTTGATAATTTCTTGCTAACAATGAATATCTTTCCTTACTCATTCCTAGGGCTATTTAACGAATAAAATTAAGCTGCATACTCACAAATCATTATTTAACTATAGTTATTTTAAAATATTTACATATTTAATGTAAACGGCGATGTTAGAAAACAAATGAGAAACGATTGGTACGCTTCATTTGCTTCTTTTGTTCGATCACTGCAAACAGATCATAATATTATTTATTGCCAAAAGATCGCAATGTTGTAAGAATGCACCCTAGTGGAGAAATTTATAACCAATGTTATAGGTATTAATTAATTTCTGATGTCCTATGATGTAAATATGTCAATTAAATTTTTCTGTGTAATTTGCTGGAAAATAATTCATTTAAGAAAGTGCAAACAGTGGTTTATTTTATTTCTGTGGTAAAATCATATGGCCATCATCATCATCATCCTTATCATTATCATCATCCTTCACCGGTGTGGAAAGCAACGGGAAGCTACCACACCTACAATTCCCTAGTAAAGTTGCAAGCATAGCATGAAAATGCTATAATTGCAGTGAAGTACCTGCCTTCTGGCAGAATTACTATGGATGGATGGATAATCAATTGTTACAAATGTTTTTATATTATCTCTCGTATGCGCTACGTATTGACATTCATGCACTATATATATACAATCTGGCAGCCGTATTTCTTAGAGAGTCAGTCATTGCAAAATAATGCTATGAACTACTCAGAATGTTAAAAAGGAGGTGCTTTCTTTATTATGATAAACTTTAGTTGGTAAATTTTAGGCGAAACACGACTGTGATTGGTTGTAAATAAAAAATCATTGAAATGTGATTGGTCATTGACTCCCATTTGGGGCATGAGTTAAACAGTCAAGACAAACGCGCAATACGATCTGTATATGTAAAAACGAATGTATGTATGTCTGTCTGTTTCTCCTTTATGCAATACTACACCATTCATCCATTTGTGCTGGGGCTCTCTGCAAAATGTCCAGGAGTTTCCCGGGAAGCATTTAGTCTATTAGAGAGTTATAATGCTCAACACCCTCACCTTTAAAAATCACTCCTTGTAGTGAAAAACGTGTTTTTCGGAACTATTTGGACGCTTAAATGGCTTGCACTGCCTAAATCATAACATATACACCAAATTAATGTACACAATTGAATACCTAAAAAAAATCTACAAAAAATCCGCGACAGTATATGTCTATCATTTACGGATAACTCATAATAACCATTTTTATCTTTCAGCTCATTGAGGTCAAGAAGATCGGGATAAGTAGATTCCCAGGGAACCCCGGGTAATCAGCACGGGGTATCTACAAGTAATTACAATATAAATTTATAATTATTTTTCTTTTTACTTATTCAACTAAACATTGAAACACATTTAATTCATTTAGGCGTAGCAGCGCACGCCGTGGATTAGCTAATGATAAATAAAACTGTATTTATTTAGTAGGTTTCACAAAATTGCGCCCAATTTTACTACTGTCAATCTCCTCCACATCTGTCTGTCATTCCAGTCTCCATCCTCCAATCCTTTTAAAACTCATAAAAATATCCACAAACGAGGAACAGCCCTTATCTGCTATACATGTAAAATACAAGGAAAGTAATAATGCAATTAATTAATCTATCGATTGTACAGTACACATATAAGACATTAGGTTGACATTTTGATAAATCTTAATATTATTTTCATTAAATAAAAATCAATTATTAATTGTTAAAATAATATTATTAGTGATATGTTTGTGCTAGTTCTTCAATTTGTTTCTGAAAAATGTTACAGTTTGGTAGTCTCTGATATAGGGCAGAAGAGCATTCCATGTGCTAACAAGAGAAACTGTAAAATATAGAGAGTATAGTGTGCTTTAACGGCCTTTTCTCTAAACCCTAAGAAACCTAGGCTAATACTAACAACTACCACGTGTCAATGGTTCCACTTTCCAATGTTGCCACGTCCTCATTACTCTTTAAAAATAGGATTTTAAAATTAAACCCTTCTATGCTATATTAATATGCACATACCTGTAAAAAGATCGGTTAATTGATTTGACAACTTCGGAATATCTCCGTCTCTTTCTCTCTAACAAGGGACACTCAGGAGGGTGGCTGAAACCGAAGATTTTTTTACAGTTCCAGGAAATGAGGCCGTTAAAGCATAGCACAAACAATAATAGGTAGTATGATGAGGAGGGATATAAAGGACAACGTGCTGATGGGATCGGGTGCCTATTATTATATACAACTTTCCTCATTAGAGGATTTCCTCAAGGACAAAGTGATATAGACAATTACATTTTGAAATTGATGAAATACATTTTGTAAATAGCCAACATTAAAACAATTTCAAATTGTAGGCCTAATCAGAGAGTTTACGAAGCAGTGTGATACGTAAGTAGGCGATTGCGGTGTAGTGTTTTATAGAGAAGAAAAAGGAATGGGCGGTTCTACTATCTTGTACATTAAGTACTCACAATTGTTCAAGAGACAGTGTAAATTGATCAAAATTTAAAGAGAGTCTTTCATTCAAATATATTCTTGTTTTATGTTTTAGGATAATTTAATCACGTCAAGTAACGTTATAATGGGATGAACTCTTATAATATATAACTAGGACATGGATTTGTATGTGCCAAAAGTTAAAATGCAACATAGGCCCCTATTATTGTGATAATTACCCTATGATTTACAACTATCTTTGTCTTGGTTAAGCCTACACATACAAATTGTTAACTATTTTATATTATCTGTATTGCAGTTCTATTTTTTAGTACACAAAGATCAATGCCCTAATCTCGTACGTTCCATGCCAACAACATCTGTAATATATCACACATATCTGTATTATGGGAACTATGATTTTTGACATCCACTTACAAATTTCCATAATATTTGATCGGGATTGAATCCTCGACCTTTTGGTTCCTTGGATGGAGATGATACCTTCAAAGTAGCAAGACTGATAGAATTTACACACATCTTATGTAAACAAATAAAAATAAACACTTTTTAGTTCAAACTCATGTTCAAACAATGATATTTTATCTTGTCTTAGATTAATAGGTAATTCTGAAAGAATGGTAGCCACTGAGTACCTATTAGACACCGAAAATAACCATGACAAAATATAATTTTGCACTAGCTTGCAAATTATTCACGGTCTATTCTCGGTGCACACTCATAGATAGTAGTTCCACTCCATTTCTTAAAAAAATAGTGTTTGGATTGATGACAATTTTTCGGAAGGAGAATGGAGATAGTCTTTTATACTGTGTTGAACAAGTTGTTATTTTACCCCGCTGTATATCTACTCACTTGAGTTTTATCATCATCAACAACAAGGATTAAGCCCAATGACCTGTTCCGATCTCATTATAGGTCGAATTGGTCCTTCCATCTCTTCAATGGTCTTCCCAACAATCTTTCCCCTCTTGGTTTATAATTATACATTCTTCTTGGTATGCGTTGTTCATTCATTCGTAATACGTGCTGAAGATAAGCATTTTGATAATATTTTATTCTTTCACAGATATTAAATATATTAAGTTCTGTTCTTATATCTTCGTTTTTCTTTTTATCGGTCCTTTGTTATCCTGCTATTGCTCCCAACATCTTCATTTCAGCAGCCTCTATTTGTTTACTATCTGCCTTTGTTAATGTCCAGGTTTTACATCCATAGATAAGAGATGGAACTGCCAATACTACTTGAGTTTAATCAAGTAAGTATATACAACGCAATGTATGGCCTTTAAAATTTTATTTTGTGCACATTTGATACCCATTTTCTTATAATTACACTGATTGACAAGATTTTCTTCATAAGAAATCTGATTAGTGACTCTATTGCAATTTTTTATTGTAAATTCAGAAATGTGGTCAGAATATTTCTATCAGGCACAGTTTTTGTGTGAAAGCTACATTTTAAAATCTGATTTTAGCATTCTCTTTGACCTGTCATGGGAACCTTTACCTTATATGTAGCTCTTTTATTCAATCTGTATTTAAGGAAATTATACATAATATCAAGATGAAGCATCAAACCACAAGACTGTGCAGGTTCATTCATGTTTTGACGTGCTCAGACATATTAATCTGACATTGTGATGTGTCAGTCTCACTACATTATAAAATCTTGGCCTAAACGTGAATCTTTTATCCCTGCCAGAAAAATGTGTCACATTTATTTTTAGTGAATCCTAAAATATATATTTACCTCCATTGCATATTAAATTAGGAATAATGAAACATTTTGTGAAAGCTATGGATAAACTTTCTGTTGGATTCTTGTACCTGAAACCGAAATTATCCTAAGTCAGTGATGCTATACTGAAATAATGAATTTTATACGACTACAAATACGGTCATTAATGACTGATGGACATTTTGAAGGACTGTTCAATCCACGTGAAAAAGCAGCCTGGCAGTCTTTAAAAAATGTATGTTAAAATTTTCTTGGAAACCATAAATCAGAAAACTATTGTGACCTAGTGGCTGACTTTCTGCATTTTTATAAAGCTATGGGATGTAACATGTCTTCAAAAATCCAATTCTTGGACTCTCACTTCTTCCCAGAATACCTTGGGAGCACGGTGAGCGTTTTAATCATCAAATTTCTACAATGGAAAACAGATAACAAGGCAAGTGGAATTCTAATATGTTGGCTGACTATTGATGGACAAAGAAGATAGATATTTTAGATTCAAAATTTGTCCGAAAATCACTACCACTTTGTAGGGAAATCAGAATGAGTAGTATTATAAAAATAAATTAATATCACACAAATCTCCTGCCTGATGGGGAAAAACTGAAATGATATTTGAATTCAGTACTAAACATATTTCTAGAACCTATTAATTTTATTCTTGTGAATGAAAAAAATTCATTTTTGTAGACAAGTGTAATTGTTTGGCTCTCAAAATCATTATGCACTTAAGTGAAGGAATTGGATACCATGTATGGCAATTTCGCTACATGGCATTTCTTCAAGTTTCCTTTTTTATGAATCAGTTCTTATTGATTTTAAAGGAATCTTGTCTTGAATTATGTGTAGGCTTATATATATATATATATATGTGTGTGTGTGTGTGTGTGTGTGTGTGCTTGCTTCTCAATGCTATAACGATTTTTTATAATGTGAAAATCGGTATGCCTACACGCCAATAAAAAGAAAAAAGAAAAATTACTCCCCAAAATGAGCAAAACGAGATCTTTAGAAGTGGGTGTTTACCTGACAGCCGAAACCTTAAAAATACTCTAACGTCCGATATTTTTTTTTTCTCGCAAATAAAATGTAGGCCTATACATATAGTCTAAGATCCGCTGCAAAGATTACTACGTTCATCGAGTGTATGAACAATTTTTTTTTTTCATAAAATTGTGAATGACTGAATACACTTTTGTCGAATTGCCTGTTACAATTTCGCGGCCAGTATGTGTAAATAAAATTTAATTTATTTATTTATTCGAAATTATTTGATTCACTTGTTATTAAAATAAATTATAATCCAGTTCGGAGAAATCGATGTATAGAGCTTGAAAAGTTTTGGTTGCCATTGCAAACTTGGCCGTAACCTCCTCGTAGCGGGAAGTAAAACCACTATCCTCTATGTATACAAAGTACAATGTATATAGAAAAATATATCCAAAAGGTAATACATTATACGAAATAAATCACAGCATTTTGAATGAATTGAACTTTATTTGAAACAATATAAGAATAAGAATAAATTTTATTTATGAATAAATGTTATATGCAGTATTGACACCCGAATGAGCAAGTGCTCGTGCTCGGGTGCAGTTTAGTTACATGAATAATACAAATAGAATATATACATTAAAGTTGGGGCCAGTTTCATTTTTACATACATTATGGCACATACATATAAAAAGTAATAATGTATTGGGAATAAGACTTATTCTAACAAACGAATCAGTGGAATGGAGAATGATATACATAAAATAATATAAATCATATAATGTAATGCATTATAACCAATAATACAGGAGAAAGTAATTAGATATATATTGATTTATAATAATATAAGCAAAAAAATATGCTTTATATTTATTATTTTAAAATATTCAAATGATTAATTTTATTCACTTAATTAATTAAAAATAATTAATTTAATTGTTTTTTTAAAACTAGCTGTGTTTAGTTTACTTAGTTCTGGATTGGATCTAATTAATTCATTATATAATTTGGGTCCTAGATATCTGCTATGTTTAGATCCAGAAGTTGTATAAAATTTTGGAACATGTAGCAAAGAAGTAGTATTTTGTCTGGTACTGTAAAAACTTCGATTGTGCTCTTTAAATTCGTTTTTATTTTTATGAAAATAAGTAAGCAATGTATGCTTGAATATTTGTTTAATATTTGGCACGTTGAATTGTAAATAAATTAATTTGTAGGGTAATCTAAAGGTTTCTGCAAGCAGATTTTTATGATTCGTTTTTGTAGTAATGTTAAGGGAGAAAGAATAGAATTTGCGATTCCACCCCAACCTAATATTCCGTATTGGATTATCGATTGAACCAGAGCTAAGTAAACAGTTCGCAATACATACATTGGTAAATATGATCGAAGGATGATACATTTGTGAATAGTTTTACGTAGTTTGTTACACAGCAAGGAAACGTGTTTGTCGTATCTTAAATATTGGTCTATTATAATACCTAGATATTTCACTTGTGTTGATATTCTCAAGGATGGACATGTGCAATATGCGTTATTACAATTGTGTATTCTAATATCGAGGTTGGGGTTTGAATGAAATTCATATACACCGCGTGATGTTAAAGAAAAAAGAATTAATGTAGTTTTTGAGATATTCAAAGAAAGTAAATTTGTGTCTAGCCATCCTTTAATTACATTGATTCCTTTATTAGCATTATGTATGGTTTTGGTCCATGTAGAGCCGGAAAATAAGACAACCGTGTCGTCAGCATATGCATATATAGAACCAAAAAATGTTTCTAAGTTAATTTTGAGTAAATCATTAATATAAATTAAGAATAAACTTGGTCCTAAAACAGTTCCTTGAGGGACACCTATATTAATATTATGTATAGATACTGCTGTATTTATCGTCGATTTTTGTTGTTTGGGTTCTATTATTTGAATACGATTTAAATAGTTCTAAAGCGGTTCCTTTAATGCCAATTTTATCTAATTTATCCAGCAGTATGCTGTGATTTACTGTATCAAAGGCTTTTTGGAGATCAAAGAAAATTCCTAGGCATTTATTTCCTGAGTCTAATTTATGAATTATATTTGAGGTGACAGTCATAATTGCATCCTCTGTACTTATATTATATCTGAAACCAAATTGATTTCTGCTTAACAAAGAGTTTTTTTTTGCAAAAAAATTCATTAAACGTGTCTTTGTGGATTTAATAAATACGTACTTACCGCCATTTTATTACTGATTGGTGTCACAGCCTGCTGTAGTCGCGAGGAGATTTACGGCCAAGTTTGCAATGGCAACCAAAACTTTTCAAGCTCTATACATCAATTTCTGCGAACTGGATTATAATTCATTTAATAACAAGTGAATCAAATTATTTCGATTAAAGTAATTTATTATGTTTTAATTAAACATACTGGCGGCCGAATTTTAATAGGCAACTCGGCAAAAATGTATTCAGTCATTCACAATTTTATTAAAAAAATAGATTTTGTTCATACACTCCATGAACGTAGTAATCTTGCAGCCGGATCTTGGACTAATAAATTTAATTAATTGAACAGAACAAAGTCGGACAACAAATTCATCTTGCTGATGAATCGCTTAGTTTTCGCAGTTCCTACATGACCGACTGTTTTTTTAATGGTGTTCCTGAAGTTTTAATAATTTGGTTCCTCCTACGTCCACTATTGTGGTCTCGGGGTAGCGTAGCTTCCTCGTATGTAACGGGCCGGGGTTATATCCCCAGTGGTGGCAAGATTCCTGGATGATAGTTTTATTACAAATGTCAGCAAACTTTAAAACAAAATCGGTCTGCGATAATCATAATCATCATAATCATATTTATTACATTTGGTATGAATGTGTGAGTGAATAGTGTGTTTCGTCTTAACGTTTTGTAGTCTCAGAGGAGGTCCTGGAATGACTTGACTCATTCAGTTAGGCCATCAATATCCTTATGAGACGAAAAAGGTATTGTATGATCCAAAGTTTAAATTGCTCTCCCAACAGATCGTGCTAATTTAGGGCCCAGGGGAAGGGGCGTCGGACACCTAAATGTACCTATAAGGTGAGAGGTTAAACTACGATAGATGAAAAGAAGATGAAGCCTCTTCTTCAATTATATAATCGTGTTTAAAAATAACCACTATTACGATTTTTTCTGTTTACCTACATTTAACATTTCTCAAAATGTTCCTTAGTTACAGTGTTAAAATTTATTTTGGCTTTTACTATGTATACTTTATAGCAGCCTTATTTGGGGTGCATATTTATATTTTTAATATAACATGTCTACTTCCATCCACCGCTGTGGTCTCGAGGTAGCGAGCTGCCATATCACGCAGCGGGCCCGGGTTATATCCCCGGTCGGGACAGTTTCCTGGGCGAGGTTTCATTGGGATTTTTCCTCACAAATGTCAGGAAACTTTAAGGCCCAAACGGTTCCCGAACATCATATGGCCATCACAATCATCATCATTCATATTCATCTTAGATTAAGTTTAGGATTAGGGACTCTCCTGGCGCACCACTATTATCATCATCACCCATCACCCATCATATAATCGGGATAACGTAACCCCGCCTTCTAGACACCCCAACCTCAAAAGCCGGTTACGTTGTCAGGAGAACACCAGAAATGTCCAAAAGGACAAACTGGGACTTTTAAAAACATGTCTACTTCATTGAAATTATCACGGGAAGGCAAAAAAATTATATATCTCCTACATTTTTTTTTATTTGTTGGCTGAAATTTCTACATTCACACACCGATTTAATTGGATATCTTCACATTCTTTGTAAAACATTAATAGACATCTGAGAGTTCTACCATAATGAATCATTAATATAATTAAAGTTTTTAGATCGTGTACATTTTGATTTAGAAAAACTCTTCGATATCCTGATATTTTTACTATCTTGAGTTTTTACAACTTGATTTATTATTTACAGGTCTTATGGAAGCGGCTGCAGAAGAAGTGAGAATGATGGGTTTGGAAGATAGAATTTTTTTCACAACTGCATTTCCATTTATGTGGACACAGGTCTGGCACCGGACCCGCATTACAGGTAATACCATGGTGACAAAAAACAAGGGCACATGTATTCAATACATATTTTCAAAGTTTTCGGCAAAAATATCATGGAGTGTCATACTCTACTAACACTCTCAAAGCACATGACTTAGAAGGCTCTTGTGTAATTATTAAATAAAGCTCTCACTTTTCTAAAAAATCCCCACAGATTGTTAGTCATGACGGACGTCTTCGGGACCAGAAGTATGGAAACTTCTATCCTATAACCATCACGTCTGGTGTTTTTTTTAGAGCCCCACCCACACCCACCCCGTCTAAGACCTACCACTGTTACCGCATCGGGCATAATGCCCTTTTCCCCGGGTCTGCTCTATGTCCCTAACTGTTATCTAATCTTTATTGAATAAATAAACATAATACATACATTTTTTTTATTATTGATTTCGTACATCTCAATGATGTATAAATCATATTTGAAGAGAAAAATTATACGCTCAGACCGGGACTTGAACCCGGGACCCTTGGTTCTCTAGACCAAGTGCTCTACCAACTGAACTACCTGAGCAAGTACCGATCTAAACGCAAATCCTTCTCTATATACATTGTAATTCCCATCCACCAAATGCTGTGAAGCCATGCTTCTATCTTGCAAATGGCGGCTCCTTTATTAAGAAGACATATTTGGGAATTATACATTACAGCCAGTACGGCTTTTTCCAAGTAAAAAACTTGGAAAAAGCCGTACTGGCTGTAATGTATAATTCCCAAATATGTCTTCTTAATAAAGGAGCCGCCATTTGCAAGATAGAAGCATGGCTTCACAGCATTTGGTGGATGGGAATTACAATGTATATAGAGAAGGATTTGCGTTTAGATCGGTACTTGCTCAGGTAGCTCAGTTGGTAGAGCACTTGGTCTAGAGAACCAAGGGTCCCGGGTTCAAGTCCCGGTCTGAGCGTATAATTTTTCTCTTCAAATATGATAATACATACAGATTTCGGGTATGTTAAATGTAGATGTTACGTAAAGTAAAAAGTGTTGTGTATTTGTTTGTGTCTGTGATTGTGAGTTTGTGATTAGTGACACATAAAATAAATATACATAATACTTAAAATAAGGATAATTGTTTTGATGATACGTGATATGAGAGTAATTGTGTTGTGTTTGTTTGTATTAGTGTGTGTGTATGTAATTTGTGTTTGCTGCTTGTTTGTGTTTATGTGTATGTGTATGTGTGTGTGTGTGTATGTGTATGTGTGTGTGTGATTATGAAGATGGGAATGTTAATGACGGATCATTCTTCTTCTGCCATCTTCTTCAGTTCTTGATCGTAGAACTCTACCGATGTAGCGTGTGATTGCTTTGTACGGTTGCTACCTTGTCCAGTACTCCAGGGGCGGCGGCCAGGGGACTCCTCCTTCCATGGCTGATGTGTATAAATTCTGGAATTTTTATTGTAATTTTTTAAACAGTTCCGGATATACGCACATGCACCTCGCGGAAACCACTCTACTGGACGCCGCGAACGTCCGAGCATCTTTAACTGAATTAACTGCAGTGTACCTAGTCAACTGTATGTTATTACAGGTTTAGGAATATAGGTTAATCTGAATAATTCCAGCAGATTTTTAGTTATTTTGCGTGATTTTTCCAGAATTTTTATGAATTCTTGTTCTCTCTACTGTTATTGCAAAACTTTGAAGATAGATGCCTCGAAATTATTGACTATTGGGAGAATCTGTGCACAATAAAACACCGATTGCCCATTATTAAATTAAAAAAAAGCTAATCCAAAGCAATTCTCTCTAATAATTTAGGTCACTTTTCGGTTAGTTTTAAATATTGGTTAGTTAGTCTCAAAATAATATGTAGGCTACATATATATATATATATATATATATATATATATATTTGTGTGTGTGTTGTTATTGGTGTCTAATGTGCTGCATCTAACACTGAAGTGATTATCAGACTTGTTTTCCAGTATTTCGAAGTTTCGGGGAGTTTTCTGCTTGACGCGTGTACAGTTGTTGAGGTGTCCGTCATCCATTTCTTTCTTTGGGTGGTTGCATAGAATGCATTTGGGTGTAGACAATATATTGATCTTGTGCAAATGTTTGCTAATATATATATATATATATATATATATATATAACATAACATGAAAAGAAAAATAAATGATTGGGCGGCGATTTGAACTCGGACCTTTGAATTGATACTTCAGTGCGTGCCCCTTATACTATCCAAGCAACCCTCTCACAAATATTTATTTTTTCTTTATATATATATATATATACATATTCACTATTAAGAGATGTAGCGGAAACTCGGTCTCACTGCCCTCTAGTAGCTACTATAACCAGTAAGCAAATTGAATATAATTTTTACTCTACTGCAGTGATGCTATATTATTAGTTAGGATGCATTCCCGCTTATTAGCTTTTAAAATGTTTTGTACTATAAAAATGTCATTTTTTTTACATTTACTGATACTTGATGCCACCCTAACAATGAATAATGTAATAGAATAAGTAAATAATTTTGTGAATGTTTATAGTATGGCGCTCACAAACTTACGTCAGTGTAAGTACCATTGGTATGAAGATGATACATTCTGAGTTTTTATGGGTGACGGTCGGACTTCAGAATGGATCACACGTGACATAAATTAAGTTTTACCATTCTGAAATGTTTATTCATTTCAAACGATTCAAATAAAAAAATCTGGATATATTATTATTTATATTTCCCGGAATAAATATGTTTGAAGAGATTTCAAGGAGGATATTTATGATTGCAGATTTCCGTGGCTGTTCTCTGCCGTAACCACCGAATCTGCCGCAAAGAAAATAGTTACAGCGATAAGACGAAATTACAGCGAGTTGAGTATACCGGCTCCAATCTTGTGCTCCACAAATATTATCAGGTAAGACTTCTTTAAATCCGTCCTTCGCATCTGGAGGTAACGTCCCAGGTATTTGAAATAAGCCACTTCTTCAATATTTCCTTAATTTGTCATTAATTGATGTTTTTATTATTGATTTAACACTTCTCACTGAAGGATAAATTATATTTGAAGAGAAAAATTTTCGTCTAGACCGAGACTCGAACCATTTCCATTATATAATGTGTTTCTATATGTGATAACATAATACATTTACTTTCATTCGTACGTATTTACTTCCAGCACAAACTTCTTAGTGTTGCTCAATATAGAGTGCGTGTTGGTCTTTAAAAACATATTGTAGGCTACATAGAACAAATAATTTAATAGAAACTAGGTAATACTAGGAAAATACATTTATAAACATACTCTTGAGCTATAATCGTAGATGTGCTTACTTATATATACGCTCCGAAAGTGGACATGACCCATTTAGCCCTAAATATAGTAATGACATAGGAAAGTCATTGTTTGAAAAAGTCCCATCATTATTTGAGTTTTAACAATATGTTCAATGTTACGATCATTTGAAAACAATGACTGGAAAACATTATCGAATACAGTTTTGGAATGGCTGCCGCCCGAGAGGTTGAAGTAAGGGAGACCAAATATTTCTTGGAATAAGGGTATAACAACAAAGTGTGATAAAGAAGTAACAGGGAAGACTGATGAAAAACAATTCAGTATTTAAACAGAACTATTTGAAAAATGAAATATGTGTTTGCATTATTAAACAGTTTTCAGATAGCTAGAGCAATACTACTTCAGGGGGTTCATAGCAAAGTCTTAGATATAGGATCATAAATTGTCCAGTAGGTAGGCCAAGAATCAGATGAGATAATAATTCACCAGCCTCATGGACTAGTGGTCAGAGCATCTGATTGCAGTTAATGGGGTCTCAGGTTCGGTTCCCAGTCAGATCACAGGCATTGTTTCTTAAAAGGAATTATTCCTTTGGTTTCCATAGTTAAGTTTAACTTTAAGGACTCTCCTGGCGATTCATTATCATTCATCACCTATGATATTATCATAAGTAATGCCACGAGTGTTTTCCAAATTATCGATAAATTCACGACTCACTCGTAAATTTATCTAGAGAATTTGGAAATCAAGAGTGGCATTTGTTAGGACTATTTAACGAATAAAATTAAGCTCTTTACTAAAAAATAATTATTTGAATATAGTTACCGGTGTTTTAAAATATTTATATAGTTAATGTAAACGGCGATGTTTGAAAACAAATTAGAAATGTGAGGTTATGTATATTCACTGCAACTCGATCATATTATTTATTGCCAAATAGGATCGCAATATTGTAAGAATGCACTCAAGTGGAGAAACAATGAAACACATCAAACTATTATAATCAACATTATGGGTTAATCATTTATATTTTGAATAAAAAACTCAGTAAAATCACTGAATCTATTCATTATTTGCTATATTCAATGTATTTGTTGGAGAAAAATAATGGTCTAACCTGTTCAGAATAATAAAAAAGGAGGAGCTTTCTTTATCACAAAAGAAGGAGCTGATAAAGAGAAATCGATAAAGAGCGAGGTGAAAGACGACTGTCATTGGTGTAAAACAGAATTCATTGAAACGTGATTGGTCATTGACTACCATTTGCGACATGAGTTAAATAGTCCGGGTAAATTAACTCTGGCTTCAGGTGCCCCAAATTAAGAAGTGAGTTACAATTCCGCCAATGCCAAGAGAGAACACCAGAAATGTCATAATGTGGCTTTGGTATGTATATATTAACGGTGACTTGCAGGAGATGAATTAAAAAGGATTGATAAGAAAACATTAGTTCAGGATAGAAATGTATAGAGAGAGCTTATGTCCGCGGGTTTTAAAGTGCCAGTTAATTAGTCAGTGCAATAACTTTCAACGGACGCTGAAAAATAAAAATTCGATGAGTGCATAATTAAAATTTTACAAAATTATGGCGGTGCCTGTCTTAACAATTGCAAGTGAAAATTGGACTCTTAACCGTTCAGACAGAAGAAAAATAGAATCTGCAGAAATGAAGTTCTTACGTTCAGTAGCAGGTGTGACAATTTTGGACAGAAAAATAAATGAAAATATTAGAAAATACTTCAATATTTTTAATTTGACAAATGGAATTGACAATATGAGAAACAGCTGTTATGGGCAAGTTAGAAGAATGCCTGCAGATAGAATTTCGCAGCTTTTATTAAAGTACAAACCAATAGGACAATAGAATGTTGGTCGCCCATTTACTAGATGGGAGGATTCATAAAATCCCACTTGATGTGAAAACAGGTTTTCTTCTCTCATGAAGTGGAATAACAACAACAACAACAACAACAACAACAACAATAATAATAATAATAATAATAATAATAATAATAATAATAATAATAATAATAATAATAATAAGAAGAACTTTCAACATTTTCAGATGCAACTTCTTAATAGTCTACAGTAAACTTTGATGCACAAAGAAATTAAACATAGGCTCAATTCTGGAAATGCATGCTATTATGCATTGCAGAGACTTTTGATGTCCCAACTCCTTTCAAAAAACGTTAAGCTGAAAATATATAAAACTATTATTCTACCAGTTATATTATATGGGTGCGAAACATGGACTCTTACTTTAAGGGAGGAAAGGAGATTACAAGTATTTGAGAATAAAGTACTTAGGAAAATTTTTGGACCAAAGAGAGATGAACAGACAGGTGAATGGAGAAGACTGCATAACAATGAACTACATGGTCTTTATAGGAAGCCAGATATAATAAGAACAGTTAAGTCTCGTAGACTGCGATGGGCAGGACATGTTGCACGTATGGGGAATGAAAGACGTGCCTGGAATCTTCTTGTAGGAAAGCCAGAAGGAAAACGCCCAGTTGGTAGACCAAGAATGAGGTGGGAGAACAACATTAACTATGATTAGAGGGAAGTAGATTATACAGGGAATGATTGGAAAGCATTAGCTCAGGATAGGGATGTATGGAGAGCTTGTGTCCGCGCGGCCATGAACTTACGGGTTCGATAGTGCCAGTGAGTAAGTAAGTAAGTAAACTTTGAAATTGTTCTCCGACCTCCAAACAATAAAACAATTACTTTGGACTTAATAAAATGCATTAAATACGAAACAAAAATTTGTCACAATTTCACATCGTACTGAAAATATACAGTTCCGCATGCGTGGGCAGAAACCTAAGCACAATGCATATGTTGCGCATCTCTTGGGAACCAACACTTTAAACAGGCATGAAACACGAAACCCCAAGAATGTAATTTAATTGGTGCCTGGAGCATGAGGAACTCGTCCTGTCAGTATCGGTGGAGGGAAGGTCATGGTCAGAAACAAGTTTTGTTATAACCTGTGCTACTTCAACATTAGTATGGCAAATGCCATGAAGATGCTTCCTTGTTATATAACACTACTAGATGATCCCGGGGCAGTAAAAACTTAAGACATTCATTAAAAATGATCTCAGCACACTTCTCCTTACTCCTCTTATTATTTTTTTTATTAAGAATTTTCTCTACATTACAGCAGTTATCCTTCAACCCAAATGTTTTTGCTTCGCCACATATTTATATCCTCAGCATCTTCTTCTTTGAGGTCTCTGCTGATCACGTTTCTACTCACTTCATCCATCCACTGTTCCCTGGGTTTCCATCTCCTCCTCCTGTCTTCAGCATTCCAAACCAGCATCATTCTTGGGATTCTATTATTCTCCATCCTCTTCAGATGTCCGTACCATTTCAATAATTGTTCTTCTATTACTTCTGTAATATTATGATTAACATTAATTATTTCTCAAATTTTCTGGTTCCAAATTTTCTCCTTTCTTGATTCTTTTCTCCAAAAATGCATCTCTGTTGTCAATACATTTTTTCTTTACTGTCTACCAAAAGTCCAGATCTCTGCACCATACAACACTTTGTAGTAATGATTTAAATATCAATATCTTGGTTTTATTTGTAATATTTTTACTCAATATTCTTCAATTAATTTCCTTGTCATGTGTGATGTATCATCTGTGTCCTGAGTAATCACCACTTGGTCGTCTGCAAATAATAGATGGTGCAACACATAATGTTGATTAATTTGCTTAGAAACTGGACTAGAAAATGTAAACCAATGGGAATTCCAATTAATCAACATTATGTGTTGCACCATCTATTATTTGCAGACGACCAAGTGGTGATTACTCAGGACACAGATGATAGATCATACATGACAAGGAAATTAATTGAGGAATTCAAGAAATGGGGATTAGATATAAATATTAAGAAAATTGAATATCACACGACAGAACTAGAGAATGAAGAGAAATTGCAATTTGAAAATGCCTAAATTAAGAAAGTTGAAAAATCCAAATATTTAGGATACATTTCAGAATTATGTGGGAAATTTTATAATGAAATTGAAAAAACAATTAGTGATGGAAGAATAGTAATTGGAATGTTAAATTCAGGGATATTGAGTAAAAATATTACAAATAAAACCAAGATATTGATATTTAAATCATTACTACAAATTATTGTATGGTGCAGAGACCTGGACTTTAGGTAGACAGTAAGGAAAAAATGTATTGACAACAGAGATGCATTTTTGGAATTGGAATTCCCATTGGTTTACATTTTCTAGTCCAGTTTCTAAGCAAATTCTATTTATATTTTAATAATATTAAAATATATTTTAAATATATTTTAAATAATAATAAAATTGAACGGTGACACACAGCTTCCTTGAAGCAATCCTTTGGCAGTATACATTTTTCTAGATAGCTTACCTACCATTTTAATTTGGCATCTATTTCATGAAAATATCGATTTTAACATTTTTATTGTTTTTTCATCTATTAATGCTTCTTTTAGTGCTTGCCGTAATAGTTTCCTTGGGACACTATCGTGTGCCTTTTCCAAATCAATGAATATCAAACCTATGTTTCTTGACTTTTCCTTACATTTTTCCAATAATAGTCTTAGTGTGAAAATGTGATCTATGCAGGACCTTCCAGCAATAAATCCACATTGTTCCTCTATACGTTGTTTCACTATTTTCATAAATACTTTCATTGTAGGGTTCATTACACAAATTCCTCGATAGTTAGAGCATAATTTTCTGTCTCCTTTTTTGTTTATGGAAGTGATGTAGGCCTATTCCAATTTCATGTTTTGGTATTTCGTCTCCATTAAAAATCTTTTTATATAATTTTATCAACATTTTTAGTAATTTCGGTCCTCCATATTTCAACATTTCCAAATGTATTCCTCCTGGTTCAGTTACCTTGTTTTTTCACAAAAGTATTATTATTATTGTTACTATTATTATTATTATTATTATTATTATTATTATTATTATTATTATTATTATTATTATTATTATATTGGAAATTATAGCTCGGGACCAAGCTCTGTGTGTTTGCGGGGGGAAGTGTGGGGAATGGAGGAGGTACACTTCTCTGCTTCGCACAGAACTAACAGCTGAGTCAGCAAATTCCTTTCAGACACACGGAGCTTGGTCCCGAGCTATACTTAGTATTTCCAGAGAAGCCCTCTGCAGTCAATGATTAACGTAGCTAGATATAAAATATGTAAATAAGCCGAGATTGGAACTAATGATTTCCAGCATTTTGTATTAGCGCTCGATCATTGAGATATTCAAGCGCACCTCCAGAGCAAGCACGAATTATCCTCTCTTTAATTCCCTATAGGGTATTTCATGTAAAGAAAATATTATTACTCTTATGTGAACGCTGTTGCCACGTGATGCCGCAGATTAAGTTACAGAGATGGAAATATATCTATCTCCCTCTTCCCCTTCTAGCAAAATACAGTGTCAAAATAAGTTAATTATATGACACAATTATCTTCACTTCTGCTACTAAAATAGGTGATCATTCCAATGTTGTTACTAAAGACAGTAATAACATTTGAAATTTTATAGATTAATGCACAGAAACGCCAGTAGCTTCAGAAAAGTTTAGCAAAAGTCAAAAGTAAAAAAGAAAACAAGATGGACAAGGCAGAAAGCGGCTGGGTTTGCGGCTACTGCATTGCCGACCAACTTCTGGTGAAGCTGACAAGGGGACGAAGACTGAGTCCATTAACCCCAAAAAATTGAAATTAATGCCGAAGCAATTACTTGATTTGATAAATTCAAACATACTAGGTGAATAAACCACACGTGATAAGTTAATTACGTAGTCTCTTTTTATTTAACCACAGCTATACGTGACAAAATAAGTTTTGCTGGAAGGTGCTTCTCTGCTAGCCGCTGTTCCGATAATTATGTTCACCCCTAAATTTATTAAATAATTGTGTAACAATTGTATGTTCCTTAATGGCATTTATACGTAAATCGGGCACCTATTTTCTTGGCAAAATTATAACTAACTAACTAACTCACTGGCACTATCGCACGCGTCGGTTCATGGCCGCGCGGACATAAGCTTTCATACATCCCTATCCTGAGCTAATGTTTTACAACCATTCTCTGTATAATCTACTTCCCTCAAATCATAGCTAATGTTATTCTCCCACCTCATTCTTGGTGCACCACTGGGTGTTTTCCCTCTGGGTTTCCTACAAGAAGCTTCCATGCAAGTCTTTCATTCCCCATTCGTTCCACATGTCCTGCCCATCACAGTCTACGATAGTTAACTGTTCTTATATATCTGGCTTCCTATAAAGATCATGTAGTTCACTGTTATGTAGTTTTCTCCATTCACCTGTCTGTTTATCTCTCTTTGATCCAAAAATTTTCCTAAGAATTTTATTCTCAAATACTTGCAATCTCCTTTCCTCCCTTAAAGTAGACTCCATGTTTCGCATCAATATAATATACTGGTAGAATAATAGTTATATATATTTTCAGTTTAATGGTTTTTGAAAGGAGTTGGGACGTCAAGAGTCTCTGTAATAAACACTAGCACGCAGATTTTCGCGGATATAAGTATGAATATGAAATTATATTATTTTTAGTCTGGATATCTTACCTCAATATTAATGTTGATTTGTTCTTGAACATGTTTCAAAACAGACTAAAAATAATATAATTAAAATAACCTCAAAATATAACTTCCTAAAATTAAATATGAATATGAAAGATTTCTTGGAATGATAATGGCACATGTGGGATCATGCCGAAACGTCGGAATCAGTGGCCAGAGGCCGAACTTGAATCCAAGACGCGGAAAACCCAAGAAAACTTTCATATTCATATATATATATATATATATATATATATATATATATATATATTATCCATCCATCCATAGTAATTCTGCCCGAAGGCAGGTCCTTCACTGCAATTATAGCATTTTCGTGCTATGCTTGCAGCTTTACTGGGGAATTGTAGGTGTGGTAGCTTCCCGTTGCTTTCCACACCGGTGAAGGATGATTATGATGATGTTAATGAAAAGGATGATGATGATGGCCATATGATTTCGGGGACAGTTTGGACCTTAAAGTTTTCCTGACATTTGTCTTACAGGTGAGGAAAAACCCCGATAAAAACCTCACCCAGAAAAACTGCCCCGACCGGGGATCGAACCCGGGCCCGCTGCGTGACAAGGCAGCACGCTACCTCGAGACCACAGCGGTGGACTAATATATATATATTATATATATATATATATATAAGTGAAATTAATTAAATTAATCATTTATTTAAAATTGATTAAGTAATAAATCAGTCCCACACAAAAAGGACATGTTTATTAGGGGGAATTGATCCATAAGAACCATGGTATTTTAGACGTGAAAACCCCTATAAGTAGTGAAATTTGTGTTCACAAGACTTAATAGGAATATTTTTGTGGAAAGCCATTATTATGGAATTTCGCTGGCTATTTAATTGGCCGATAGCGAAGAGATACTAAAGGACAACACGCACACACTATTGAGTAACACTAAGAAATTAGGACTGGAAGTAAATATCAATAAAACTAAATGTATGGTCACATGTAGAAATTCATTATATAATGGAAATGGATAGCTAATGACAAATGAGGGAAATTTTGAGGAAGTGACTGAGTTCAAATACTTAGGAACAATAATCACAAATAGGAATGAGATGCACAAAGAAATTAGACATAGACTCAATTCTGGAAATGCGTGCTATTATTCATTGCAGAGGCTCTTGATGTCCCAACTCCTTTCAAAAAACGTTAAACTGAAAATATATAAAACCATTTTTCTACCAGTTATATTATATGGGTGGAAAGGAGATTTCAAGTATTTGAGAATAAAGTACTTAGGAAAATTTTTGGACCAAAGAGAGATGAACAGACAGGTGAATGGAGAAGACTACATAACAATGAACTACATGGTATTTATAGGAAGCCAGATATAATAAGAACAGTTAAGTCTCGTAGACTGCGATGGGCAGGACATCTGGCACATATGGGGAATGAAAGACATGCATGGAAGCTTCTTGTAGGAAAACCAGAGGGAAAACGCCCAGTTGGTAGACCAAGAATGAGGTGGGAGAATAACATTAACTATGATTTGAGGGAAGTAGATTATACAGGAATGATTGGAAAGCATTAGCTCAGGATAGGGATGTATGGAGAGCTTATGTCCGCGCGGCCATGAACCTACGGGTTCGATAGTGCCAGTGAGTAAGTAAGTAAAAAAGTATTTAACTCATGCCCAAAATGGGAGTTAATGACCAATCACGTTTCATTGGGTATTTTTTACAATCAATAACAGTCGCGTTTAACTTCGCTCTCTATCGAATTCTCTTAACTACCTTCTGCTTTTCTGATAAAGAAATCTCCTCCTTTTTAATATTCTGAACAGGTCAGAGCATTATTTTGCAGTGTCCGACTTTCCAACGAATACATTGAATGTAGCAAATAATGTACAGATCCATACGAACTATACATTTGATAATTGTGTGTTCAATAATAATTGTGTTTTTAAATAATGATTTACTGAGTTGTTTACTAAAAATAAATTAATGACCTATAATGTTGGTTATTCTAATATGCTATATAATGTGCTTCATTTTTTCTCCGCTAGGATGCATTCTTACAATATTGCGATCCTATTTGACAATAAATAATATGATCAAGTTGCAATGGGTAAACAAATTAAACATAATCACACATTTCTGATTTGTTTTCAAACATCGCCGTTTACATTTAAGATATTTTCAAATAACTATATTTAAATAATGATTTGTGAGTAAACAGCTTAATTTTATTCGTTAAATAGTCCTAACAAATGCCACTCTTGATTTCCAAATCCTCTAGATAAATTCGCTCGTCACTTCGTGACTCGTGAATTTATCGATGATTTGGAAATCACTTGTGACATTACTTATGAAAAATCAGCGAAATATTATTTTATTGTTATATAAATAAAACCCAAATTGAAACGAAACCCATAATTATGATTTTTGACATTATGAAGTGTCCGCCGCCATGATTTTGAGGTCCGGGTTTGATCTCCGGTTGGGATAAGTTTCCTAGATGATATTTTTGTTTTTCTTCCCCTCACTAATAAGTAAATAACTGGAAATTTGTAAATACTTAAACAGTCATCACTCATCATTATCATATTCGCCTTGTTCAGTATTAATGTGTGAGTGATTGGTATGTCTTATTTTAAATGTTCGTCCTGATCATTCATCCAGGGAGACTACACGATATTTTGCGGTCTGAGAGGAATGTGTATGATTACAAATTTAAATCCTCTCCGGAAAGGCCGTGTCCCTGCTAGGTCAGGGTGGTAAGGCGCACGTAAATGTACCTATAAAAGGAGAGGTTAAACTAAAAAAAAGAATAGATACGGCGGAGATGGAAATGGAAGTAATTTGGATTTTTGACATTATGAAATGGATAAAGTATTTTAGGGTTAATAAATTATGTCTTCAAGCCACAGTTAGTCCAAAAACATTCAAGACTAAAAGTGTATAAAACACTGGCTCTTCCAACACTTTTGTATGGTGGCGAAGTATGGACATACAAACAGAAGGATATCTGCTAAAATGAGATACTTACGAAGGACTGCAAGATACACACTACTAGATCACAAAAAAAAAAAATGAAGACATCTTAGAAGAATTACATATGGAACCTTCAGTAAACAACATTTCTGATTATAAATCAAGATGGATGCAACATGTTCATCGAATGGAAGATCACAGGAAACCCAAACATATGTTAAGCTATCAACTCGCAGGAAGAAGACCAGGACGTTAACTCAAAAAAACTTTTGGGTGGTGTTTCTTTTGAGGCCGAAACAGGTCAACAAATGGCCTATATTCGTGAATGTTCTATGATGATAATGATAAATTAAAACAATTTAATAATTAAACTTGATTTATAGAACATGGAAGCTTTAATTGATAGGGAATTTTAACGTTAGGTAATCTAATTCAAGGACAAATACACCTGATTTTTTTACAGTAGACATTTTGTACGATAGGAAAGTTTTGTTAAATAGCCTATACCACTTTTTACAGGATGTCTTGATAATATCTTCCTTCATTAGCTGTGTCCAGTTTCATCTTCTTGTTTTATTCTCCATCGAAATTTAACCTCTCAACTTATAGATACTTCTACATATGGAACCTTCAGTAAACAACATTTATGATTATAAATCAAGATGGATGCAACATGTTCATCGAATGGAAGATCACAGGAAACCCAAACATATGTTAAGCTATCAACTCGCAGGAAGAAGACCAGGACGTTAACTCAAAAA
>JASPKZ010003447.1:285000-300000 GCA_030220185.1 Diploptera punctata | reverse complement strand
TAATACCCCTTGTTACATATGTGTAACATCGGGAATTTATCTCATTATTTCCATAATAAATTAATATGTACCGCGAATGCCTGATTTACAGTTATGTAACAACGTTAGGAATACATTTTATTTCGCTACAACTAGGCCTACAAATTGTGTGACCTTTAAGCCGTAACTAGAGTAACTTTAGGTTTTAACCGTTAAGGGTTAAGTTAATTTAAGGTTATTAAATTTGCTTTTGCTTGAAATTAAATTTTATGCATGTCTATTGTATGTAAGCCTATATTTAAAAGTCAGTGGTTCACCGAACTCAGATCGTTGTGGAAGGGGTTCAAGAGTCGAAAAAGGTTGGGAACCACTGCCTAAGGGCATTAATTCTTCCAATTATAATACTTTTTTTTTTATTGCAGATGAGCCCATGTAGGACTACGCAAAGTACTTACAGGCGTTTCCTTTGAGCCCAAATTTCTTTCATTCTTCTGCTATGAGCTTGTTTTCTATCATCTGTCTAAGTTGTTCCAGTTTTTTTCTTCGGTTTGTCATCTTGGTCAACTTGCCACTTATTCACCTTAATTCTAAATATATCTCTGTTTGGGATATCTTCTTTAGTAATTCCTGCCAATTTTAAGTCCTTTTTGACTTCATCAATCCACTTCATAGTATCCACTGGAGCTTTACTTCTGTTTTCGTAGAATTCCATTATCTGTTTTGTAAGCCTATTTGAGTTCATTCGTTTAACATGGCCATAAAAATTTTAGGCTTCGTTTTCTAATATCACTCTGAATGTCTGTATATATTTTTATTTCCTTTTTACTTTTGAGTCTAAATGCTTCACCTATGACTTGTGGACCTAAAACTTTTCTTATAATTTTGCATCCTTTTTTCACTATATTTTCGATATCTTTTTTTGTGTCCAAAATTAATGTTTCTGCTCCATAGAGGCATATTATTCATAATAATAATAATAATAATAATAATAATAATAATAATAATAATAATAATAATAATAATAATAATAATAATAATAATAATAATAATAATAATAATCTGAGAGGTAGAGATAATGCAGCTAGTATAGGGATGAGATGTCGTTAGTATCTCGGGTTCTACTGCTTTAAAGCAGATTTTCTCTTTACCTATTGTAGCTACTCAAATTCCTCAATATGTTGGGTGGTCACCACTCCCATAATTAACTCAGTGATAATATCGAACCTGAATATCAATGGCTGCGCGAACACTAGCTCTCCCTACATCCCAATTCTGAATTAATGGTTTAAAATAATCCCCTGAATAATCCACCTCCCTCATAACATGGTTAATATTATTCTCCCACCTTATTCTTCGCCCACGTAATATGCACGTTCGCTCTAAATTTCCTACAAGAAGTTTCCATGCCCTGTGTCATTTCCCATTCGTGCTACATGTTCTACGTATCGCAGGCTACGCGACTTAACTGTTCACACACACACGCACGCACACGCACGCACACGCACGCGCACGCACACACGCACACACATATATATATATATTGGTTTCCTTTAGATTCTGAGTATGTATAGATCTCCTCAGAATGGGTTACCAACCCATCGCTGAGAAAGTTCAATGGTGGGGTTGCCAGCTTGAGGCCTCTGAACTTGCCTGCTTTTCTGTTTGGGAGTGCTCCCATAGCCAGTGGGTCCGGTTTGTGAGCGCCGGATACTCGCTCTCACCCTTTCCCATCTGCTGTAATTAAGAGTTACATTGTCCAGAGGTCATGACGAGGACGTGGGAGTAGGATTTGCTGGTAGAGCTGTCTGCTGTTATGATAGTTGGCTTTACACAACATTTTATAGAGCGTGTCAATCTGGCATTTACAGCCCTGCTGTGGCAATTGCCAGCCTTTATATTATTTAAATTAATAGCCAATAGATATAATTGTTAAATATCAATTGATAAGTCAAAAGTAATGGCATTTATTGGTAAATATGGAATTAGATCAAAAATTGTACTGGATAACAAAATAATAGAACAAATATCACATTTCCAATATTTAGGATGTGATATAACTTATAGAGAAAATAAAGATATAGAAAATAAAGTAAATAAATTCCAGGCTATTTGTGGAACCATAAAACAAACCTTAGGTCGGAAAACAAGGAAAGATACGAAAACTATACGAGAAGAATTAAATATAAAATTGAAGATAAAATCAGCGAAAATAATAAGAAATGGACAGAACACTTAATGAGGCTGAACAACGAAAGAATACCAAAAAGAACCTTCCTGTATAATCCCAGAGGAACAAGAGATGTTGGCCGACCACATAGAAGATGGACTCCACTTTTAACTTCGCCGGAACAGGCTGCATAGCCTAAACCTTGCAGCAGAAGAAGAAGAAGAAAATATATGTATATAAAATTGTACCTTTCTTCAAAATTGATGTACAAACCCATCAATAATAATTTAATCAAATAAGTAATAAAATATTTATCATCATCATCATCATGAACAAATTCGTTTTAGGCCATGTGGCCTGTACGGTAAACCTAGCGAAGATGGTCTTGATCTTTCCACCGATGTTTTAGTCTTCCTTGGTCCCTATGTCCAGTTGGGGTATATTGGAATGCCAATTTTGGAAGTCTATTTCTTGCCATTCTCCTCAGATGATTTTTCCATTCGTGTTGGTATCTTTGTATATCTTCATTTAAACTTGTTACTCCAAGTTTTCCTCTGATAATAGTGTTCATTTGGTGATCCAGTCTATTAACTCCTAACAATGATCGTAAGAAGCGCATTTGGCTTACTTGAAGTTTATGAGAGATAAAATATTTATATGGTATTATAAAGTCTTCTACAATATGTACACATTTCATATGGTTGCTATGATAAACAATTTTCAAAATTATATAGTTTTAATATATTGACTTAGGCTTTCACGGCCGGAGTTACTATGGTGATCTTGTAGACGATTTCCGGGCTGTTGGCCGTGGTCTTGAGGCTTGCAGTTCTCCAACGTTTCGCCAGAGACTGCGTCCGGCATCCTCAAGGGTTGTCCTCAACCCTTGCCGGGCGCAGTCTCTGGCGAAACGTTGGGGAACTACAAGCCTCAAGACCACGGCCAACAGTCCGGAAATCGTCTACAAGATCATTATATAGTTTTAGTTATTTGAAGCCATAATTCACTATGAATATATAATATTACTTACTTACTTACTCACTGGCACTATCGAACCCGTAGGTTCATGGCCGCACGGACATAAGCTCTCCATACATCCCTATCCTGAGCTAATGCTTTCCAATCATTCCCTGTATAATCTACTTCCCTCAAATCATAGTAAATGTTATTCTCCCACCTCATTCTTGGTCTACCAACTGGGCGTTTTCCCTCTGGCTTTCCTACAAGAAGCTTCCATGCAAATCTTTCATTCCCCATACGCGCAACATGTCCTGCCCATCGCAGTCTACGAGACTTAACTGTTCTTATTATATCTAGCTTCCTATAAAGACCATGTAGTTCATTGTTATGTAGTCTTCTCCATTCACCTGTCTGTTCATCTATCTTTGGTCCAAAAATTTTCCTAAGTACTTTATTCTCAAATACTTGTAATCTCCTTTCCTCTCTTAAAGTAAGAGTCCATGATTCACATCCATATAATATAACTGGTAGAATAATAGTTTTATATATTTTCAATTTAACGTTTTTTGAAAGGAGTTGGGACATCAAAAGTCTCTGCAATGCATAATAGCATGCATTTCCAGAATTGAGCCTATGTTTAATTTCTTTGTGCATCTCAATCCTATTTGTGATCATTGTTCCTAGGTATTTGAATTCAGCCACTTCCTCAAAATTTCCCTCATTTGTCATTAGCTGTCCATTTCCATTATATAATGAATTTCTACGTGTGACCATATATTTAGTTTTATTGATATTTACTTCCAGTCCTAATTTCTTAGTATTACTCAATAGTGTGTGCGTGTTGTTCTTTAGTATCTCCTCGCTATCGGCCAACAATACTACATCATCAGCATAAACTAACAGCTTATTAATACCATTGAGTTGTAAGCCTTCCTCATTCTCTAAAGACTTAATGGCATGCTCTAGTACAAAATTAAATAGTAGAGGAGATAGTGCATCTCCTTGCTTCAACCCATTCTGGATTTCAAAAGTGTCCGAAAACTGTTTGCCTACACGCACCCTACTCTTTGTGCCATTTAGACTCATTCGTATAAGTCTAACTAACTTTTTAGGAATTCCGAACTCCAGCAGGATACTATATAACTTCTCCCTCTTAATTGAATCATATGCTTTTTTGAAGTCTACATACAGTTGATGTACAGTACCATTATATTCCCATTTCTTTTCTAAAATCTGTCTTATACTAAAAATCTGATCTGTTGTAGACCTGTTTCTTCTAAATGCACATTGATGATCTCCTAGAATGTCATCAATATAGGGAGTAAGTCTGCTTACTAATATATTTGTTAGAATTTTGTAAGAAGTTGAAAGTATATAATATTACTATGTAAAATAATCCATAAACCTTTCATAAAAACTGATATATCAAAATTTATCACAATATTTATATAATTATCTCTCAAAAACCTATCAATATGGAGCACTTAATTATTGATGTTTTCTTATGTCAACAATGTAAACAATTGAACTAAGATCCACAGGGAGAAGAGACCCAGGAAGACCTAAGAAAAGATGGAGGGATCAATTTCTATCCTGAAGCGGAACAGACCAATGGCCTAATCCATGCCTGCAATTGATGATGATTATATATATTGTTTCCTACTACGGCTTACTGCCCATGCGACCCATATTTGTAAATATGAATCTTACTTTTAGTCTAATAAAGTCCTTTTATGTTAAATATTGTTTCCCATCAAGACCATATAGCTCACTGTTGTGTAGTCTTCTCTACTCACCTGTTTGTTCATCTCTCTTTAATCCATGCCAACTTCGATTAATATAAAATCCGTATGTTAATTCAGTGTTTATAATTTCAGATTGTTTCCAAAAGAAGTGATACAAATAGTGATGGATTTTCTGTCAAGAAAGGAGTGACAGACCACCAGTCAGTAGTTCGTCACCTGTCTACCAGTTTGTTTAAAATATTTTAGAGCTATATCTCAAGCGTGTTATGATATGTTAAATAAACTTATAAAATATTCCATATTGTTATTATATATACCGTGTTTCTAAAGAAAACCATACCTAAATAATACTATATTACGATGCAAGGATGGAAGACAGTGTTTTATGCACGAGTTAGAATGTTTATTAATTTTTCAACCAATACGTAAACGTTTTGTTGCACGAATGGGAATGGAAGCTTCTTGTACGAAAACCAGAGAGAAAACGGCCATTTGGTAGACCAATAATGATTTCAGGGTAGTTGATTAGGCCTATACAGGGGGGATGATTGTAAAATATTAGCTGAGGATAGGGATGTATGGAGAGCTTATATCCGCGCGTCCATGAACCTAAGGGTTCGATAGTGCCAGTGAGTTAGTTATAAGTAAAAGTGTCATCCTTGTATCGTACTATATTTTATTTTATACTATACTGAGTTCCTTGTATTTATTTAAATAAATAACATTTATGAATTAGACATCAATATACAATTATGATCACTATTTAACTCATGCCCCAAATGGGAGTCAATAATCAATCATGTATCAATGAATTTTGTTTTACAACCAATGACAGTCGTGTTTCACCTCGATATTTATGGAATTCTGTTTACCAAAATAAAGAAAGTTCTTCCTTTTTAATATTCTGAACAGATCAGAACATTATTTTGCAGTGACCGACTCTCTAACAAATAATACATTGAATGTAGCAAATAATGAACAGATTCTTTCGACCTACATATGCAAATTGTGTGTTCAATAATTGTGTTTTTAAATAATGATTTTACCGAGTTGTTTCCTAAAAAAAATAATTATTAACCGATAATGTCGGTTATAATATATAATTTCATAGGTTTCATTTTTCCACTAGGGTGCATTCTTACAATATTGCGATTCTATTTGGCAATAAATAATATGATCTAGCTGCAGTGATGAACAAATGAAACATAACCAAATATTTCTCATTTGTTTTCGAACATCACCGTTTGCATTAAATATATAAATATTTTAAAATAACTATTTTTAAATAATGACTTGTGAGTAAACAGCTCAATTTTATTCGTTAAATAGTCCTTACTAATGCCACTGTTGATTACAAAATCCTTTAGATTAATTAACTCGTCCCTTCGTTCGTGACTGGTGAATAGTATATATATATATATATATATATATATCCGGGTTCGAATCCCGTCCAGGCATTTATTTTTCTTATCATACCATATATATATATATATATATATATATGAGTTATATGGGAGAATTTAAAAATGTATAATTAAAATTTTAATATATTGTCCACCGCTGTGGTCTCGAGGTAGCGTGCTGCCTTGTCACGCAGCGGGCCCGGGTTCGATCCCCGGTCGGGACAGTTTTTCTGGGTGAGGTTTTAATCGGGGTTTTTCCTCACCTGTAAGACAAATGTCAGGAAAACTTTTAAGGCCCAAACGGTCCCCGAAAACATATGGCCATCGCAATCATCATTCATATTCATCTTAGGTTAAGCTTAAGATTAGGGACTCTCCTGGCGCACCACTATCATCATCATCACCCGTCATATCATCGGGGTAACGTAACCCCGCCTTCCAGGCGCCCCAACCTCAGAAGTGGGTTACAAGTACGCCATGCCAGGAGAGAAACCAGGAATGCTGAAAGACAAACCTGGGGCATTTGAAAAAAAAAACTATATTTAAATAATGACTTCTGAGTAATCAGCTCAATTTTATTCCTTAAATAGTCCTTACTAATGCCACTCTTGATTACAAAATCCTCTAAATGAATTAACTCATCCCTTCGTGACTCGTGAATTTATCGATGATTTGGAAATCACTCGTGCCAATACTTATAAGTACAGGGCGGAATTTAGGATGTCATATAAAATATAGTTACAGATATGTATTTGAGAATTTATTACAATCGTTCGTTAAATTATTTCCGATATCAGAAAAAAGTCAATATCTGGTCTTGAGAATGACAGCTTGGCTGTAGAAACTTGTTGACCATTTTAAAACATTAATTGGTGAAATGGGCATATTGACTACATATATATTTTAATATTATATCACCAAGAAGATCACTTGTGTATTAAATACATTGGACATCCAGGTCAATTCGATCTTTATTGAGTCAATATCTGGTCTTGAGAATGACAGCTTGGCTGTAGAAACTTGTTGACCATTTTAAAACATTAATTGGTGAAATGGGCATATTGACTACATATATATTTTAATATTATATCACCAAGAAGATCACTTGTGTATTAAATACATTGGACATCCAGGTCAATTCGATCTTTATTGAGTCAATATCTGGTCTTGAGAATGACAGCTTGGCTGTAGAAACTTGTTGACCATTTTAAAACATTAATTGGTGAAATGGGCATATTGACTACATATATATTTTAATATTATATCACCAAGAAGATCACTTGTGTATTAAATACATTGGACATCCAGGTCAATTCGATCTTTATTGAGTCAATATCTGGTCTTGAGAATGACAGCTCTTGGCTGTAGAAACTTGTTGACCATTTTAAAACATTAATTGGTGAAATGGGCATATTGACTACATATATATTTTAATATTATATCACCAAGAAGATCACTTGTGTATTAAATACATTGGACATCCAGGTCAATTCGATCTTTATTGAGTCAATATCTGGTCTTGAGAATGACAGCTTGGCTGTAGAAACTTGTTGACCATTTTAAAACATTAATTGGTGAAATGGGCATATTGACTACATATATATTTTAATATTATATCACCAAGAAGATCACTTGTGTATTAAATCAGAAAAAAGGATTATTAATATGTTTTAATTGAAATATTATATTGAGAAATTTTTTTAATAGGAGTATACGATAAAATTATTACTAAAAATTCTCGAATTAATGTATAATGTATAATTAATAATGCTGATAATATGAAGTACTCCGTATTTGGGCTGATTTGTAAAATAAAAATAATTATGTACATTAAGGTATCGTGAAGAGGTTTTACGGGTAAAGAAGGCTTATATAAAAGTGACAGGTCTTAAACATATATATATTATTTGTAATATTGCTTAACGTTAAAATGCACACGGACACTACATTCTAGTTCTTATGTTGGCGAAAGTTGTTTATGGTAAAGGTTTCCACGACTACAATAGTTAATTTTCCAAACTGATTTTAATAACGCAAGCATATTAAATTATATAATGCGACATAAAGTAAAAGTGATCCCACAACAGACCCGGAGGCCCTTGGGGTAGTAGGAGGTTAAGGCTCCCACTTTTTCTAGACAATCGGCACTTTATGTCAGCCGGGTTGTCAGCCCTGCGTGACGGCCGCCTTTACCCCAGAACAAGCATCTGGTACTCATTTCCGTTAGAGGCTGAGTCGACCCCAGGGCCATAGAGCCGCCAGAGGGTTTGGGCCAGTTTAAAAATCCTGACCCCAACGGGACTTGAACCCTCGACCCTCCGGCTTGTAGCTCAGTGCCTTAACCACTACGCTACGGCGTGCCCCCTATATATAATGCGACATAAAATATATATTTAGTAAGTTGCGAAGAAATGAAGCTATCCTACTCCTGGCGCGACAGGCCTACAAGGCTCTTAGCCTACCAGCCGGCTGCTGGCCTCACGTCCACATGTGTCAATCACAGATGTGGATGATAATCAGCCAGTGTAGGGGTGACATGTGGTCAGCATGTCGAGTCCCCCAGCCGTTATAGCTGGTTTTCTCAACCTGGAGCCGCTACTTATTGTAGCTACCCAAAATGCATCACGATGCTGGGTGGGCACCGGTACTGGCCGAAATACCATGAGAAAATTTCTTCCCTTATGGAGACTCGAACTAGCGCAAGTCCCGTAGCTCTGCGCCAAGGCTTCCTGCCTTAACCACTCGGCTACGGGACGAAATGAAGCTATTGAGATTTTAATTTCATTAAACGATTTTTGAAAAAAAAATTCATATCTAATTCTCAGATTCTACCTAATAGAAATCGCAAATGATCATTATATATCCATTCATAGTAATTCTGCCCGAGGACAGGTCTTTCACTGAATCATAGCATTTTTATTCTATGCTTGTAGCTTTACTAGGTAATTGTAGGTGTGGTAGCTTCCCGTTGCTTTCCACACCGGTGAAGGATGATGATGATGGCCATATGATTTCGGGGACCGTTTGGGCCCTAAAGTTTTCCTGACATTTGTCTTACAGGTGAGGAAAAATCCCGATAAAAACCTCACCCAGAAAAACTGCCCCTACCGGGGATCGAACCCGGACCCGCTGCGTGACAAAGCAGCACGCTACCTCGAGACCACAGCGGTGGACACATCTTACATAATCGTAAGTTATTACCTATTTGTATATTGTTGTATAATTTAACACCAATTTAAATAAAATACCGATTTATTTTTCCATTACTTTATTAAAATATTAAATAAATAAAATTAATGGATCATATAGGATAAATTGCCAATTTGATTTTTTATTTCGGGTTTCAGATAAACCATAACATCGCTGATTATTTAAATAGAATAACCTGAGCTTCGTTGCGAAACATCTAAATTTGGGACCGCTAGATCGATTTTTAATTTTATTTTCCGGTGAAATTCTACACATCATCGTCCGATCTTGCTGATTAACGAACTCGACCTAATTATTTAATAAATTGCTACATGCTAAGTTTGGTTTCGATTAAATAAAAACTTAGGTCGCTAGAGCGTTTATATATATATATGATTATGAAAGTTTTCTTGAATCCATGATGCAGAAAACTTATATCCGCGAAAATCTAAAATATAACACACACACACACACATATATATATATCTATATATATATATATATATATATATGGTATGATAAGAAAAATAAATGCCTGGATGGGATTCGAACCCGGATCTCTGAGTCTGTACCTCAGCGTGATATCCATTACACTACCAGGCGAATCCAATTCAAACACTTATTTTTCTTATATATGTATTATATTCTCCATATATATATATATATATATATATATATATATATATACACACACACACATACATATAGAGGGCAGTAAGACTGAGTTCCCGCTACCTCTCGTGATAGAGTGTATATATATATATATATATATATATATATACTGTAAATATATATATATATATATATATATATATAAAGGAAAAATAAATGTTTATTCTAGGATAAAATAAAAGTTAAAAATTAAAATGTACCTATGTACCTGTTGGCAGGTGCCTTTGTCCTCAACTTTGTTAAAACGATGTATATAAAATATTAACAGGAAGCCTTTCGGAAGTTAATTTACATCATCAGCAGGATTAGCTTCTGCTACTAGTTGTTGTTTACGACGATGTAGATTCCAACTGTCTGTAGCAGCAACTAGGATGTCTGGATAGCTTAAGTGGTAGCTCAGTGAAGTATCAATTAAGAGGTATCGGTTCAAATCCCGGTTCAGGCATTTGTTTTTCTTTTCATGTCATAATAGGCCTGCATTGATTAATGTCAAAGTTTAATTATAACATCGAAATAAAGAAGCGTCACTGCTATAAAATAAAAAATTCTCTTAAATTTGCTTACTTGTTATATTAGCTGCTAGAGGGCAGTGAGACAGTTTCCGTTACCTCTTGTGATAGAGAATAATAATAAAGGAAAAATAAATGTTTGTGCTAGGATGTCTGGTAGCATAAGTGGTAGCGCACTGAAGTATTAATTCAGAAATCTGGGTTCAAATCCCGGTTCAGACATTTATTTTTCTTTTCACGACACACACACACACACACACACACACACACACACACACATATATATATATATATATAGGGTGTAACAGGACCTCGCCGACAAAATGATGGAGATAATAGACCATGCAGAGAGGATAATTTTTTGTGAAGGAACATATAGTCGCAAACACATCGTTTATGAGTTATGCGCAGATGACCTGTAAGGGTCGAAATTGAATACACGTATCATTTTTTGAAAAAAATACATGTTTGTATAATAAGTGTTCAAACAACAATAATAATAATAATAATAATAATAATAATAATAATAATAATAATAGCTTTATTTTACCTGGCAGAGTTAAGGCCTTAAGGCCTTGTCTACCACTCAACCAGGTTTAAAAAAAATACAAACAAAAAATAGTCATAAATCTAAATTACAATATATATATATTATATATTATATATAAACGATTACAAGTTATGAATACAATACAATTAATATTTATAATGTATTTTGATTTACTCTAAATTTAACGAATTAAATATATAATATGTACAATATATATATAAAAAAAACAGGAAAAGATTAATGACATAGTATAAAATTAAATAAATAGAGAAAAATTAATTATTAGACAACAGGTAACTGTATAAGCGTGACTTAAAGGTACCAAGTGTGCGGCAACCCCTGATATCTTGAGGAAGGAGATTCCAGGAGCGGGCAGAGGCTACTGTGAAGGAAGTAGAATAGGAGGAAGTGCTATGAAGAGGAATTGTTAGCAGACTGCTATCTTGTGATCTAGTGTCAATATTGTGGTAAGAGGATAACTTCTCAAATCTAGACGCCAGGTAAGTAGGGATGTAGGAATTCAGAAGCTTGAAAAGTAGTGAAAGAGAGTGCAATTTACGTCTGTCAGTAAGACGGAGCCAAGAGAGGTCATTAAAGTGTTCGGAAATATGGTCATAACGGCGGATATTGAAAATGAATCGAACGCAAGCATTATCAACACGCTGCAGTCTCTGCGACAAGTCATAGTTTAGATCATTATATATAATGTCACAATAATCGAAGTGTGGTAACACAAGATTCTGCACAAGGATTTGTTTTAACGAAACTGGGAGAAAATTCTTTAAACGTCTAAGATAATGTAAGATGGAGAAAGTCTTCTTACATATGTGTTTCACTTGTGTTTGCCAGGTTAAATTTGCGTCTAGATGTAGTCCAAGATCTATTACTGAAGAAGAATAAGGGATAATTATATTATTTATAGTAATGTTTGGTAGTGTAGATATGTCAAAGGTTGTAAGCAGTCTTTGTTGTCCCATTAGAATTACTTGTGACTTGTTAGGATTTAGATTTAGACCGATACTTGAAGACCAGTTAAAGATGGATATGAGATCGTCATTCATTTTTGTCAAGCTGTTATAGAGAGAATGAGAAGGTGAATGTAGGTAAATTTGGAGATCATCAGCGTACAGGTGATAACGGCAGTGCTTTAGTACAGTTGGCAAGTCATTTATGTAGATTGAGAAAAGAAGAGGTCCGAGAACACTGCCCTGGGGGACTCCAGCCGGCACGTTGCACCAAGACGAAGATCTAGAGTTTAATGAAACGTATTGTTGACGACCGTGCAGGTATGAGTCGAACCAGGATACAGCGCTGTCAGACAAGTGTAGGTGCTTGAGCTTTATCATAAGTAAGTCGTGGTCTACTGTGTCAAAAGCTTTGCTGAAGTCAAGTAAGGTTAAAGGAGTCAATTGACGTCTGTCCACGGCTTCACGAATATCTTCAGTAATTTTTAGCAAAGCTGTGGTTGTGCTATGACCATATCTAAAGCCGGATTGATAAGGATCAAGGAGGTGATTTTCTTGGAGATATTCAGTCATTTGCTTATGTACAATATGTTCCAGGGCTTTAGATAATGTCGGAAGGATGCTAATCGGTCGGAAGTCATTACAGTTAGTAGGTGTACTTATTTTTGGTATAGGTCGAACTCTAGACTGTTTCCATACAGTAGGGAAGATAGAAATTATAAGGGAAGCATTAAAAATATGAGTCACTGTGGGTAGTATAATGTCAATGATTTTATTTAGCATTAAAATGCTGATGTTATCTGTTCCTTGTGCATTGGATTTAATCCGCTTGAGTGCTTTTTTAACGTCTATAGGCGAAATGTCGTTAAAGTAAAATTTATCTCTTCCTATATGGGGGGATGGGGATAAGTCTTTAAGAATGTTTATTTTAGTCTTGTTGTCTGGAGGTGTCATGGGTATTGAGGTAAAATGTTCATTTAAGTCATCTACAGAAATGTCTATAGAGTCAGTTGAGGGATTCAACTGTCTAAGTCCCATTGCACGGAGACTTCGCCAAGTGTCCCGTGCACTTATTTCAGGTCCGATTATACTGTGGGCGTGTCGTAGTTTGGCATTGCGTACAGTTTGTGTAGTTGTGTTTCTAAGTTGTTTGTACAGTTGCCAGTTCTCGTCATTTTTATGTCGTCTGTATGTTCGGTATGCTTTGTCTCGTTTTGACATAAGTTCACGTATTGAGTCATTCATCCAGGGTGCAGGGGGGCGGGAAAATCGTCGGGTTTTTACTGGTGCATGTCTATCATATAGTTGTAATATCAGTGTATAAAATGTGTCTACTTTTTTTTCATCAACTGATCTAAGATTCCATATTGTGTACCAAGGTAGTTCTAAAGCGTCTGATTTTAGTTTAGTATCGTCTATGTTTGTAAATTTATGTACGTAATCAATTTAGAGCGTCTTTTAGGACATTGGAGTGGTATTCTACGAATACAATGTCATGAGCAGATATGCCGGGAGCAGGAATTTGTCCATATGACAGTACTTTCTGTGGATGTGTAGTCACTATTAAGTCCAGTAGAGTGTCGGTAGTAGCACTATGATGTGTGGCAGAGAGAGGAACAATTGTCATATTTAAGCTTTGGAACATATTTTTAAGTTGTATGGCTGGTGAGTCAGTCTGAAGAAGATTTGTATTAAAATCGCCTGCGACAATAACGTGTTCATAATGAGGTAATGAATCGTTCAGAGCGCTTTCTAGATCCGAAAGGTGCCTTATTTTTGGAGGTTTGTATATAATGCATAAGAGACATTTTTTTAGACTGGCTTGAATTTCTACGAGTAAGAACTCGGGGCGAGCGGAATATACAGAAGGGGACTTGTGGACAATTCTTGGATTAAGCTCATTTGATATAAAGGCACAAACTCCTCCACCTCTTTTATCTATTCTGTCATTTCTGAGCAATGTATATCCGTCTAGGTGAACAAGGGACGAAGGTATGGAAGGGGTCAGCCAGGTTTCCGAAATTAAAATGGCGCTCAGTCCAAGAGATGAAAATATGGTTTCAAACTCATCAAAGTGGGACAGAATGCTTTGTGAATTTACGTGAGCGATTTTAAGTGATGATTTATCAATAGAAAATGCATTCTTAAGTAGACTAGCAGTAGTTGTTGTTGGAGGGGATGGTAGGGATTGAGGAATGTTGCTACCTGCGTTAAAAGTTGTCTGCACAATAAGAGGGTGATTGGAGAAGGTGAGTGAGTCAGAGGTTGCAAACAAGTCTTCATTTGTCAGCTCAATGTTGCCAATAGCAGAAAGTAAAAATAAACTATATACTGTAATAACTCTAATAAAATTAAAATAATTTAGCTAAACAAAGAACTTAGAAAATTAAAATAAAACAAGTAAGTTGTCCTAAATAAAAATAATAAACTTAAAACTTACCTAAATTAGAAATAAATTAACAATATAATTGTTAGCAAAGAAAAGACAAAGTAAACATATTTTACACTCAGGTCCTATCTAGTTGATATCCGTAGAAGATCTAATTTTGCGTTTTTCGCCATTTACTTTAGCTATGACGGCACCGTCCATTGTCCATACATTTTGAATACCGTATTTCTGTATACTCTCTTGTAGCAGGCGATAGCGACACTTCGTTAGGTCCTCGCGAACAGTGACCCCACTTCCTTTCAACAATCGACCCTGTGACTTTATTGCATGTTTGATATCGTCCAAGCAACGATCGCCAGCACGGCCGATCATGGCAGGATTCTTTTTGAAGTCGTTAAAACACTTATTATAAAAGCATGTATTTTTAATACAAGTAGTAAGATATAACTTCCTAAGTTGCGAAATATCAAAC
>JASPKZ010003447.1:7500-280000 GCA_030220185.1 Diploptera punctata | reverse complement strand
TCCTCAGTTTGTGATATAAGTGAGAAAACACCCCTCCCAAAATAAAATAAAAAATTGCTAGCAAAATATCACGTTACTCAATGCCCACAACGGTGAACTATAAATTAATAATAATAATAATAATAATAATAATAATAATAATAATAATAATAATAATTATGATTATATTTATCGTATTATTATAATTATGAATACATTATTTATTTACTCAAACTGGCAGAGTTAAGGACTACTCTAAACCTAACTCACTTGCACTAACAAACCCGTAGGTTCATATGCGCGCGGACATAATCTTTCCATACATCCCTATCCTGAGCTAATGTCTTCCAATCATTCCCTGTTATAATGTACTTCTCTCAAATCATGGTTAATGTTATCCTCCCATCTCCTTCTTGGCCTATCTATTTGGCCCTTTCCTACTGATTTTTCTACATGGTTTTCAAGCAAGCTTTTTATATCCATTCGTGTAATATGCCCTGCCCATCGAAATCTACGAGACTTAATTATCCTTATTGCATCTGGTTTACCATAAAGATAATGTAGATTACTGTTATGCAGTCTTCTCCACTCACGGTTGTTTATTTCTCTTTGTTTAAAAAAAATCGCAAGAACTTTATTCTGAAAAAAATAAAACGTAATGTTTTTTGTTCCCTTAATGTAAGCGTCCATGTTTCACATCCATATAATATAGCTAGGAGAATAACAATTTTATGTGTTTAGTTTATTTTTTTAGGGAAGTTGGGATGACAAGAGTCCCTGTAATACATAGTAGCATGCATTTCCAAAATTGAGCCCATGTTTAATTTCTTACTACACTTCATTCCTGTCTGTAATTGATATTCCTAGGTACGTGAATTCAGTCACTTCTTATAAATTTCCCTCATTGTCATCAATTGTTTATTTAAATTACGTGCTCATGCATTTAGTTTTATTGTATTATACTCTTAGTTACTTACTTACTCACTGGCACTATTGAATCCGTAGGTTCATGGCCGCACGGACATAAGCTCTCCATACATCCCTATTCTGAGCTAATGCTTTCCAATCATTTCCTGTATAATCTACTTCCCTCGAATCATAGTTAATACAGAAGAAATGAAAAATATATTTTTTTTTGATTTTCCAGAATCTTTTGATTTTTTGGAGGAATTGGTGAATAAAATTGAATCTTATCATCTTTCGCATAAAATATTACTTCCAAAATTTAAAATCCCAAAATCTTTTAAAAATCCCACCTCATTCTTGGTCTACCAACTGGGCGTTTTCCCTCTGGCTTTCTTACAAGAAGCTTCCATGCAAGTCTTTTCAATTCCCCATACGTGCAACATCTCCTGCCCATCGCAGTATACGAGACTTAACTGTTCTTATTATATCTGGCTTCCTATAAAGACCATGTAGTTTCATCGTTTTATATGTCTCCTCCATTCACCTGTCTGTTCAACTCTCTTTGGTCCAAAAATGTTCCTAAGTAACTTTATTCTCAAATACTTGTAATCTCCTTTCCTCCCTTAAAGTAAGAGTCTTTGTTTCACACCCATACTCACCCAATGAAATTATATATATATATATATATATATATATATATATATATATAGGAAAAAACATAAGATAATAAAGAAAAATAAATTATTATAAGCAATTAACTATTCACCCGCTGTGGTCGTGAGGGAGTAACGACCTTATCTCAGAGACAACGGACGCGCGTTCAGTTTTCCCTCGTGATTGGTTGCTGTGAGTTTTTCCTTTTTTTTTCATGAATGTGTAAATGTATGGAGTTTATTTTTTTAATTGTTCGTGCTGTCTGGGGGGTGGCCCCTCATTGAGAAGACCCTCCATGTGGTCAAAAATTATATATTTAATCTTAAGTTTAAATATCCGCTCTCGATAGGTCGTGACACTGTAAGGCCTAAGTGACGTGGGGAACGTTATATTACCTAAATGGGTGAGATTAAACTAAAATAAGAAATCATTTATAAACTGGCAGAGATACATGAGCTCATAAGACCTGAACACTGAATCATTGAAAAAATCATATAAAATAAATAATGGTATATTGATGCCTGTATATGACCTTAGGGAGCCCTTTGCCAGCTTTTAATGGTAGCTATTTTTACCCCTACATTATACTATATCTGATGCTCATTTTCATTAAGATCTGAGTTGACCCAAGAACCAAACGCCTCTAG
Organism: Diploptera punctata; assembly: GCA_030220185.1. Classification (NCBI taxonomy): domain Eukaryota; kingdom Metazoa; phylum Arthropoda; class Insecta; order Blattodea; family Blaberidae; genus Diploptera; species Diploptera punctata. Next base: position 277,814 of record JASPKZ010003447.1, on the reverse strand, counting down.
AAGGTGTATGGCAGTTAAACATTTCTGACCCAATCGGGACCTACATTAGGCCTAGTGAGGAAAAAGTCGAGTTTGTAGTTATCATTTTTGTTTATCTTGAAAGGACATGCATCAAATTAATTACATAGTACTTCACTTTATGGAACTTGAAACATTGTTGCACGAAGCAATAAGATGTTAAGAGAGTATATAACAGACACTTGATTAGGAAAAAGTGCACACGTTACCATGGCAACGCAGCAAGGGCTCATACTTGTATTGTTTCTGTACATTTCATTAACATCTGCTCAATTGTCACAACAAGCAGGTGAGTAAACACAATTCATCTAACAGAAAGTGCAAGTCGTTTATAGAATTTAGATCTTGGATCATTATGTTAAAACAAAACGAAAATCAAACACTAATTAATAGACTTTGGAGAAATAGTGGAAGTTTCAAAAGGGATGTAATAGCTGTAAATTTAAGATGGAAAGTCACATTCAGAGTATGACTAAAATTTTATTAGATTAGGCCAACTTATTTTAATTAATTCCGAAGTTATTCGAAGTTATGTAGCTATTGAAGTTGTCAATAAATTATTTTTTAAACATATTTACATATTTTCAAGCTTACGCAGTTTTTGTATTTTAACACCCAAACTGGGTATATAGCTAACAATAAAGAAAAGGAAGTTCAAGTACGTTAACCAGCAAAACTGAACCATTACTAACGGGTGTTAGTTGGCCGCGGTGGTTTAGTGCCACTAGTCCCGACGGTCGCGGGTTCAAACCCGGTCGGGTTCGATGGATGTTAGGATGGAAAAATTCAAGGGACAAAGTCCTCTGGGAGGGTCTTCGAGATTTTTTTGGCCCTGTGAACAAATTTTAATTGACCTTCATTAACCGAAGTAACACCTTAACTTTCTACTAGGTATTTTCTCGAGGCCATGTACTAACCCAGTCAGTCGCTGATTATATATATATATGGCTTATAGGGAAACAAGTGTAATTAAATTAGTTTGGTTAATACAATTCCCACCACGGTAGCACCCATGTCCGAAGAGAGACGAACGGAGATCAATCAATCACTAGTGGTGGTGAAACTGAAACGAACATTTTTACAAATTGTTCCAGCGGCCGCAATTTTCGTTTTTTCTTAATGTAGCTGGATATATACCACTGAAATAAAACTAAAAAAGTTATTATCCAAGAATCATATAAATCCAATCATTAGAAGTTGGAGTTTACAAAGGCCGAAATTTAAAAATCGTTTTATCGGTCGCCATGATTTTTTCACGCAATGCAACTAGACACATACAAATTAATTAACAAAAATAAATATATTTGTAAACCAGCAAAATCGGACAGTAAATTAGACTTCCTAAGGAATTGCTTAGTTTACGCAGTTTCTGCGTGACGGACATTTTATTATTTAAATAATCGGCCGCGGTTGACTAGTGGTTATGCTCCTTGCCTCTGGTCCCAAGGGTCGCGGGTTCAAACCCGACCGGGGTCGATGGATTTCATCTTCTTCTTCTTCACGTTTTAGGCTTATTTACTGGCCTGTTCCGGCTCCAAATTGCTGCTCTTTCCATCTTTTCTTTGGTCTTCCCAAACATCGTCTTCCTCGTGGTGAATAGCTGTATGCTGCATTTGGGATTCTATTCTCATTCATCCTTACCAAGTGTACTTTCCAGTTTGTTCTGTATTTCACTATTGTTTTGTTTAGTTCCTCTACTTTTAGTTGTTGTTATTTCTGTGTTATGTTTTTTGCCTGTTCTTTGATATCCTGCTAATGGTCTGAGGAATCTCATTTCAGCAGCTTGTATTCTGGCAGATGTTGTGTTGTCACTGTCCATGTTTCGGATCCATAAGTAATAATATGCACTGCCATTGTTTTGTATAATTCATTATAGAGTCTTTCCTGGCTTTATTTTTCAAAGTTCTTATGGATTTTTAGGATGGAAAAATTCAAGGAGCAAGTCCTCCGGGAGGGACTTTAAGCCGTGGGTCCCGAGTCTGAAGATTTTCAGGCTCGAAAGATCCTTAAGCCTGAATGAAAAGGCCTCTAAGCTAAATTTACCGAATTTTTTCGTCCTAGTACTACCTTGGTTTCCTAGATGTCAGTATGAGGCGGAACGCTAACCACGGATCACTCAAATGACATCTATACGAAAACAAGTGTAACTAAATTAGTATGGTTCAAATTCTTCCCTGTAGGGGGAGAGCGCCTAAATCTCTGTTAAGGGAAAGATGGGCTTACAAGATACAAGACGAAATAGGAATCTTACGTCCTGGAAGAAGGAAAGAAACTAATACCCTGAACTAGTTCAAAATGTGAGCCTGCTTGATCACATGTTAATTATATCGTGCTATACAGCGTGTCGATAAAAAAAAGTCACACTTTGATAAATTTATAATTCAAATACTGTAACACCCTAAGCTGACGTTTGATAGCTTATGTAATGGACTGAACATTAAGGTTTTTTGTTTACATCGAAGTTTCCTTTGTTGACCGCATGTTTTGCTGTACGCTAAAATAGTGACATTCTTCTGGTGCTAATAAAACTTTTTTTGCGTTCTGCAATTCGATAGATATCATTGTGCTACGTAAGTGCAACGTTTATTTAGGACTACATATGAAAAAAACAGACACACTCGAAGAAGTCGATAGAGAAATGGCATCACCAATTTGATACAACGCGTAGTTCATATCAGAAGATAAGAAGTAATGTACAACAGCCTCGGATGAATGTGTTGAGCACGTGGAAGAGATTTCCAACGTATCACTCAAAATGCGTTGTTTCTAGTGAACTGGGAATACCACACCAGACTCTTCACGATTACATGACATTCAAATGAGGATTTAAGAAACCGGTACTAAATCACACCTGACATGTTGTTCAATGTCTGATAAGAGTTGGACTACGGTATTGATGTTACAAATTGCACAAATCGATGCATTACAAAATAAATAATAGTTTAAAAAACTTAAACAACATGCTTTATTAGAAAACAGAACTAAAAAAAAATGAAAATTATTTTAATTTCCAACACGCTTGGGATAAAATTAAAGTGGTCAACAAAAAATCATCTCCAGCACATCTAGAATAAAAGTATAGTTATCTACAAAAAAAAAATACCGTCAAAAGCGTGGGTTGCCTTTTGTGGTTTTTACATTTTCTTCTTAGAGACTTTACTTTTACCAATATCAGTTTATTATCAAATATATAATTGATGTAGAGCACCCCACGCTTTTGATGATACAATTATTTATTTTGTAGATGACTATAGTTTTATTCTAAATGTGTTGATGATTTTTGTTGACCACTTTAATTTATCAGAAGCGTGTTGGAAATTAATATAATTTTTCATTTTTTAGTTAGGTTTTCTAATAAAGCGTGTTGTTTTAGTTTTTTAAACTATTTTTTTATATTTTTTATTTTACAGAATAAAATGTAAATATCTTTAATTCGATACTATTGTAGTATGAGCTAAAAGTAATACTCAAAAAAAGTAATCCTCTGGGCCGGATTTGAACCAGCGACCTACGGATTACTGAAATTATATATCACTACAGTCTAGCGCTCTACCAACTGAGCTGTTATAACGATTGACTAAAAAGTTGATAAGTCCACAACCTATTATACTGGTTTTTATATTTTTTTTATTTCTGATGATTCTGGCCAGGATCTTAGAAAACATTTATGAAATTATCCTATTGTCAATGGTCCTTTACAAGTATACAAAGTTGAAGTCGATTCAATGATTTTAAGTGGGTGAAAATCGTGTTGAAAGATTCCTTTACATAATTACGCAAACACTTTTTTTGATTTTCTTGATGATTCTGGCCAGGATTTTGAAAAAAAATTAAATTATTTTATTGTCATTGGTCCTTTACAATTATACAAAGTTTCAAGTTGATCCATCGATTTTAAGTGGGTGAAAATCGCGTTGGAAGATTCCGTTACATAGATGGATACAGGTCAAGCTAATATAAAGCGTGTAAATAATAGTTTTAAAACTAAAAGAACACGCTTTATTAGAAAACTAAAAAATGAAAATAATTTTAATTTCCAATATGCTTGGGATAAAATAAAGTGGTCAAGAAAAATATCATCTCCAACACATATAGAATAAAATTAGAGTTATCAACAAAAATAAAATAATTTTACCATCAAAAGCGTGGGGTGCTCTATATCAATCAATATACTTGATAATAAACAGATATTGGTAAAAGAAAAAATGTAAAAATCATAAAAAGCACCCCACGCTTTGATGGTAAAATTATTTTATTTTTGTTGATAACTCTAATTTTATTCTATATGTGTTGGAGATGATATTTTTCTTGACCACTTTATTTTATCCCAACCATATTGGAAATTAAAATTATTTTTCATTTTTAGTTTTTAATAAAAGCGTGTTCTTTTAGTTTTATTAAAACTATTATTTATTTTTTAGTTTTAATATTTTACAGAATAAGATAAAAATATAAATATCTTTAAATTCTATACTATTGTAGTATGAGCTAAAAGTAATACTCTTCTATAAAAAAACCCTCCCAGCCGGATTTGAACCAGCGACGTATAGATTACTGAAATTATATACCGCTAAGAGTTCACTGCTCTACCAACTGATCTCTTACAACGATTGACTAAAAAGTCGACAAGTCCGCAACCTATTATACCAGTTTTATTTTTTTTTATTTTCGGATGATTCTGGCCAGGATTTTAGAAACAAAATATGAAATTATTGTATTGTCACGGGTCCTCTACACGTATACAAAGTTTCAAGTCGATCCAATGTTTCTAAGTGGGTGAAAATCGCGTTGAAAGATTCCGTTACATTGATACAAAAACACTTCTTTTTTGATTTTCTGATGATTATGGCCAGAATTTTAGAAAATAAATATGAAATTATTGTATTGTCACGGGTCCTCTACAAGTATACAAAGTTTCATGTAGATCCAATGTTTCTAAGTGGGTGAAAAATCGCGTTGAAAGATTCCGTTACATTGATACAAAAGCACTTTTTTTATTTTCTGATGATTATGGCCAGGATTTTAGAAAATAAATATGAAATCATTGTATTGTCACGGGTCCTCTACAAGTATACAAAGTTTCAAGTCGATCCAATGATTTTAAGTGGGTGAAAATCACATTGAAAGATTCCGTTACATAGATAGATAGATAGATAGATAGAGGTCAAGCTAATATAAAGCGTGTAAAATGTACATTTTTCAGTGCATCGTATGGGTCATCAATCATCAGTTTAGATATAGGGCCTAACGTTAAAATAATACATTTATTAAAAGGTGATTTATCAATAAAACCAAGGCCAGTATTCAAGAACCAAGGTCTCTAGACCATGCCATCTGCGTCTTCCGTAAGCTGAGGCTCTCATCTTTCAATGTGCTCCCGGAAACTTTTTTTAATAGAGTGAGCCAGATAGAGTAGGTTCTGCATGACCCACATAATTAACCACGTTGTGACGTGCTGAGAGTCTCTCTTCGCAGCCTCTTTTTGAGACTTAAATATTATTTTCACTCAAAGACTTCAACGTGTTCATAATTCTTGCGCACATTTTATTTGTGGTATTCGCAAATTTGACCATGTTCACACCGTCCCTGGAACAATTATCGTGGCTTCGTGTAAGAGATCGTAGAACTGTCCATTCCCTATCCCTTCTCTATAAAATACTTCACACATCATCGCCTAATTATTTATCACGCCGCTTCGTCAGACTATCCGACACACATAATCTTGACACTCGATCCCATCAGTACATTGTCCTTTATATCCCTCCTCATCACACTGCAAATTATTCATTATCTTTTACGGTCTCCCTTACCAAAGTATGGAATTCCCTTCCGCCCTATGTCAGAGACTGTCAAACTATAACATCCTTCAAAACCAAACTAAATAATTATTTAATAACAACTAACTTATACACCTCACTGATAGTATTCTTTTAACCATTAATAAATTCAATTATTTATGAAAATAATATTAAGATTAACAAATATTTTCTTTTGTTTTGTTTTAAATAGTAAAATTAGTTTTCTATATCTCATTTTCTTTGTTTTTTATATACATTAGACAGGGACAATTTAATATGTCTTGCTTGTATACATTTTATTATTAGTTTTAGTCTTAATTTTAACATTAACTAGTTGCAGTATAGATCGTAATATAATGGATATTATCTTTTTGATCAAATTTTTATTTAGTATTTAATATTCTGATGTAATATATGTTTGTCCTGGTAAGTGGAAGAGAAGGCCACATGGCCTTAACTCCACCAGGCTAAATAAATCTAATCTAAATCTAATCTAATCTAATCTAAATATATGGCCAAACATATGAATACATTATACAATGGAAATTTACATTAATTATAGCCTACTTGAGATAAATGTTGAAGAAGTGACTAATACCTAGGAGCAACAATTATAAAACAAGAATGAGTCGTAGATATACATTAAACGTAACCTACGCTCAATTCAGTAAACACAGGGACTCTTGTCATCCCAACTTCTCCCTAAAACATTAAACTAATATATATATATATATATATATATATATATATATATATACATATTGTTCTAATTATATTATCCATTCATCCAGAGTAATTCTGCCGAGGACAGGTCTTTCACTGCAATCATAGCATTTTCATGTTATGCTTGCAGCTTTACTGGGAATTGTAGGTGTGGTAGCTTCCCGTTGCTTTCCACACCGGTGAAGGATGATGATGATAATGATAAGGATGATGATGACCATATGATTTCGGGGACCGTTTGGGCCTTAAAGTTTTCCTGACATTTGTCTTACAGGTGAGGAAAAACTCCGATAAAACCTCACCCAGAAAAACTGCCCCGACCGGGGATCGAACCCGGGCCCGCTGCGTGACAAGGCAGCACGCTACCTCGAGACCACAGCGGTGGACTAATTATATTAGGCATATATGGATGCGAAACGTGGAGTGAGGATAACATCTTACGAGTACTTGAGAATAAAAATTCGTAGGAAAATTTTTGGACCAAAAGAGGGGACAAAAAGACAGATGAATGGAGAAGACTACATAATAGTTAGCTACATGATCTTTATGGGAAAACAGATATAATAAGAACAGTAAAGTCTTGTTGACTGCAGTGGGCAGAACATGTGGCAAGAATGGGGAATGAAAGATAGGCAAGGAATACCACAGAGCTCAGTAGGTTGGGCCAAGATTAAGATGGGAGAATAACATAATCATGCTTTAAGAGAGGTAAATTATACAGGGGATGGTTGTAAAACATTAGCGCATGATTTGATATATGCAGAGCTTACGTCAGCGCGGCATGAATATCCGGGTCCGACAGTGCCAATGAGTTAGAGTTAGTGAATTTCTTGAAGCGGGATGTATTATACGATTTACGTAACAAAACAAAATAGAATCAACAGAAATGAAGCTCTTGAGAACGCTAGCTGGATATTAGATAACAAATAAAACGAACACTTTGAATATTTGAAATATAATAGACGAAACTCACAACTGTATAAATAGATGGCATGAACATGTGCAGAGAATTTGACCAAGCTTATTTCCAAGAATACGATACAATTACAGACCCATAGTGCGACGAGATATATGTGCGGCTAAAACGATGACGAGTTCAAAACTTCAGTTAATTATTGGGACGGAACAGGCCACCTCACCTAAGTAGTAATTTTTATGATGATGATGATGAACGGGAAAACACGAAACGTGCGGTGGGTTGTATTGCACACACATAATATTCTTCTTCTTCTTCTTAATTTGTAGCATTATCATCCTGTTTATTTCCAAAATCACTCCTCGGAGGAAGACGTATTGGTTTACTGTCTATCCATCTCTTGGCTGGCCTTCCTCTTGTTCTTCTCCCATCCATTGGTTTATCTTATTTAGCTCTTTTAGCAAGTGGTTTTCTTCCATTCTTTCTATATGACCCTTCCAATATTTTCGTCTATCTATAATAAATTTGGTTATGTCCTGAATATGACATATGTCCCTAATTTCTGTGTTGTGTATTTTATCAAATAATGTTTTCCCCTGAATAGTTCTTAAGATCTTCATTTACATGTGCATATTATTTGTTTAGTTTTTGTTATATTAGCCCTAGTTTCTGCTCCATGTACGATGAGTGGTCGAACTATCGTTTTGTATATGCGGGTTTTGCTTTCTATTGACATATGTTTGTTGCATATTTCTTTATTATATGGTATTCACCTTCATTCTACAGAGTGAATCATAAATATGGTTATACGTTTGATCGCGTTGTTTGATGAAAATATTACCATTACAGGAAATATGAAATTACCGTTGGAAAGGCAATTATTCAAATTAAAACAATGGGATAAAACAAAACAGTGTAGAACTTAAGTCATTAGTCAAAATGGCGTTGTATATGCAACAGCAAATTACAATTGCTGCATGGGTAATAACGATCTGAGGCCGCAAGACGGGCAAGACGTGAGTTTAACGTAGCATTGCAGCCGTCGACTGTGGGGAAGTGGAGAAAACGACTGCTGGAAACGGGAAGGATGCAGAAAATCAAACCTCCTGGAAGGCCTCTCAATAGCACGGATGCAAAAACAACGAAGAGAATCGTGGAGGTGTTCGGCTAGCCCACAAAAATCAACCCGCCAAGTTGCACGTGAGCAGTGATTTGTTTTGTTCTATTGTTGTAATTTGAAGGATTCCCTTTCGAATGATAACATCATATTTCCTTTAACAATAATATTTTCTTCACAAAATGCGATCAAACGTATCGCCATATTCCTGAATCACTCTGTATAGTGATTCCTAACTATCTAGTCCCACTATTTGCAAGTACATAACCCTTAAATTGGCGAAGCACAGATTTCCCTGTGAGTTATTTCAATGTTTCGGACCACAGTGAAAATAAATAATGTATAAATTTAAGTTATTTCTAGAGTAAGGAATCTTAGCAGCTAGACATAAAGGTTGCAACAAAGTATAAAGAAAAGTAAGACTTCTGTCTTTTGTTTTGGTTTCACATACACATAGTTGAATAATATATGTTCTTTTGGCTGAAATCTTAACTTTTAATACATAAAATTAATTAAACCAAACTATACCTCATAGGAAACATAGCCAATTGAAAATTTGGCCATAATGTTCTCAATTTGTTGGTATAGTTTTATTTTTTATTTCATGGTAAGTTGAATTTGATATGTTTACATTATTACAATGAGTCTGGAAAATCAACTTTACAATTCTCAAACAGTTTGCCACAGGCAAATTTAGCCAAGATAAAAATCAAAATGGAATTGTGGTGTCCTGTTTCAACGTAACATTATTAAGGATACTATGTATAACTGAACAACCCATTTGAGATTCGTCACCGTTAAATAGACTTAGATTACCCTTAAAACCCGTTCTCGATTTCAATGTACAGAAAATGTGCCTCACATAGGCCAACCTCATATTGGCGTTTTTGAGGAAGAAAATTGAACGTCGCGCCGAGCCTATAATTAATTTGACGTCACGAGAATTGTTGAATTAATTTTAGTTTTTATTTAATAAGATCTGCTCAATGCAATATTTCAGTTAAAACAAACTGAACTAAGGCATTTAGCAATCATCATTTAAGGCTCCGTCAATATTTGACATTCTAAATAGTGGCTCTGAAATGAGCATTGCAATACACCTGATGTCTTATTTTCACAATGTTATTACTTTAGTTAAAGGTAAGAAATTCAACATAATATTAAAATAAAATATAGTACGATACGTGGAAGCATTTGTTGAAAAAATTATGCCCTCGTCTTTCGACTTGGTCACAAACATTTCAACTCATAAGTAAAACATAGTTTTATATCCTTGTATCGTAATAAACTGTTTTAAAACTGTTCACATTCAACAATCATTATTTGTTGTAGTTTGTATCAATAATTACAATCTGTATAGTTCGCATGTAATATAGTATTAACTTGTTTTACAGGTATTGATGGAGGCAAGGAGAAAAGAGAACCGTAAGTGTGATACAGTAATAACAATTGTGTTATTATTATTATTATTATTATTATTATTATTAAATAAGGGAAATTATGGGTGTACAAGAGGAGCCAGACATCATAGACATCATAGAAAAGAAAATATTGCAGTGGTATGGTCATGTCAAACGAATGCCAGAGCAAAGATTGCCAAAAATTGTTATGGAATGGATCCCAATGGAAAGGAGGAAGAGAGGAAGACCGAAGAAAACTTGGATAGAAGGGGTACAAGCAGCTATGAATATCAGAGGAATTGAGGGAGATCAATGGATGGATAGAGAGGAATGGCGTTTGGTTTCCGGAAGACGGCGGCAGCTGCCAGATACCGGATGATGATGATGATTATTATTATTATTATTATTATTATTATTATTATTATTATTATTAAATCAGCTATAACAGTTGATTACATGTAATCCATATACTGACTGCATGATCGCCTGCGTCTGTGTTTGACACGTGTGGATGCGAGGCTAGCAGCAGTATAACGTCTATCCAGTCTATCTTCTACTAGATTTAGTTACATTAGCTTTCATTTAGTTATGTTATTATTATAAAAGAAAAATTGAAGAAAGGGCTACCGAAATAATACGTTGGAATGTTGAGGTTCAATAGAGGGAGACCAAATGCGACTTGAATTCATTAATACAAATAACAATAAGAGAAAGAAGAATAGATGAAGGACAATGGAGTAAAAGTGAAGACAGGGGAAGAAATTTAAATTCGATATGTAGTAGTAGTAGTAGTAGGACTTTATTAGACAAAAAGTAAAATATTTACAAATATGGGTCGCACGGGCAGTAAGCCGTACGTGCTGTTGACAGTCCGTTACAATAAAATAATAATTGGTACTAGTATAAAGAAAAATAAACAACAAAAAATCAATAACATTACAATTACATAAAGAAAACACAATAATATTACAATTAAATAATAACACAATAACATTATACACTAAAAAACACTAACATTACAATTACATAAAGAAAACACAATAATATTACAATTAAATAATAACACAATAGCATTATACACTAATTAATTTATATATGATTGTTAAGAATTAATGGTATTGCATTTTGATAACATATATTTATTCATGAATGAGTGTTGTCCTTATTTTCCGCGTTTTGTCCAGAAATTTACCGAGGTTTATCCAATTTTCTGGATTTACCAATAGCTCGTAGCATGCCAATCTTTCCCGATTTGAATTTAGAAATCTTTCCGGTAATAACTGACGTATCCAATATTTTAAATCATTACTTTTCCTAATATATGTATCTCATCTTCAAGTTCCCGCACATTGGACATATTCGCATAGAACGTTGGCTTTGAAGCTATTTTTAGTATTAAACTGATTTTAAAGATAAAACTGCAATAATAAATATAATAATAATAATAATAATAATAATAATAATAATAATAATAATAATAATAATAATAATAATCATAACAAAGTTCACCGCTGTGGTCACGAGGTAGCGTGCTGCCTTGTCAGGCAGCGCCCCGGGTTCGATCCCCGGTCGAGAAAGTTTTTCTGGGTGAGGTTTTTATCGGGGTTTTTCCTCATCTGTAAGACAAATGTCAGGAAAAGTTTAAGGCCCAAAGGGTCCCCGAAATCATATGGCCATCGCAATCATCATCATTCGTATTCATCTTAGATTAAGCTTAGGATTAGGGACTCTCCTGGTGCATCACTATCATATTCATCACCCATCATATCATCGGGGAAACGTAACCCCGCCTTCCAGGCGCCCCAATCTCAGAAGTGGGTTACAAGTACGCCATGCCAGGAGGGTAACCAAGATTATGGGGCGTTTGCAAAAAAAATCATAACATTATTAATAATTACTATTATCATCATCATCATCATCATCATCATTAATTTTATGAGAGCAGCTGCAGAGTACATTCCCTGGGACGTTAAAATGAGGCGATGAATACAATTAAGCTATAACCAGTTATAGACTTCTTAAGTAAACACTTCAGTAGCGTCCTATGGGGAAGAAATCTTTGGGTCTCTAAGAAAAAGTGGAATGGAAACATTTCATTGAGACAATAAGAGGGCTGAAGAGATCGGATGATACCTTTATTATTAATTATTTTACACGTATTTTCGAACCCGAACATAAGATCTCCATACATACCTACCTCAGATAATATTTTCCAATCATCTCCTGTATATTTCACTTCCCACAAATCATGTTCAATGTTATTCCCTCGTCTCATTTCTGGCGCACCTATCGTGTTTTTCCTTCTGATATTCCTACAAGAATTTTCCATATCCCTCTCTCATTCCTCATTCGTGCCACATGCCTTGTTCATAACAATTTGTACAAGGCAGAATTCATTACATTTGGTTTTTCATAAAGATCATGTAGCTCACTGTTGTGTAAATCTTTTCCATTCACCCGTCTGTCCATCTCTCTTTGGTCCGAACATTTTCCTAAGAATTTCATTCTCAAATACCCATAGTCTAGTGTGATGGGCAGGACATATTGCACGTATGGGGAAATAAAGACTTGCATGGAAGCTTGTTATAAGAAAGCCAGAGAGAAAACGCGCAGTTCGTAGACCAAGAATGAGGTGGGAGAATAACATTAACTATGAATTGAGGGAAGTAGATTATACAGGGAATGATTGGAAAGCATTAGCTCAGGATAAGGATATATGGAGAGCTTATGTCCGCGCGGCCATGAACCTACGGGTTCGACAGTGCCAATAAGTAAGTAAGTATTACCCATAACCTTTTATCTTCTCTTAAAATAATAATGAGACCATAATTCTGAATTTTTGGACCAAAGAGAGGCAAAGCAGACAGGAAAATGGAGAAGACTACATGGTAGTGAGCTATGTGATACTTATGAGGAACTAGATGTAATGAAAACAATTAAGTTTCGTAGATTGTGATAGGCACGATATGTGGTTGGAATGGGGAATGAAAGAAGGGAATGGAAACATTTAAGAAAACGAGAGAAAAGTGACCAGTAGTTAAGCCAAAAATAGATGGAAGAATAACATTAACCATTACTTGAGGGAGGTAAATTATACAGGGCATGATTGGAAAACATTGCTGCAGGATAGGGATGTATGTATATATCCGCGCGGCCATGAACCTCCGGGTTCGATAGTGCCAGTATTAGTTATTATTATTATTAATTATTATTATTATTATTATATTTATTATTATTATTATTATTATTATTATTATTATTATTATTATTATTATTAACCTAGTGCATCCTGAACCAACCTGAAAATCACTCTCCCGACAGATAGTAATATTGTAGTTTGTGATATGTATAATATGTAAATTTAATTTGTAGTGAAATTTGTTTTATGTGAAATAATATCGGTTTGTACCCTCATATCACCACGTGAGGGAAGAGTGCTCCCATTCCGGGAGTTATTTGATCTAGGCTAATTTAGTCAACGCTTATTTCTCTAGAAATGATATAAACTGACAAGTGGTTAGCTCATCATAGCAAAGAGGTACTTAGTAGGTAACTTTTTAAATGGGAAAATCCTATTATATTTTGCTCAGAGGCACTAATATTAGGCATGAGGTTCTTTTATGAACCCAAAAAAAAACAGCAGACTTGAGATAAAATACTTAAAGTCACTTCCGGACGAGTTGTCAATTGGATTTTCAGTGCTAAGAAATTTACAAATAATAATACTTTTAAAAAACTAAAACATCACGCTTTATTAGGAAACCGAACTAAAAACATTATATATAATTTTAATTTCCAACACGCTTGGGATAAAATTAATGTTGCCAACAAAAAATAATATCCAACACATATAGAATAGAATTAGAATTATCTACAAAAAAATAAGCGTGGGGGTACTCTATATCAATTAATATATTTGATAATAAACTGATATTGGTAATAGTAAAGTATCTAAGCAGAAAATGTAAAAACCAAAAAAACAACCCCACGCTTTTGATGGTAATTTTTTTGTAGATAACTGTAGTTTTATTCTAAACGTGTTGGAGATTATTTTTTTGTTGTACCACATTAATTTTATCCCATGCGTGTTGGAAATTAAATTTATTTTTAATTTTTTAGTTCGGTTTTCTAATAAAGCGTGTTGTTTTAGTTTTTTAAACTATTATTTATTTTTGCAAAATGTTCAATAATTTCCCGGGAAGGTTTTGGCTATAAGAAAGCTGAAAGCATTGAGCCCCTTCACCCCTAAAGGTCATCATTTGTAGTGAAAAACGTGAAAAAAGTAGCATATTGGACTCTTAAATGACTTAAGCAGCCTAAACCATAACAAATACATCAAATTAATGTACACAGAATTGAATATCTCAAAAACGTCTGCAAATAAGGCCGCGGCAGCATATGTCTATCTTTCACGGATTAACTCACAATTACAATTTTTGTTTTTTCATTGATGCCAAGAAAATCGGGATACATAGATTCCTAAGGCAACACGGAGTAATCAGCACGGTGTATAAAAATAATTACAATATAAATTTATAATTACTTTTTCTTTTACTAAACATAAAAACACATTAATCTTCATTTGTTTAGGCGTAGCAGCGGACGTCGGGTAATAGCTAGTTTATGACATAAGAACTATGAATTCTTTGAATTTTCGTTAAAAAAATTATATTGTCTAGTAATTCTACCCGAGGGCAGGCCTTTCACTTGAAATCATAGCATTTTCGTTTCATGCTTTGTAGCTTTACTAAAAAATTATATGTGTGGTAGCTGCCCGTTAATTTACACATCGGTGAGGGTTGATGATAATGATGGCCGAATTATTTTCGGGGACCGTTGGGCCCTAAGCTTCCTGACATTTGTCTTACAGATGTGGAAAAACCCTAAAAAAACCTCATGCAATAATGAATCATAATTTATTAAATTTAAATGAAACATGTTTATATTAAAATTGAATAATCGCTTCTGATTATTTGGGTACGACTAAAATATCCTAGAAGAGAGATGGGCTGAAGTCGGAACGGGTCAACAGACCTAATCCATGAATGCAGGTGATTATGATGATGATGATGATAAAATATCCAGTTTTAAGGTCTGAGTAGTAGAGTATAATATTCTCAATTTAATGTAACTTGGTCAGCACCTCTATACTCCTACAACTCACGATCTTTCTAATTCTCCAAATAGTCTTATCTTGCACTCAATCCCTTTACAATATCTTCCGTTCAAATACACCAACCATCAGGTCAATATTGTGCATATTGACTATGGACCGAAGTATTGAAAAAAAAAAAAGAAAAAAAAAAAGAAACTCTACGTAAACATTTGTGAACTTAAATTAAACAAATGACATCTGTTTCCTACCTTACCGCCACCCGCGACAATATGATACATGTCTAATACTTTTCTTTGTAGTGAGTCACAGGAGTCCATGGGTTACTTATATTATAAAAACACATGCAACATCCATAAACAATCCGGTTCTTTTGTGCATTTTAGAAAATGGAGTATTCCGCTTGACTAAAAAATTACCTGTTTTTTTTAACGAGACATTTCTGTGTGGTTAGAAAAAACTCTTAAATATATGGAAGACAGAAATATACCAAATTTACTTCGGCAGAACATACAAAATATTTACAAAGACAACACCATAAAGATTAAATTAAATAACAGATTTTCTGAAGAAGGAATTATAAATCGTGGTGTGAGACAAGGCTGCCCCCTATCCCCAACACTGCAATTTATATCAATGAAGTAATATGTTGCTGGAACAAAAAATATAAATTTGGAATAAGAATATCAGAAAATAGAAAATTAAACACCATATTGTTTGCAGATGACCAAATAATAATAGCAAATTCCGAAGATAATCTACAGAAAGGTCTGTATGAACTTAACAAAATTACAGAAGAATATGGATTAAAGGTATCTACAGAAAAAACAAAAATTATGGCATTTCAAGGTGTAGATCTTGTCAGAAGTAAAATTGTACTGGACAATAAAATTTTGGAGCAGGTGAATAATTTTACAATATCTAGGATGCAATATCTCATATGAAGAAGAAAATTATGTAAATGCAAAAATATCTAAATTTTTAAGAATTTTAGGATTAATAAATTCTATCTTCAAGCCACAGTTAGTCCAAAAGCATTCAAGACTGAAAGTGTATAAAACACTGGCACTTCCAACTCTTTTGTATGGTAACGAAGTATGGACGTTGAAACAGAAGGATATACAGAGACTTAGATCTGCTGAAATGAGATATCTTCGGAGGACTGCAGGATACACACTACTAGATCACAAAAAAATGAAGACATCTTAGAAGAATTACACATGGAATCTTTAGAAAACAAAATTTCTGATTATAAGTCAAGATGGATGCAACATGTTCATCGAATGGAAAATCACAGAATACCCAAACAAATGTTAAGATATCAACCTGCAGGAAGAAGAAGACCAGGACGTCCACTCAAAAGACTTTTGGATGGTGTTTCTCTTGAGGCCGAAACAGGTCAACAAATGGCCTAAATTCGTGAATGTACTATGATGATGATGATGATAGAAAATTATAAACAACACTAACAAATAAAAGTATTTTTCATAAAAGAAAACAAAAACGATTTTGTAATATTAATATATTTACAAGCTAAGGTAACATTAATGATAAGGAATCCACATTATACAGAATTGCATTAACTATAATGAAGTTATACAATTAAACTTAATTACGCAATATGTTAAGATATATTTACACAAGTTAAGGTTGCTATTTAAAATTATTAGCATTAAGTTAAAGTATAAACAGGGCTAACAATTCACCACAGATGATATATTTACACTGTTAGAAGACGATTCTTGAAATTATAAGTATTGTATTCTACTTTGAGAAGAATTGCATTAGCTACGATGAAGTTATACATTTAAACCTAAATGCACAGTAAGTTATACATTTACATGTTACTATTTAAAATTATTAGCATTAAATTCATATATAAACAGAACTAACAGTACAACACAGAATATATATTTACACTATTTGAATATGTAGCTTAAAATTATAGGAATTGACCTGAGGTACGAACTAACCTCTCACGGACCTAATGATAGTGATAACACTGATACATCTGATAAAAATTAACTTTTTTTCTACATAATTACTTTCACATAGAGAAATGTATAATGCTGTCATAAATAAAATATCACGAATAGAAGAATGTATTGCATATAGTATACACTGTTGATGTAGAAGATCCGAATTATTGTGATCGCGTTAGTATCAAACAGGAAGTGCAGAAATATTCAGTAAGAACGCTCGCGAGTGGAAGAAAATACAAGCAGCTCACACTTCAACTACAATGGAGGAGCCATTTCATAGCCTATGGAAGTTGTTTTCCTGAGAGTCGGGGAGCACAATGTGGGATTTTTTCGCCTCTTCTCCCACTGGAGGATCCCGATATTATTCTTGTTTCTCCCTCGGGATTCGGGGAAAATGTTGTGGGATGTTTTCGCCTCTTCTCCCACTGGAGGATCCCGATATTATTCTTGTTTCTCCCTCGGGAATCGGGGAAAATGTTGTGGGATGTTTTCGCCTCTTCTCCCACTGGAGGGTCCCGATAGTATTCTTGTTTCTCCCTCGGGAATCGGGGAAAATGTTGTGGGAATGTTTTCGCCTCTTCTCCCACTGGAGGATCCCGATATTATTCTTGTTTCTCCCTCGGGAATCGGTGAAAATGTTGCGGGATGTTTTCGCCTCTTCTCCCCACTGGAGGATCCCGATAGTATTCTTGTTTCTCCCTCGGGAATCGGGGAAAATGTTATGGGATGTTTTCGCCTCTTCTCCCACTGGAGGATCCCGATATTATTCTTGTTTCTCCCTCGGGAGTCGGGGAAAATGTTGTGGGATGTTTTCGCCTCTTCTCCCACTGGAGGATCCCGATATTATTCTTGTTTCTCCCTCGGGAATCGGGGAAAATGTTATGGGATGTTTTCGCCTCTTCTCCCACTGGAGGATCCCGATATTATTCTTGTTTCTCCCTCGGGAATCGGGGAAAATGTTGTGGGATGTTTTCGCCTCTTCTCCCACTGGAGGATTCCGATATTATTCTTGTTTCTCCCTCGAGAGTCGGGGAAAATGTTGTGGGATGTTTTCGCCTCTTCTCCCACTGGAGAATCCCGATATTATTCTTGTTTCTCCCTCGGGAGTCGGGGAAAATGTGGGATGTTTTAGCCTCTACTCCCACTGGAGGATCCCGATATTATTCTTGTTTCTCCCTCGGGAATCGGGGAAAATGTTGTGGGATGTTTCCGCCTCTTCTCCCACTGGAGGATCCCGATATTATTCTTGTTTCTCCCTCGGGAGTCGGGGAAAATGTTGTGGGATGTTTTCGCCTCTTCTCCCACTGGAGGATCCCGATATTATTCTTGTTTCTCCCTCGGGAGTCGGGGAAAATGTTGTGGGATGTTTTCGCCTCTTCTCCCACTGGTAGATCCCGGATATTATTCTTGTTTCTCCCTCGGGAGTCGGGGAAAATGTTGTGGGATGTTTTCGCCTCTTCTCCCACTGGAGGATCCCGATATTATTCTTGTTTCTCCCTCGGGATTCGGGGAAAATGTTGTGGGATGTTTTCGCCTCTTCTCCCACTGGTGGATCCCGATATTATTCTTGTTTCTCCCTCGGGAGTCGGGGAAAAATGTTGTGGGATGTTTTCGCCTCTTCTCCCACTGGAGGATCCCGATATTATTCTTGTTTCTCCCTCGGAAGTCGGGGAAAATTGTTGTGGGATGTTTTCGCCTCTTCTCCCACTGGTAGGATCCCGATATTATTCTTGTTTCTCCCTCGGGAGTCGGGAGGAAAATGTTGTGGGATGTTTCGCCTCTTCTCCCACTGGAGGATCCCGATATTATTCTTGTTTCTCCCTCGGGAGTCGGGGAAAATGTTGTGGGATGTTTTCGCCTCTTCTCCCACTGGAGGATCCCGATATTATTCTTGTTTCTCCCTCGGGAGTCGGGGAAAATGTTGTGGGATGTTTTCGCCTCTTCTCCCACTGGAGGATCCCGATATTATTCTTGTTTCTCCCTCGGGAGTCGGGGAAAATGTTGTGGGATGTTTCCGCCTCTTCTCCCACTGGAGGATCCCGATATTATTCTTGTTTCTCCCTCGGGAGTCGGGGAAAATGTTGTGGGATGTTTTCGCCTCTTCTCCCACTGAAGGATCCCGATATTATTCTTATTTCTCCCTCGGGAGTCGGGGAATTGTTGTGGGATGTTTTCGCCTCTTCTCCCACTGGAGGATCCTGATATTTTTCTTGCTTCTCCCTCTGGAGTTCGGGGAAATTGTTTTGGGATGTTTCGCCATTTCTTCCGCAGGAGGGTCTCGATATTCTTCTTGTTTCTCCCTCGGGAGTCGGGGAAAATGTTGTGGGATGTTTTCGCCTCTTCTCCCACTGGAGAATCCCAATATTCTTCTTGTTTCTCCCTCGGGAGTCGGGGAAAATGTGTGATTTTGTAGAATCTTGTCTCATGAAGTGTCTGATATTATTCAGATTGCTGTCTGTTTAGTGAATGTTATGGTATGTTTTCTCCTCTATTTTACTGCGGATGATCTTAATATGCTTCAAGTTGCTCTCTCGAGTGTTGGAGACGTGTATTGTGGATGTCTATTCTGGGTTCGACGATCTCGATATGGTTCTCTCTAGGACTATTTCATCTCTTTTCCCCCGTATAATTGCTCCCTCATTATTCAGAGCGACATAATTATGTTTCATTTTACTTGGATTGCTATGATACTCAATAACGTCAGTAATCTCCTATATTCCTTGTGCCTTAATTTGTATTGTTTTAATTATAATTTAGAGCTTCACTTTTGGTCAAATCTTTCTGTAGAATTTCTTTAATTCTTTTTTACTTAGTTTCTTTCTGTACTTAAACACATTTTTTCCTTGTTGATGAAGTTCACTTTATAATTGTGTAGCTTGCTAAAATTTGATTTTTCATCATTGTCCACAGTTCAATATTCATTTGTTTATTTTAGTAATTTAGTCACCTATTACTTACTATATTCTCATTTACTGTAACAAATTATTTATAACTTTAAGGTAGTCAATTATGTGCATTTTTATCGTTGGTATTTTCTCTTTTTGATTATATTAATTTTTTATGTAACTTACTGGAATTTATTTTTATATAATTTCATTGTCCACAGTTTTCATAGCAGTTGTTTAATCTAGGAGTTTACAATACCGTTTTATGAAGCAAATGTAGATCAGGGCTACGTACATTCTCTATACTCACTTATTTGTGACAAATAATTTTTAATTGCATTAGTTTACTACTATATTTATATCATTCTCAGTTCGTTGACTAAATAACATGTATGGCCTACTTTCTTTATGCTCAATTATTGTATGAAATCTGTTTTAACGTAAGTCTGTAGAATTTATCCTTTTCATTCTTTCTGATTTCATTTTATTGCGCTGAATTTAGAGAATATTTATAAATGTCATCTGAAACAACTTAATTTAAATTTAATTGTGCAGTTTCATAGCAACTGTGTTGCAATAACAGTCGCATGAAATTAACAATTCCTGTTGTGCTCAGGGTACAATTTCTGTCGCGTCGCGTCGTTTGTAATGTTATAACTTAGGAACAAAAAAATTTAATTTCCAACACGCTTGGGATAAAATTAAAGTGGTCAACAAAAAAATCATCTCCAACACATATAGAATAAAACTAGAGTTATCAACAAAAGAAAATAATTTTACCATCAAAAGCGTGGGGTGCTCTATATCAATTAATATATTTGATAATAAACAAATATTGGTAAAAGTAAAGTCTCTAAGAAGAAAATGTAAAAATCATAAAAAGCACCCCACGCTTTTGATGGTAAAATTATTTTCTTTTTGTTGATAACTCTAGTTTTATTCTACATGTGTTGGAGATGATTTTTTTGTTGACCACATTAATTTTATCCCAAGCGCGTTGGAAATTAAAATTATTTTTCATTTTTTTAGTTCGGTTTTCTAATAAATCGTGTTGTTTTAGTTTTTTAAAACTATTATTTATTTTTTATTTTTTAGTTTTAATATTTTACAGAATAAGATGAAAATGTAAATATCTTTAAATTCGATACTATTGTAGTATGAGCTAAAAGTAATACTCTTCTAAAAAAAATCCTCCCCAGCCGGATTTGAACCAACGAACTATGGTTTACTGAAATTATATACCACTCGTTAACCGCTCTAACCAACTGAGCACTTACAACGATTGACTAAAAACTCGACAAGTCCGCAACCTATTGTACCAGCTTTAATTTTTTTGATTTTCTGATGATTCTGGCCAGGATTTTAGAAACAAAATATGAAATTATTGTAGTGCCACGGGTCCTTTACAAGTATACAAAGTTTCAAGTCAATCCAATGTTTCTAAGTGGGTTAACATCGTGCTCAAAGATTCCGTTACATAAATACGAAGACACTTTTTTTTTATTTTCTGATGATTCTGGCCAGGATTTTAGAAACTAAATATGAAATTATTGTATTGTCACGGGTCCTTTATAAGTGTACAAAGTTTCAAGTCTATCCAATGTTTCTAAGTGGGTGAAAATCGTTTTCAAAAATTCCGTTACATAAATACAAAGACACTTTTTTTGATTTTCTGATGATTCTGGCCAGGATTTTAGAAAATAAATATGAAATTATTGAATTGTTACGGGTCCTTTACAAGTATACAACATTTCAAGTCCATCCAATTATTTCAAGTAGGTGAAAATCGCGTTGAAAGATCCAGTTACATAGATAGATAGATAGATAGATAGATATAGATAGATAGAGGTTAAGCTAATATAAAGCGTGTAAAAACTGTCAGATTCGAATCGCCTATCTGGAACAGAGTCAAGTTTTTTAACTCCTAGAAACCTAGTAGATATGTGAACTAATTGTGTAAAAAATAATGCAGCTGTTGGATAAAGTTTTCTGTCATCTTTAAAATACAGCAACATTGTTTGGGTGTTATCTTTTTTCTTCTTCTTCTTCTTCTTCTTCTTCTTCTTCATCTTCTTCTTCTTCTTGCAAGGATTAATCATTTTTGTTTCGTTCCGGCTCCAAGTATCATAGCTGCTGTGTCCATCTCTTTCGTGAGCGTCCCCGATCTCTTTCCTCCTCTCGGTTGATAGTTCAGACTTTTCCTAGACAATCTGTTGGTATCCATTCTGCAGACATGTTCATACTCTTATTTTATCTGTCAAATTAAATATTTGTAGTTCTTTACGGATATCTTCACTTTGTTTTTTATCCATTAAAGTATATCCAGCCACAAATCGTAAATATTTATTTTCTGCGGCTTCTATTTTTTAATTGTCCATATTTCTGAGGCCATACAATATTGCAGGCGTAGCCAATACTTTATAATTAACTAACTAACTCACTGCTGATATCGAACCCGTAGGTTCATGGCCGCGCGTACATACGCTCTCCATACATCCCTATCCTGAGTTATTGTTTTCCAATATTTCCCTGTATAATCTACTTCCCTCAAATAATAGTTAATGTTATTCTCCCACCTGATTCTTGATCTACGAACTGGGCGTTTTCTCTCTGGTTTTCCTATAAGAAGCTTCCATGCACCTCTTTCATTCCCCATTCGTGCCACATGTCCTGCCCATCGCAGTCTAAGAGACTTAACTGTTCTTATTATATCTGGCTTCCTATAAATACCATGTAGTTCACTGTTATGCAGTTTTTTCCATTCACCTGTTTGTTCATCTCTCTTTGGTCCAACAATTTTCCTAAGAACTTTATTTAATACACAAGTGACCTTCTTGATGATAAAATATTAAAATAAAGAATCAATATTACCAATTCACCAATTAATAATTAAAATTGTCAACATGTTTCTACAGCTAAGCTGTCATCCTTAAGGCCAGATATTGATTGAAGACAACAATAAAAATGGATAAACAAAATCAGTTAAAAACTAACCACGTCACAATACGCAATCAATCATTGGTAAACTGTATGACATAATTAAATTAATCCTCTTTTTTTTTCAATTAAAGAAAGAAACAACATAAAATGGCTTGTCTCAATTAATTTTTTAGTCCACCGTCTTACCACTTTCCGTTAAGTAAATATATATATATATATATATATATATATATATATATAATACAGAATTGCAAACCATTAAAGATATCGCTAAGTGTAATGGTTTTAATGAAAATATGATTGACAATTTGATTCGTAAATTTGAATTTAGAAAACTTATTACTGATTCTACAGCCTTCCATTCTACTATTAATAAAGCTAATTCTGCAATTATGCCGTACGTTCCCTCTTTATCTAGAGGTTTGAACACGATATTCAAGTGATTGGACACTAAATTAGTTTTAAAAGGTAAAGTGATCCCACAACAGGCCTCAGGAGGCCTTTGGGGTAGTAGGAGGTTAAGGCTCCCACTTTTTCTAGACAATCGGCACTTGATGTCAGCCGGGTTGTCAGCCCTGCGTGACGGCCGCCTTTACCCCAGAACAAGCGTCTGGTACTCATTTCCGTTAGAGGCTGAGTCGACCCCAGGGCCATAGTGCCGCCAGAGGGTTTGGGTCAGTTTAAAAATCCTGACCACAACGGGACTTGAACCCTCGACCATCCGGCTTGTAGCTCAGTGCCTTAACCACTACGCTACGGCGTGCCCCAAATTAGTTTTACTTCCAGTTTAACATTAAATAGTGTACTTGGAAACCCTAAAGATAAAGTCGGTTGTTTGAAAAAATCCGGTATTTATGAGATTGGATGTAACGACTGTGGTATGAAATATGTTGGCCAAACAATATCTATTTCAATTAGATTCAACGAACATATTGCTCATTTTAGATTTAATATAATCGAAAAATCTGGAGTTGCTCAGCATATTTCTGATTACGGTCATGCTATCAATAAAAGTAACCTTAGGCTGATTAGTTCGGTCACTGATTTCAAATTCCTTGACGTTCTTGAAAGTTTGGAAATTTATAAAAATAAGGATACAATTAAGAATAAAAACAAGGGACCTATTCCGTACAGCGCCCTCTTTTCTTT
Source organism: Diploptera punctata (assembly GCA_030220185.1). Lineage (NCBI taxonomy): Eukaryota > Metazoa > Arthropoda > Insecta > Blattodea > Blaberidae > Diploptera > Diploptera punctata. The sequence goes on along the minus strand of JASPKZ010003447.1, from coordinate 253,773 downwards.
AATTGAAGGAAATAGGTTTAGTTATATTATGTTATACAGTTTACTTGTGATTGATCACATCATGTGACATAGTTTGTTTTTAACTGATTTTGCTTATTCATTACTATTTTGATCTTCAGTCAATATCAGGTCTTGAGGCTGACAGCTTAGCTGTAGAAAAATGTTGACCATTTTAATTATTAATTGGTGAATTAGGAATATTGACTGTTTATTTTAAAAACGTTGGTCTCAAATACTCGTAAACTCCTTTTCTCCCTTAAAGTAAGAGTCCATACTTCGCATTCGTATAACATAACTGGTAGATTAATAGATTTATATATTTCCAGACCGAGTCACGGCGGTATAACCGTTCCATCGGGTACTGAGTAAATGCGGTATCCTAATGTCTGTCCAGAGACTAAAAGGTAGCAGCCCTACCACTGGACTACTTAGCGTCGGGCCAGTAACCTGTCCTAAGGAACTTCAAAACTACTTTCAAGTCTCAACACGAAAAAAATCCAGAAGGAATTGAAATATGACGACCCACAGCAAAGAAATATGGTTAAAAGATTAAAGATATCTACAGAAAAAACAAAAATTATGGCATTTCAAGGTGTAGATCCTGTCAGAAGTAAAATTGTACTGGACAATAAAATTTTGGAGCAGGTGAATAATTTTACATATCTAGGATGCAATATCTCATATGAAGAAGAAAAGGATGTAAATGCAAAAATATTTAAATTTTTAAGAATTTTAGGGTTAATAAATTCTATCTTCAAGCCACAGTTAGTCCAAAAGCATTCAAGACTGAAAGTGTATAAAACACTGGCTCTTCCAACTCTTTTGTATGGTAGCGAAGTATGGACGTTGAAACAGAAGGATATACAGAGACTTAGATCTGCTGAAATGAGATATCTTCGGAGGACTGCAGGATACACACTACTAGATCACAAAAAAATGAAGACATTTTAGAAGAATTACACATGGAATCTTTAGAAAACAAAATTTCTGATTATAAGTCAAGATGGATACAACATGTTCATCGAATGGAAGATCACAGAATACCCAAACTAATGTTAAGATATCAACCTGCAGGAAGAAGAAGACCTGGACGTCCACTCAAAAGACTTCTGGATGGTGTTTCTCTTGAGGCCGAAACAGGTCAACAAATGGCCTAAATTCGTGAATGTACTATGATGATGATGATGATATATTTCCAGTTTAACGTTTTTTGAAAGGAGTTGGGACGTCAAGATTCTCTGTAATGCATAATAGCACGCATTTCCATAATTGAGCCCATTTTATTTTCTTTGTGCATTTCATTTCTATTTGTGATTATTGTTCCTAGGTACTTGAATTTAGCTACTTCCTCAAAATTCCCTTCATTTGTCACTAGCTGTCCATTTCATTATATAATATATTTCTATGTGTGGCCATATATTTAGTTTTATTGCTAATTACTTCCAGTCCCAATTTCTTAGTGTTACTCAGTAGAATGTGCATGTTGGCCTTTAGTATCTATTCGCTATCTCCCAATAATACTACATCATCAGCATAAACTAACAGCTTATTAATACCATTGAGTTACAACTCTTAATCCTCTAAAGATTTGATGGCATGCTCTAGTACAAAATTAAATAGTAGAGGAAGTAGTGCATCTCTTTGCTTCAACCCATTGTGGATTTCAAAAGTATCCGAAAACTGTTTGCCTTCACGCACCCTACTCTTTGTGCCATTTAGACACGTTCGTATAAGTCTAGCTAACTTTTTAGGAATTCCGAACTCCATCACGATACTATATAACTTCTCCCTCATAATTGAATCGTATGCCTTTTTGAAGTCTATGTATAAGTGATGTACAATACCATTATATTCCCATTTATTTTCTAAAATCTGTCTTATACTAAAATCTGATCTGTTGTAGACCTGTTTATTCTAAATCCACATATAATTTTTAATGTGTTTCTTTTCCTACTTTCTTTCCCAATTTTCTTTTAAGGGGCCACATAAATATTGAAATATTTGTAATTTATTATTTATGCATTTTTTATTAAATATATTTTTTTTCTTCAAATGCCCCAGCTTGTCTTTCGACATTCATGGTGTTCTCTCCTGGCATGGCGTACTTGTAACCAACTTCTGAGGTTGGGGCGCCTGGAAGGCGGGAGTACGTTGCCCCGATGATATGATGGGTGATTATGACGATAGTGGTGCGCCAGGAGAGTCCCTAATCCTAAGCTTAGTCTAAGATGAATATGAATGATGATGATTGCGATGACCATATGATTTCGGGGACCGTTTGGGCCTTTAAGTTTTTCTGACATTTGTCTTACAGGTGAGGAAAACCCCCGATAAAAACCTTATCCAGAAAAACAGTCCCGACCGGGGATCGAACCCGAGCCTGCTGCGTGACAAGGCAGCACGCTAACTCGAGATCACAGCGATGGACTGTCTTTTTTTTTTATTACAACCTAAAATACACCTAGATAATTGAAATCTTTTACTTGTTCTAGCGTTTTGTCATTTAGTACTATTTTTTTCTTTCCGTTTCTTTGCCACACTGGGCATTGTTTTAGTTTTTGTTGAAATTTATACGTTGTAATCTTGTGCAATATTATTTAATTTAAAAATTGCTCTTTGTAAGTCATTCTCTGAAGATTATAGCCTGATCAGTGTGTCAACACGGATTGTATTATTAGAATTTAAAGTTGCTTGCCATTTTATGACAACTTCGTCAATATACGAGTATAAATTAAAGAGGGTGAGTGAAAGAGGACATCCTTGTCGTAATCCCTGATTTATTACAATTTCATGTTTCGATTTTATATTTCCACTCTTTATTTTGATATTTGTATTTGCACATAAGCTTTAAATGTTTTGGAAAGTGCCTTTCAGTTAATATGTTCCACAATGTTTCTCTTTCTACCCTGTCGAAGGCTTTTATATAATCTATGAAGGCTATGTATAATGGAGAATTAAATTCTTGTCTTTTTAATTATCTGTACTGCTATAAATATATAATCGAGGCAATGATCTTCTTTTATCTTTTTAATAAACTATTTGATTGAAGTTCACATATTTCATTCATTACAAATAGCATATTACGATACAAAGATGGGAGACAATGTTTTGCACATGAGTTGATATGTTTATACCGAAGTCAATATGCGAGGTATAATTTTTCAACGGATATGTTGTTGTTGTTGTTGTCTAATGTGCTGCATCTAGCACTGAAGTCATTAGTAGCAGACTACGAATATGTAAAAGCTTCCATCCATGTACCGTACTATATATTTTTTGCACGATAGTGTGTTCTGTCGTACTTACACGAATGTCGGCCTAGATTGAAAGTTCAGTTTCGGGGTTTCCACCTGTAAATAACTAAATAACTATACTGTAATATTAAAAGTTACCTATCTAGGGCGGGAAGTAAAACCAATGCCCTTTATTTATACTATATTAAGTATGTATTATTATGATGCGAGGTTGGGAAGATGTTTTTATAGAAGCGAGGAACATGTTTAAAACCGAGCGATAGCGAGGTTTTAATTTCCGAGATAGTGTAAAACACTTCACAAACGTGCGTTGTACTTTTTTTTTTACGAGATGGTGTTTTCAAAATTATAAATAATAGTAAAATAATAACATCTTTGTTGGAAATATTTGCGTTCATTATAAACAACTGACTAACGTTAACAGTGTGGGTAATGTTTATTAGTTGAAACTACAGGAGGTCGTAACACCAATCAGTTATAAAATGGTAGCAAGAGCGTATTTATTGTTTTATATGGTTTAAAATAAAGTTCAATTCATTTAAAATGCAGTGATTTGTTTGTATAATGTATATTGACATTACCTTTTGGATATATTTTTGTATATATTGTACGTAGTATACATATAGGGCAGTGGTTTTACTTTCCACACATGGTTTGTAATATGTAATATTACACTATAGTTATTTTATTACAGGATAGTTATTTAGGTTGGCAACCCCGAAATATAGGAAGTTGAACTTACAATCAAGGTCGCCATTGCTGTAAGTACGAAAAAACGCACTATCGCGCAAAACAATGTATATAAAAAATAAATCGAAAATATAGTGTTAATACAATTTATAATTTCCCGGCGATCCCTATTATCATAGCTAGTTTCATCATTAGAACATTTTCATCAGAAGCTTCAATGAAGAACCCATTTATCTGTTCTCTACTGAAAACTTTAGACTTTTTAGCTTTACGTCCAATATTCTTATTTTTTGAAGAAGCTAACTAGTGTAACAAAATCTGCAATACTGATACCTTTCTTTAAATTTATTATCGTCTTCAACATTGACAATTCTGACCGCAAAGTCGCTGGAGACTTTAATGTTTCGCTCCTGAGCACGAAATAAGCTACCATACTTTTTTCACTAACAATACAATTCTTCGCCTTCAGCCACTTTCTGAATGAAATGTATGTTTTCCATATCTTGATTTAGATTTCTCTGGCACTAAATAAGCGTATCCAAATTCCCACACTTCTTTAATTTCGTCATTTTGATTACCATCATTCATACTTGCCGCCATTTTATGCATGATGATGTCACGGCCTCCTGCAGTCTCAACTAAATTATTTTCGGCATTTAGCGTATATACATTGGCCAGACTGCTAACGGCAGTTAGTTTATTTATAACGAACGCAAATATTTCCAACAAACATGCTATTATTTTACTATTATTAGTTATTTTGAAACACAATCGTATAAAAAATAATGTACAACACACGTTCTTACAGAATCTCGGAAATTAAAAACCACTTCCCAACCTCGGATTATAATATACTATTACTTCGTACTATGTTGAATACTTCACTTTTAATTAAATTAAGAACATGATGTAAGTAAGACAGCATTATTAGCACTTCATGCCCGCCATTTAGGTTATAATCATATATTGCGGTTGATTTTAATGAATATTTAACTCATGCCCCAAATGGGAGTCAATGACTAATCACGTTTCAATGATTTCTGTTTTACAACCAATCAGAGTCGTGTTTCACGAAATATTTATCAGTGTTATATTTACCATATTAAAGAAAGCTCCTCCTTTTTAATATTCTGAATAGGTCTGACCATTATTTGCAGTGACTGAGCCTATAAGAAATACGGCTACCAGATTGTATATATAGTGCATAGATGTCAACACATAGCGCTTTCAGGAGTTAATGTAAAAACATATGTAGCAATTTATTATACCACCAAAAAAAAAACACTGTTTGCACTTTCTTAAATTATCTTTTCCCAGGTAATAATGCAGAAAATATAATTGTCATATTATATCATACGACATCAGAAATGAATTAATATACAATTGATGAGTTTCATTTTTTCTCCACTAGAGAGCATTCTTACAATATTGCGTTCCTTTGGCAATAAATAGTATGATCTGGTTGCAGTGATAAACAAAAGAAGCAGATGAAACGTACCTATCGTTTCTCATTTCTTTTCAAACATCGCCGTTTACATTAAATATATAAATATTTTAAAATAACTATAGTTAAATAATGATTTGTGAGTAAACAACTTAATTTTATTCGTTAAATAGTCCTAACAAATGCCACTCTTGATTTCCAAATTCTCTGGATAAATTCACGACTCACGAAGTGAGTCTTGAATTTATCGGTAATTTGGAAATCACTCGAAGCATTACTTATGATAATTACGAAATTCCGTAAATTATTCTGAATAAATTTCAGATGTCGGAAAAGGTTAGACTAATATGTTTGAACTGAAATGTTATATTGAGCAGGAAAACAATGCAGCCATTTTGATGTATAGGAGGTACTTATAGTTGTTCATTTGTACATTTAAAGGTTTGTATTTATAGTAACATGTCATGAACGGTTTTAAGGCTAGCAATACCTGTTGAATGGTGAAAGGTGTGAAATTGCTAGTTCCGGATCATATCTACAGCCTACAGAGTATTTTTGATACTAGTACGTTAAAATGAGTCACCATATACTACACAGAGAGATCAGGGCTTGCTTGGTTCAGGTTAGGGGCATGGAAATTTTTAAAAATTAGCGACGATCACGATATGCGAATATGTCCAATATGCGGGAGCTTTGAAGACGAGATACATATATTAGGAAAATGTAACGATTTAGAGTATTTGAAGGCATCAGTTATTACCGGAAAGGTTTATAAATTCAAATCGGGAAAGATTGGCATGCTACGAGTTACTGGTAAACCCAGAAAACTGGATAAACGTGGGTAGATTTCTGGACAAAATGCGGAAAATAAAGAACAACACTGATTCCGGAATAAATAAATATGTCAACAAATTGCAATACCATTAGTTCTTAATAATTCTACATAGCTAAGGTAATGTATAATGTAATTTTATTGATATCTAATTGTAATATTATTGTGTTTTTTTGTTTTAAGTATATTATTACCAAACATCAACTTATTGTAACGGACTGTCATTCAGCACGTACAGCTTACTGCCCGTGCGATCCATATTTGTAAATAACATTGAATGTATCTTACTTTTAGTTTAATAAAGTCCTTATGTATGTAGTTTTTATGTTGGCGAAAGATGCGTATGGTAATGGGTTTGAGAACTGTAATAATTCATTTTTGGCCCAAACGATCCCCGAAATCATATAGCCATCGCAATCATCATCATTCATATTCATCTTAGGTTAAACTTAGGATTAGGGACTCTCCTGGCGCACCATTATCATCATGGTCACCCATCATATCATCGGGGCAATGTAACCCCGCCTTCCAGGTGCCCCAACCTCAGAAGTGGGTTACAAGTACGCCATGCCAGGAGAGAAACCAGGAATGTCGAAAGACAAACCTGGGGCATTTGAAAAAAAAAGTCATTTTTTACATTCATTTTAAAAACGTAAACATATTAAATTCGACATAGTAATATAAAAATGTGCTTTGTGATTTCAGACCTCGAGGTCAAGAAAGCTACACTTACAGCAACACTGGTGTGAAGGATACAAACAGATTCAAAGACTATTATAACGATTACAGCACGAAAACTCTTCAACAGAATCCTTTCACACGTGCACAACCTCCTTTCAGCACATTTCAAACTGGGTACCCAAGTTCATACATCAACCAAAACAAGATTGCAAACACTGACGAAATTTATCGAGATAAATTTACTTCCGATCCTCGTGCATCACAGATACATTTTGGAAATCAACATTTGAATCCTTACGGGTACAATTCTCATACATATCCTGGAACCAACCAGAATGCAGCACGGAAACAGCCACAGTTATATTCCGCGCAAGTGAATTATCCTGGCTACAATACTGCAGAAACAAAATATTCTGCTTCCAATTCTGCACAGACGCCATATCCTGGTTACAAGCCTTCGCAACCAGTGTATCTCGGTAATAGACCTGCGCAGACAACATATCCTGGTTTTAATTCTGCGCAGACAACGTATTCTGCTTATAAACCAGTGCAGACAGCATATTCTGATTCCAATTCTGAGCAGACAACATATCCTGGTTACAGACCTATGCAAACAGCCTTTGTCGGCAACAAACCTGCGCAGGCAACATATCCTGGTTTGAATTCTGCGCAGACGACATATTCCGGTTATAAACTTGCGCAGACAACATATCCTGGTTCTAATTCTGCACTGACTACCTATCCCGGTTATAAACCGCTTCAAACATCATATCCTGACTACAAACAACTGAATCAACAAATTTATCCAATTCAAAGCTACGTAGATAACCAACAACAACGAAAACAAAATTTGCAACAATACAACAAACAAGATAAAACAACATATCCTCAGACTTCGTCCAGATATCAACAGCAGATGACACAGTTGGGTAGTTTTGGTTATGAACAGCGCAATCAAGGACCTCAAGCTAATACAGGATACCAATATAGCGGTTTTGGATATCCTCAATACAATAATTATGGATATCCTTAAATAACGATGCATTTCTTTCATCTATGAACCACCTGTCTTCAGGAAGGTACGTTTACAAGTATCCTGCTGATAATTTCAGATGCATAATCTAACAATGTTACAATCCCCCCCCAAAAATATATATATTTCCTAACTGAAGCTGTTATCACATTTTCCGAAACGCTTAATCTACATGTATTGCTGGGTCTAAGTTGAAATTTTGATCTGTATACTTGAATGGAACCTTTAGTTATCAACTAGTTTTAAAAACTTATAATTGTATCAAATTAACGCACAAGGTCACAAGAAACGTATTTAGTTTTGATGCTAAATCACATGACATGTTTCTATTTTGAGTTCTATGTCCAAAGCATGGAACTCACTTCCCAGTTATGTTAGGAACTGTTGATCACTATAATTGTTTAAATGTAAATTGATACATAAGTGTACACAATGAAAATGATACTTACATACAACTATATTCAACCACTTTTATGTACATATAAAAAGTCATCTAGGATGTAAATTACTTCTTTGTATATCTTAAGTTTTTAAAATAGTTTTCCTTGCTTTATTTTATTCTTTGTTTGTTGGTACTAATATTAGCATTATATTCCCATTGTGGATTGTTTAATACCATTTTAAATTGTAATACGTATATAAATATTTGTATTGTTTTATTATTCGCTGGTTGAGTTGAAAATAACATTCTCCGAATTCAATTCTTCCAGCTTAAATAAAGGATTATTATTATTGTTATTATTTTTAATAAAATACACCCAGAATTCTACAGTACTGGGACCATGGTGGACCGTGCATGGCCAAAGGAAAATCTCGAAATGAGACACATCATCACTAGGTTGGCAGTCCATTTATTCCACCATCTGATATGCAAGAACACAAAATTCCATGAACCAAATATAAATTGTAAATGTATGCTACCGGTATGTGAAAAGACATGTGACCGATATCACATTGAGTTATGCACAAAAGGAACAAAGGCAATATGTGCATATGCAAAAATGTAAATTTAAACGTATTCTTATTTTAAACCTGGTTATTTGGCTGCAATAAAACTATTATAAAATTAACATATAAATACACGTCATAATATACGTAGAAGTATCTTTAATAGCAAAATATTGTAGTGAGCAGAATTACAAAAAAATCACAACATATTAAGCAGTTACAAAATTAACAATATTAATCAAACAATAATAAGTAACTATCTCGGTGGCACTATAAAACATTGGAACCATCATCGCACTAAATCAGATAGTACGTATATCTTGTATCTTGTAAGCAAGCTCTTGTTTCCCTCAACAAGATTTAGGCGCTCTCCCCCTACAGGAGAAGAAATTGAACCATACTAATTTAGTTATACTTGTTTTCGTATAGATGTCATTGGAGTGGCCGTGGTCAGCGTTCTGCTTCCTACTGACACCCAGGAAACCAAGATAGTACTAGGACGGGAACATTCGGTAAATTTTGCTTAGAGGTATTTTTATTCAGGCTTAAGGATATTTTACGAGCCTGAAAATCTTCAGACTTGGGACTCACGACTTAAAGTCCCTCCCGGAGGACTTATATATATACACATGTATTAAATTGGGGATTATCAAAAAGGCAGTGGGTATTCTATATCTCATTTGCAATAGTATTTTCGAAAATTCCCTGTCATGGATACAATAACCAAAATCAACAAGAAGTTACTAATCATTATAGTTAATGATTCTATCATTTAGAGGAATCAAGTATTGTAGATTCCGGCCGCCACGGCGTTGCGCAGGTTGAGGACAGACTTTAGATATGAGCATGGCTGCGGATGTGTTAAATATACATTCGTGAACAACTGACTACTCTCTACCTTTCAAGGTTTTTATTCGACTTCTACTTATACAGGTGAGTCTAAATTCCCCTTATAGAGTTTGAGGATTTGGAGCAAGGACCAAGACAATTAAATTTAGCATAGGAACTCGTGTCCGGGGACGTACCGATTTTCCGCAACACGCAAAATCACCACACGCTCTTTCGGCTCCACTCACTAGGATATTCTTGACTAGGGTAGTCCTCGCTCATCTGTTGTTCCATGTTCACTGAAAGGTTTCCTCAACTCCTCATCCAGGCATTAATATCCCGAAACTACTGAAGGATCATACTCCGAATTGAATGGCTCGTCAGTTGATGATGGCTGGTCAAATGCTTCACAAGGGGGAAGAGACCTACTGGACGACTTCACACGATATGGTTGAGACCGTAATAGGACACTAGGACCACTGTTTAATGTTGATAATCGTTTGTCTAATTGCTGTATTCACGATTACATGACTCCTAATTATTTAGCCTCTCGTTTCCTCCAACACAACACGTCGCTACAGTATTTTGTTTGAAATGCCACAACATTTCTTCACTCCGCTATATAAACTATCTACACTTCCCTAAACTTGTATCCTTTATCACAGTAAATCAAAGTATGATTGACATTATAATCTTTTAACTACTGAGGAATCTTACTCCTAGTCGAATGGATCGCCAGTTGATGTTGGCTGGTCCAATAGTTACACAAGAGGGAAGAAACTAACTGAATGACCTCGCAAGGTATGGTTGAGACAGTAACCAGGTCATCTGGACCCATTCCATCACCCCTTCGGATACCTCGACCAGAATGCCCTACTCCCAAGCCCCAGAATTCTTGTCCTCCCTTATCTACATCGCGGTCACGTTCAAGTTCACGGGCAATAAAACCACACCTCAGGGAGAAGGTGTTGTAGTCGAAACTTCAGGGGAAATTGCTGAACTACATAACACGTCAGGTCGCTCACTCCTGACGACTCCACAATTGGTCCACGGGCTCATGGAGCCTAGCTGGGAGGACGCTGTCGCAGATCCACCGACCATCCCTCTGTTCTGCCCCCAGGGACGCATCCTGCAGCCGTTGTGAGACCGGCTAGGGCTTGAATCCTCAGTATGAGACTTTAGTACGTCCAGGAGCTCATCTCCTGCCGACCGCACAATTTGTCCACGAGCCTGTAGGCTTAGCCGGGAGCCAGCGCTGTTGCTCCCCTCTGCGCTGGTCCGAGCCGTGCCCTGGTCTGCCCCAGGGACGTATCCTGTTGCTGTTGTGGGCCAGCAAGTAGCCCGCAAGCTCAAACAGGTAAGCGAATAGTACGACAGGGCGCTCATTTCCTGTCGACCCGCTAATGTTGACGAGTCCCTTGGACTTAGCGGGGAGGACTGTCTAATAGATCCAGCGACCTTTCCCCCAGTGCACCAACTGGGGACGTGGTTTGTTGCTGAAGTCGGTCCAGCCTGAGCATTAGTACATCAGATCGCTCAACTCCTTACGACCTCACAGATTGTCCCTGGGTCACCCGGTCCAGGAGTCGGCGCTGATCCCACACCCAAAGACCGTGCTTTCTCCTTTTCCGACCTTACTGACCTGTTCGGCAATTCCCTAAGAATTACGCCTGGCATTGTCCCAACCAGCCCGTTCGCAAGACTAGGCCTCGTCGTACCGCTGTTGTGAGTCGAGCCCACTGAACAATGTAGGCATCCAGGATGCTCATCCGCCCTTGGTGCCTCCACAGATGGACGGGTTCATTTAACCAAGATAAAGGAGCTCCTGATCTCCGATCTCTCACCACTTCGCCACGGTGGTCGCAGGACATCTAGGGGGGATCTGCGTCAGCAGTCCTCCCGGCTAAGCTCGAGGAGCCTGTGGACCAGCTGTGGGGTCGTCAGGAATGAGCGACCTGACGTACTATGTAGCTTAGCAATTTCCCTGAATTTGCGACTCCAACACCTTCTTCCTGAGGTGTTGGTTTAAGGCCGAGAACTTGAACGTGGACGCGAATAGATAGGGAGGACAAGATATTGGAACTTGGGAGTATGGTCTTTGACCGAGGTATCCCAAGGGGTGGAGACATGGACCCAGATGGTCGCAGGACATCTTAGGCCCAGCCACCACCCCTTGGGATACCTCGGTCATCATGACCATACTCCCAAGTCCTAAACGTGTCCTCCCTATCTAAGTTCGCGTCCACGTTCAAGAGTTCTCGGCTTTGAAACCAACGCCTCTAGCGAGAAGGTGTTGGAGTTGCAATTGCTGGGAATTGCTGAGCTTCGTAGTCGTCAGGTCGCTCATTCCTGACGACCCCACAGTTGGTCCACGGGCTCCATGAGCCTAGCCGGGAGGACTGCTGTCGCAGATCCACCGACCGTTCCCCTGTTCTGCCTCCAGGGATGTATCCTGCAGCCGTTGTGAGACCGGCTAGGGCTTGAGTCCACAAGCCCCACAGTGTGAGAATTTAGTACATCCAGGTGCTCATGTCCTGGCGACCCCACAGTTTGTCGACGAGCCCGTAGGCTGAGCCAGGTACCAGTACAGTTGCTCCCCTCTGCACTGGTCCGAGCCGAGCCCTGGTGTGTCCCCAGGGACGCCTTCTGCTGCTGTTGTGCGTCAGCACGGAGCTCGCAAGCTCCAACAGATAGCAAATAGTACGGCAAGGCGCTCAACTCCTGCCGACCCCACTAATGGTTCACGAGTCCTTTGGACTTGACCGGGAGGACTGATTAGCAGATCCACCGACCTTTCCCCCAGTGCACCAGCTGGGGACGCGTTTGGTTGCTGAAGTGGGTCCAGCCTGAGCATTAGTACGTCAGGTCGCTCAACTCCTGACGACCTCACAGATTATCCTTGGGTCACTCGATCCCAGAGTCGGCGCTAATTCCACCAACAAAGACCGCGCTTCCTCCTTTCTCGAGCTTATCGACCTGGTGGTAATTCCCAGCATTACGCCCGGTATTGTCCCAACCAGCCCGTTCGCAAGACTAGGCCTAGTCGTGCCGCTGCTGTGAGACAGCCCACTGAGCAATGTAGGCATCCAGGGTGCTCATCTCCCATGGTGCCCCCACAGGTAGTCCACGGGTTCATTGAAGCAAGAAAAGGAGCTACCGATCTCCAATCTCCCACCGCTTCACCAACAGCGGCCACAAATCCCGCTTGTGGGCCGGGATCTCGAGGTTTTGACAACAGGGCCCTCATCTTCCTGTTGACCCCACTTATGGTCCGCGAGTCCATCGGACTTGGAAGGGAGGACTGACTAGCAGATCCACCGACCTTTTCCCCACTACGCCACCGAGGGGAAGCGTTTTGTTGCTGAAGTGGGCGCAGCACGAGCTATGTAGTACGTCAGGTCACTCGAGTCCTGACGACCTCACGAATGGTCCGCGGGTCCGGATTGGACCTAGCCGGGAGGAGTGCAATGCAAACCACCGACCGTTCCCCTATCCGCCACCCGGGGACGCGCCCTGTTGCTGTTGTGAGCACAGCTGGGGCCCGAGAACCGGACACTAGGCTGACTATTTGATGTCATGATGATGTTCATGATCATTTGTCTGATTGATTTATTCACGATTACATGGGCACAACATGTCGCCATTGCAGTTTATTTGAAATGCCACAAAATACGATATTTCTCCACTAAAGTAAAGTAAAAGTACTCCGCTACATAAAGTATCTGCACTTCCCTCAACTCGTATTTTTTACCATAGTGAATCAAAGGATGATGGACGTTAGATTCTTTTTAAATAAATCTAGCATTCACTTCAAATTTAAGCTTTTGACATACATCCCCGCCCGGAGAGCACAAAGTAGTGTAAAACTTAGATGAACAGGATATGTGAAACGAATGGGAAATGAAACAAAGGAATGATAACTTTCTGTAGGAAAGCCAGCGATAAAGCGCGCTGTAGGGAGGCCAAGATGGAGATGCGAGATTAATATTAGCCACGATTTGTGAGATGTAATTTATCCGTGCCGCGCGGACATAAGCTCTCCATTCTCATTTTGAGTTAATGTTCTGTAATTCACCTCCTTCAAACCACGATTAACATTACTCTCACACCTTGTTTTCCTTATTGAGCTTTCTTCCTCTGGTTTTCTCACAAGAAGTTTCCATGCCACTCTTCCATTCACATTCATACCACATGCCCTGCCCAACGCAATCTGCGGTGTTCACTTTACACGCAGTTTCCATTGTGAATATATAACTAATTCATTGTTATATACGTAGTTTTCTTTGGTCACCTATTGCTAGTGTCCCTTGGATCCAAACATTACATTAGAATTCAATTCTCAAATACTCGTAACTTTTTAAAAAATATGAGTTCACGTTTTGCATCCATGTAACTGGCAGACTAGCCGTTATATATGTTTTGCATTCAAATAACTGGTACATTAGCCGTTATATATGTTTTGCATTCATATAACTGGTAGACTAGCCGTTATATATGCTTTGCATTCATATAACTGATAGACTAGCCGTTATATATGTTTTGCATTCATATAACTGGTAGACTAGCCGTTATATATGTTTTGCATTCATATAACTGGTAGACTAGCCGTTATATATGTGTTGCATTCATATAACTGGTAGACTAGCCGTTATATATGTTTTGCATTCATATAACTGCTAGACTAGCCGTTATATATTGCTTTGCATTCATATTAATGAAGTTAGACTAGCCGTTATATATGTTTTGCATTCATATAAATGTTTAGACTAGCCGTTCTATATGATTTGCATTCATATAACTGATAGATTAGCCGTTCTATATGTTGTGCATTAATAGTAACTGGTAGACTAGCCGTTAGATATGCTTTGCATTCATATAACTGATAGACTAGCCGTTATATATGTTTTGCATTCATATAACTGGTAGACTAGCCGTTATATATGCTTTGCATTCATATAACTGGTAGACTAGCCGTTATATATGTTTTGCATTCATATAACTGGTAGACTAGCCGTTATATATGCTTTGCATTCATATAACTGATAGACTAGCCGTTATATATGTTTTGCATTCATATAACTGGTAGACTAGCCGTTATATATGTTTTGCATTCATATAACTGTTAGACTAGCCGTTATATATGTGTTGCATTCATATAACTGGTAGACTAGCCGTTATATATGTTTTGCATTCATATAACTGCTAGACTAGCCGTTATATATTTTTTAGTTTCATATTATTTGAGAAAAGTTGGGATGCAAGAGGTACTGTTATACATAATGACATACGTTACCAGGGCTTGAAGTGATGACACTACGGAGTTGAGGTGGCTCTTGGTATAATAGCAGGTTAAGACTCCCATTTTACTAAACAATCGGCAATATATGCCAGCCAAGTTGTCAGTCTTGCATGACGGAGCGTTTACCCACAGAACAAGCGTCTGTTAGGCCTACGCATTTCCGTTAGAGGCTGAGTTGAACACAGGGCCATGATGCCTCCAGACATTTTAAAAATTCTTATGCCACCCAGACTCCAACCCTCGACCTTACGACTTATTATAGCCTACTGCCTTGAACAATTGCGCTACTACGTTAACGAATACATTGACAAAGTAAACACTGACCTCAGACTTGTATCTTTATGGCCCAGACAATTCGAACTAAACCTGAATCTAACAAAACTCAAGCAACAATTATCGGATATCCAAGACTATTAAGCTCCACAAACAATAACAATAGCATGTTAGATAACCAACAAATTCCATATACCGACGTCGTTAAAAAAACTTGGGACTTTACTTAGATTCTTATCTAAATTGAAATACCCAAATAAAACAAACATCTAAAAATATCTTCTCCATAATGCATTTTCTAAAGCGTCTCAAGAACTTTCTTCTACAGCTCTTAAAATAATTTTATTCCAAACCTTAGTGATGCCGCATTTTCACTATTGTGACGTTCTACTAACTGAAATAAGTGACGGATTGTCGGACATACTGCAGCGTGTCCATAATATGTGTATCAGATTTCTATTTAATGTCCAAAAATATGATCACATTTCTCCATTTTTCCACGAATTGTCATGGCAACATCTTAAAGAGAGAAGAAAATTACTCGATCTAGTTTTCTTATTTAAGATCCTATATACCTCGACTCCCAATTATTTAGCCTCTCGTTTCCAGTATCTATCCTCCAACCATAACTTAAACACACGCTCACAACACAGTCTCTTGCTTAATATATCGCAACACAGAATATCACATCACTCCACTCATACACTACCTTCACTTCTCGTAACTGGAATTCCCTACCATAAGAAATCAGGGGTTGCCGGACATTGGCATCTTTTAAAACAAAGCTAAATTTATATTTGCTCTAACATTGGTTTCATCATTACCCAGTGTATGGTACATATATTAATTGGTGTTTCTCGTATAATGTATCATATTTATATTATTATTATTATTGTTATTATCATCATCGTATAAAATGTTTGTACAAGAAATTTACATGGCAACATTTAATATATTTTTAACTCTTTATAGTTAGTATAGTTTATATATAATCTATACTGTTAAATAGGTATTTGTAATTTGTGCTGGTTGAGTGGAAGAGAAGACCTTATGACCTTAACTCTGCCAGAATAAATAAAGCATTATTATTATTATTATTATTATTATTATTATTATTATTATTCTCCCTGTCTAGATTTTTGAACCTGCGCCTCATTCCTGTTTGTAATTACTTTTTATAGTTGTTTAAATCGATTCCGATGTGAGAAGAAATAAAAATTATGTACACTTAGCAAAAAAAAAAAAAAAAAAAGAGCGGACTCTTGGTCTCGAACATTTAAAGTCTTAACGCGCGATTCACACGAGTAAACTAGTTGCATAGTAGAGCTAAAATACGTTCCCCTTTCTCCAATGAAGAACATTATTTTATACATGGCAAGCCAGCGAACGCTTAGCTCAGTGCTTTATGGCTTACTTCGTGTAAAAGAAATCACAGGTTCCATCCCCGATGAGATTAAAATGTTTAATTGTTACAAAGCTTTCTATTTTATTCTATCTGTCCACTCTAAAAGAAACACAACGAACTAACAATTTGGAAGTATTACTGTTGTAATATTATTGTTGTTATTATTATTGCTCATATGCATGACTTGACCTACATAATCTAAATATTTTAATTGAAGGGTGAAACATTTTTCCTCACAATACATAATAAATAAACAAGTACATAAATATATGAAGCTATATTATCTTTTATTACACACATTTATATTATTATTATTATTAAAACGCGGTACTACACACAATTAAATGTATACCGGTAGCTAAATACGAGTAGTGTTATAAAGTTTAAGAAAGCAGAAAATATTACTTAAAAAAGTGTTAAGTGGACGTAGATAACGTGGCTGGAATTAAATATTATGGGATATATTTTGCGGAAATACAAATAAATAACAATAAATCATTGTCGAGAGTTTTTACCCCAGGCTCTGACATATATTTCATTTTTTCGCAATTGGTTTAACGATCTACGCTACTCGAACGTCGGATACCAGTCTTCTAAATCCTGGTAGTCTTGTTTACTTTTACACTATGCACGAGAGTTGAACGTTATTTGAAATGCCGCAATTTGAGTAATATTATGTTCAAGTCCACCGCTGTGGTCTCGAGGTAGTGTGTTGCCTTGCCACGCAGCGGGCTCGGGTTCGATTCCAGTCGGGACAAGCTCCTAGGTGTTTTTTTCGGGGTTTTTCCACACCTGTAAGACAAATGTCAGAAAGCTTAGGGCCCAACAGTCCCCAAAATTCAACCGGCCATCATCATCTTCATCATCCTTATCACCATCATCATCATCATTCACCGGTGTGGAAAGCAACGGGAAGCTACCATACCTATAATTCCCTAGTAAAGCTGCAAAGCATAGAATGAAAATGCTATGGTTGTGGTGAAGGACCTGCCCTCGAGCAGAATTACTATGGATGGATGGATATTCGTCAAAAACTCGTACATATTTAAAAACATGTCTCCTTCACTGCTCTTTAATTATTTAAGACCATTAAAACCAAATAAAGCGTATTTAAAATATTTAACTATGCATTACCTCGTGAACCACCACAGCTTTCGTTCTTCGAGCATGCGTTTTGAAGCGGCTCATACTTTTTTTTTGATAATTGTAGTCTAACAGGGGAACTGTCAACCATTCCATGCCGAAACCTACATTGAAATCTCTTCCAGAGAAACGTTGTGATCTACCAAAGCCATGTCCAAAAAATAATATCTTCCGTTTTTAACTACAAGACACTAAAATCCAGCGCCAAATCTCTCATTAAAAATATAGGGGAGTAAAACAACTCCTGTATTGGCAGACTGAATGACCCTCACTACTCGTCGTCCGCGCCGCATCATGCCTCACTCCACTCCGCTCTTAATTCATGAAGGGATGTACATCTTATCCGTACAGTGGGTTGCCATTGCTCGATTCTGGCTATGATTTCTGTGCCTTGCAATTAAAAAAGGAAAATAATTTTTTGGAGATGAACAGACAGGTGAATGGAGAAGACTGCATAACAATGAACTACATTGTCTTTATAGGAAGCCAGATATATTAAGAACAGTTAAGTCTCGTAGACTGCGATGGGCAGGACATGTTGCACGTATGGAGAATGAAATACTTGCATGGAGGCTTCTTGTAGGAATGCCGGAGGGAAAACGCCCAGTTGGTAGACCATGAATGAGGTGGGAGAATAACATTAACTATGATTTGAGGGAAGTAGATTATACAGGGAATGATTGGAAAACATTAACTCAGGATAGGGATATATGGAGAGCTTATGTCCGCGCGGCCATGAACCTACGGGCTCGATAGTGCCAGTGAGTAAGTAAGTAAATACATTTTTGGACACGTCCTTGGTACATCACAACGCTTCTCTCAGGATGTTCAAGGTAGGTTTCGGCATGCAATGGTGACAGTTGTCCTTATAAGATGCAAGAACACAAAATGTTTTATGAATTTTTTCAGACATCCTGCAAGCTATGAAATATACATGACACAGTAAATGTAAACAAATACGAACATTTTAATTTGAATGTCAACCTAGTTCAATAGTATTGCTTTTGTTTCCTGACATTGAGCTGATCACATATTTGGGAAGGCCCTCCATGTATTTGTGTGGTCAAAAAATGTATGCGTGATCCGTAATTTGTAATCCTTCACCCGTCATGTGCCAGTGTCAGACCCGGAAGGAGTTTGGCATGTAAAAATTACCTATAAGGTGAGAAGATAAACGAAGTTCATGGAATGGAAAGAAAAAAAATGTTTTTGCAAAAGTATTACTTATTTAATTATGATATAATATCAAGGTCAAAGATATGTTATCCGGATTTACACTAGATATCAGGATGTGACTCCATTTAAACACGCAAATTACCGGTACTCCATCCTTCTATTTCCTAGAAAGATGAGTAATGTGTTTTATGCAAATTATTTGACGAAGTACCGGCATACAGTGCTATGGTATATATGAGGTAAGTGAAATATAAAAACACAACTAATTATACTTTTTTTAATTCCCTAGAGATTTTCAATAATGCTTTCATATTATAGTTTGTAAGGTCAGCCGATTTTAAATAAATTTATGTTTAATTGTAAACATTTCATCCATAGTAATTCTACCCCAGGGCAGGTACTTCACTACAATGATAGCATCTTCATACTATGCTTTGCAGCTTTACTAGGGAATTATAGGTGTGGTAGCTTCCCGTTGCTTTACATACAGGTTGAATAATAATGATGATAATGATAAGGATGATGATGATGGCCGGATGATTTTCGGGGATCGTTGGGCCCTAAGCTTCCTGACATTTGTCTTACAGGTGAGGAAAAAACCCGAAAAATCTCACCCAGGAGCTTGTCCCGATCGGGAATCGAACCCGGGCCCGCTGCCCCTCGAGACCACAGCGGTGGACTTCTAAACATTATTAAATATTATTTTTTAAGTAAATGCATGTTTAATAAAACGGTTTGAATGTCATTGCCCAGGCAATAAGTTGACATGCATTTTGTTTAGTGTTTTAAAGTACCTTTCCGGGATTCTTGGCTGTATCTTGCAGTGTTGTCTTCTCGACGCTTCATCTTCAGGAGAATTGCAAAATACGGTCAAGAATCCGGAAAATATATTTAAAAATACATAGTTTTAAACATGTATTTTGTTTAGTATATTATTTTTAGCATTGCTAATTAATTTCTATATTAACAAACATGGACTGCACTAGATTATTCCTCAAGGACATTAAAAATATATGCTATACTCACTAGATATTAATGATTTGAGGGAAGTAGATTATACAGGAAATGATTGAAAAATATTAGCTCAGGATAGAGATGTATGGAGAGCTTATGTCCACGCGGCCATGATCCTACGGGTTGGATAGTGCCAGTGAGTTAGTTAGATATTAATTCCGATCTCTGGGTAGCGTCGCTGCTTGGTATGCAACGGTTCCGGGTTCTAACCCTGGTCGGGGGAAGCTTCCTATGTATTGATTTTTTCGGTGTTTTTCCTCACCAGTAAGAACAATGTCAGTAAACGTTAAAGCACAAACGGTCCCCAAATATCGTCTGACCATCTTAATCATACACGCTATGTTTATTATGAATATGTGTGTTAATGATGCTTGTATTAATGTTGTGTTGTCTCGGGTGAGACTCAGAGATTGAGCTGATCACGCATTCGGGGAGCATCACCATGTCCTTTTGTGGTCAGAGATGTAAGTATGTGATCCACCGTTTAAAATCCCTCTCCCGATGGATCATGCCACTGTAACACCGGGTGACGTGTGACATGTAAAAAAGTATCTATAAGTTGTGAGGTAATCTAAGTTAATGGAATGAATATATATATATATATATATAGAGAGAGAGAGAGAGAGAGAGAGAGAGAGAGAGAGAGAGAGAGAGAGAGCGAGGAACTTCGCGTAATGTGGACCCCTGATTTGAATTTGTTTTCTTCTTTCAATTAAGGAATTTAAATGTTGTTTAATTACAGTGACTATTTAACTCATGCCCCAAATGGGAGTCAATGACCAATCACGTTTCAACGATTTCTGTTTTACAACCAATCACAGTTGTGTTTCACCAAATATTTATCAATATTAAATTTACCATATCAAAGAAAGCTCCTCCTTTTTAATATTCTGAACAGGTCTGACCATTATTTTGAAGTGACTGACTCCCTACGAATTACGGCTACCAGATTGTATATATAGTGCATAGATGTCAACACATAGCGCTTGCAGGAGTTGATATAAAAACATTTGTAGCAATTTATTATACCACCAAAAAAATAAACCACTGTTTGCACTTTCTTAAATGTCTTTTTCCTAAGCAATTATCCAGAAAAATATAATTGTCATATTTACATCATACGACGTCAGAAATGAATTAATATACAGTTTGATGTGTTTCATTTTTTTTCCACTAGAGAACATTCTTACAATACTGCGTTCCTTTGGCAATAAATAGTATGATCTGGTTGCAGTGACTATTTAACTCATGCCCCAAATGGGAGTCAATGACCAATCACGTTTCAATGATTTCTGTATTACAACCAATCAGAGACGTGTTTCACGAAATAATTATCAACGTTAGGATTATCATATATTAAGCAAAGCTCCTCCTTTTTAATATTCTGAACAGGTCTGACCGTTATTTTGCAGTGACTGAGCCTATAACAAATACGGCTACCAGATTGTATATAATAGTGCTTACATGTCAACATTTGTAGCAATTGATTATACCACCAAAAAAAGAAACCACTGTTTGCAACTTTCTTAAATGTATACGACATCAAAAATGAATTAATATACAGATTGATGTGTTTCATTTTTTCTCCACTAGAGAGCATTCTTACAATATTGCGTTCCTTTGGCAATAAATAGTATGATCTGGTTGCAGTGATAAACAAAAGAAGCAGTAGAAGCGTAGGCTACCTATCGTTTCTCATTAGTTTTCAAACATCACCGTTTACTTTAAATATAAAAATATTTTTAAATAACTGTAGTTAAATAATGATTTGTGAGTAAACAGCTTTATTTTATTCGTTAAATAGTCCTAACAAATGCCACTCTTGATTTCCAAATTCTCTAGATAAATTCACTCCTCACTTCGTGAGTCGTGAATTTATCGATAATTTGGAAATCACTCGTGGCATTACTTATGATAAACAAAAGGAGACGAAGCGTACCTATCGTTTCACATTTGTTTTCAAACATCGCCGTTTACATTAAATATATACATATTTTAAAATAACTATAGTTAAATAATGATTTGTGAGTAAACAGTTTAATTTTATTCGTTAAATAGTCCTAACAAATGTCACTCTTGATTTCCAAATTCTCTAGATAAATTGGAAATCACTCGTGGCATTACTTATGATTATCATTTATGTTGTAACTATGAAATATCATTGTTATTTTATTCAAATATGGAAATATCTTCATAATTTATAAACTTTTTGACTTTACTAGAAAGGTCCAATTTAACTTCCATATTCGGGTAAATTGGCCCCCAGAGTCCGTCCTACACTGTACTCTATTTTAAGTTCATTAACTCTATTAATTTATACAGACAGGCATAAATTAATCTGAAAGTATTTATGGCTGATTGTAATTAAAAAGCATTGATATTTAATTAATGTTTTGAAAAATTATTGTTGGTTATAACATTCATCCGTCATTCATCTGCAGACAGCGACGGTCTTGGGTTTAGGTAAAATTACAAGGATAATAAATTAAATTAATTAAGTATATGGCTTTTACATATAGCACCCTTATTGATAGAATATACGTATTCGTGTAAAGTGGACCCAGGAGGGTCTACATTAACATAATTCTTTTGTTATCTTTTTAATTTATACGGCAGGCATGTCACATAATATCAAACCAAACACGTCAATATATTAAAACAGAAGCTACATAATATAGCTAGTATATTTAGGAATTTTTTCAACATTTGTAATATTCAATAGCACAAATTAAGAATTAGTCCTTAGCTTGAAAAACGTTTAAAATGGAACTTTTCATAAATATAACAAATAAACCCTTATTAACACAAATAATAAAAGAAACTGGCATTGGACACATCATAGTTGATGAGGGGAAGAAATTAAAATATTTTCTGTTCGAAGGCAGCACCAATTAAAGAAGATATTAACAGGGTCCACTCAAAGGAAGGGTCTACATTACCCGAACTTCCTCTATATATTAATTCAATGTAAAATGGATACAATTAAATCATATTCTAGAAATGCATTCGGAACAATTTTCGCATCAGTGTATGTGGCTTACTCCTCCCTTTAAATTAAATTCTTAAGTAAATCATATATTAATATATTTAGTAAGAAATGTTTGTACAACATGAAGAAATATATTAAGGTTACAGGGAAAAGAAACCTGATATTTGACCATCCCTTGAAACCGATAAACCCCACTTTAATTTTACAACGTACTTACTTCTTTATCTTTAGGTCTATGCCAAACTTTGAAGATAAATAAACCCACGACTACAAACTGTTTATTTTAATATTTCAAATTCATAAAATATATACTTCTCCATGGAGAATCTAATGCCATTTAAACTCCATTAAAAAAATATAAAATAAATAATAATTTACCTGAATGTTTCCCTGGATCCTTCAGTTACAGTTGGAAGTACAGTGGTGTGAAATGGAGAACATTTTATTCGGATTTTAAATTTTAAAATAACGTTCCCCGAGCTTAATATTAGTTATAGTTACTTATTGTCAAACCGTAGCGTCTCCTTTATTTGGAGTTTCTGGTTCAAGATAATTTAGTGACGCTTATTTCCCAAAATTTGTCATGAGTGGCACGTGGACAACGTACCGCCTCAATGATATATCTAATAGGCAATTAAGTTTCGAGTTATTAAAACTGAAGGAAGAAAACTGTACCGGTATGTACGACGTCCATTACTTGATGATTATTCCCTCTGGATTAGTAAGCTTGATATCACTAAGGTGTAATCGTCTATATGAAGTCCTTGAATCATAAATAACTATTATTTCATGTCTATTTTCAGTCATCGGTCTTAAATTGGCAGAATAAATGTCAACAATAGCTCACCTTGCGTACCGAGACACTTTGAAACAAGGAAGAATATCGGACATTTATCCAGGTAAGAAATACATACAGTAATCTATTAAATGGGAATGCGGAATTAACAGAACATGATGGAAATTGGGAAGAAATGAATTAATTCGATTATCTATGAACAAGACATAAAAACAGGAATGAAGTGGAGAAGTGAATTAATTATTGGCTAAACTGTGAAACGTTTTCTATTACGCATTAACAGGACTCTTGTCGTCGCAATTTATATATAAAAAAGAACAATCTTAAAAATATCGTATATAAAAGGGTTACTGTTTCCATTATACTACATGGATGTGAAATATGGTCTCTTACTTTAAGGGAGGAGAAAAAAATGGAGGAGGCCTATCTGAAAAATAATGATCTCAGGAAAATTTTTAGACTGAAGAGAGACAAACACATAAGAGAATGGAGAAAACTACATGAGTTAGATAACCTTTATGTGAAATCAGATATATCGTAGATTGCGATAGGCAGGACATGTGGCATGGATAAGGAATCAAAGAGTCATATGAAAATTTCTCTTATAAGACGAATAGAGGAAAATATTCCAGTCTATAAGACGAGAATGAGGCGTGAGAATAATATTAACCATGAATAGTAGGATGTGAAGAATTCACGGAATAAATGGGAATCATTAGATTTTTTTTTGTCTAATGCCACCGGGTTGTCTTTTAAGGCATTTCTGGTCTTATCCTCTGATATTGGCAGAATTGTAATCCATTTAGGCCTATTAGTTTGGGGCACCTGAAAGCCGGAGTTACGTTACCCCGATGATATGATGGGTGATATATGATAATGAAGCGCCAGGAGAGTTCTTAACCTAAACTTCACCTAAATTACACACCATGGGCAACCACAGAATAATTCCCTTTAAGGAAAAATTCCTACGGTTTGATCGGGAATTGAACCTGGTACCTCATGAACTGTAGTCAGAAATGCTGAACATTAGCCCATGAGGCTGGTCATAGATTAAAATATATAATTATAAGAAATACATGAAAAAGTAACATCCACTACACTTCCAGTCAGGCAGTCACATATCCTGTTTCTGATATCAGAAGAGAAAATATAGTAAATGACCGGTGTACTGCTGTATAAATTGTTAAATAGGTATAACTACCTAAATCACTGTCATTGTCGCACACTTAGGTTCATGGCCGCGCGGACAAGTACCAAACACTTGTGTTTCCTGTAGTTTTTTTGATCTAATCTTCATTATATAAATATACTGTACTGCTATCAACTAAACTAGTAAGATTATGATGAAAGTTAAAAATTAAATTGTACCTGTTGGTAGGTGCCGTCGTCCTAAACTTTGTTAATATATTGTATATGAAATTAACAAAGTTGAGGACAACGGCACCTACCAAAAGGTACAATTTAATTTTTAACTTTCATCATATGACTTCACCTCAAAGAAATTTGATATGAATTTCACTAGTATTGATAGTAAGATTATATGTTGGCTCCGTAGTGTATATACAGGGCTTCCAATATAAAACCGGACACGCCTCACGGGGTTTCACCCGTCAGGCTGCGCTCTCTCCTCGTCCGCATTTCACTCTGCCAGCCGCAGAGTGTCCGGTTTTATACTGGAAACCCTATATTATCGTCATTTGTTCGAACTTGTACACTATCCCTTTCTTTATTAATATTTTCATTTGCAAATGAAAACTTGGTTTTTGAATTTATTATATAATAATAATCACTTCCACTATTTACTCCTCTATAAATTCTTACACATTGACATTTTAATTGAGCATGTTGTTTGTTGACTATATAATCTATAAGATATCAATTTCATTTGTGGTTCTTACATATTTATCAATATCCTTATGTTCAAAGAAATCATTTAATTTTTTTTCAGAAAATTTTGTTCAGAGAAACTAAATAATCTTTCTCCATTTTCTTTATACGTTCTTCACAAATTACACCACAACTTGACTCCTAGCAAGTCTTCCAGTTCTACCACTGAAATCTTCTACAATACAGTATTCCCAATCAAATTACATCCTTTTTATTTGGTATTAAATTCTTCCTTATTTTATTCCTTTGCTTCAACACTGATGACGCATACTCTCTAAATGATCAATTTTCTGTTGAACCAATTTATATTGATCTTTGTTATATTTTCATCAACTGCTTCCCAATTTGTTATATATCTCCGAAATTTCTTCTTGATACTTCTCTTTGTGCTTATTTTTCCTTTGGAACTCCACTGTACATTAATTTTTAATCCACTTCCCTTTATCTTCGTTTCTGTTAATAGTATTACATTTTCATTTATTTGTGCTATGATACTAATATCCAATATTAAATAATAATTTATAATTATTATAAATAAATATTATTATTATTTTATCATCTAATTTTCACTATTGAATTCGGTGGATCATGACCGAACAGACATAAGCATACCATTCTCATTCTGCACTAATGTTTTCCAATCATTCGCTGTGTAGTTCGCCTCTCTCAAACCATGGTTAATATTACTCCCATCTTGACCTCCCTAATGTACTCTCTCTCTCTCTCTCTCTCTCTCTCTCTGTGGATTTTCTACAAGACGTTTTGAGGCCCATGTTTCACTCACCATTCGTACCACATTACGAGACTTAACTCATTTTTTATTACAGCTGGCTTCCGATAAAGATCATACAGCTCACATTTTAATAGTTTACCTTACTCATCTGTCTGTTCATCTTTTGTTTAGTCCAAACATTTTATAAGGACTTTATTCTCAAACACTCTTTATTTTCTTCTCTCTTAAAGTAGTTTATTTTACGAAACCCAGGCCATCGTTACCAAGATAGTTACTCTTAGTCTTGGCATCTTTATTATTTAAAGACGCTTTTTAATACAACAGTTGATTAGTGTCACAATTCATGCGTGACAGGAACGGCACATTTTGTTCAGTGACTGCATATTTGAGACTTTACGTCGTTTTAGGTGTAAACATTACGTCCATATGAATAAAGTTGTACTTTAACGTTCTGAAAATATAAATCAACCTCCACCGAGTTGGAACCTGTGAATTACGTAACCATACACGATCACCGGGTCAAACTGTGTCATTAAACAATCAAACAAACGTGGTATGGATATAGTGATGTACGTTACAATACTGAAAGTAGGTCTACTTCTGATAACTAACTACTCATTGGAACTATGGAATCAGGAGCTTCATGTCCACGTGGACATAAGATATCCACCCGCCTTCTGAGTTGATTTCTAATCATTTACTGTATATTACCTCCTACAAACCATGGTTAATATTATTCTCACATTTTGACTTCCCTACTGCTCTCTCTCCCTCTGGTTTTCTTACAAAACGTTTCCATTCACATTAGTGCCACATGTCCTGCATATAGCAGTGTATGCGACTTCACTGTTTTCTACACATTGGTTTCCCATAAAGAATTTACTGTTATGTAATTTTCTTTATTCATTCGTCTCTATTTGTTCAAAACATTTCATAAGAATTTTATTCTCAAATACACTTATTCTTTTCTCTTTTCTTAAACTGAGAGGCTACGTTTTGTATTCTTATAACTGGCAGACTAGCCGGGTTATATGTTTACATTGATATCGTTTTAGAAAAGTTGGGATAACAAGAAACCCCGTTATACATAACATCATTATCCACAGTTACATAAGTGTTTAATTACTTTTTGTACCTCATTTCTGTTTGTAATTATTGTTCTAGGCATTTTAAATACATTCTGATGTGAGATGAAACAAAAGTATGTATGTCTAAATACAAAGATTATATACATTTAAAAAAAATTGTTTAGACATCCGAAACGTAAGAAAGGCACATGACATAGAAATTATAAACAGATAAGCACATTTCCATCTGAATGATAACATATTTCACTAGGATTATTTTTGTTTTTGCAAACATATCACATATTTAA
Source organism: Diploptera punctata (assembly GCA_030220185.1). NCBI lineage: Eukaryota > Metazoa > Arthropoda > Insecta > Blattodea > Blaberidae > Diploptera > Diploptera punctata. The sequence continues at coordinate 225,973 of JASPKZ010003447.1, read as the reverse complement.
TTATGGTATAACATCAAGTTCAAGGAAGTGTGATCCGGATTTACGCTAGATATCAGGATGTGATTCCATATAATCCCGCAAATTGCTCCATCCTTCTTCCTACCAAGATGAATAACGTGTTTTATGCAATTATTTGACAAAGTACCTTCATACAGTACTGTGGTATATGTGAGGTAAGTGTATTATACAAATATAAAAAACACAACTAATTATACCTTTTTTTTTTATTTCCTAGAAATTTTCAAAGAAACTTCCATAGTTTGTATGATCATGGCATTTTAAATGATTTTATGTTTAATTATGCCCAGAGAAAGAATTTATATGTAAATAGGTATTTATCTATTATATTTCCATTATCTTTATGTTTCACAATGTGTAAATTTGAAAAGTACTACTTTTATTTTTTATATTTCTCCATATTTTTGAGTTTAGTACATATTTTAATTAACTTCCATATATTTCCCATATTTATTATAAAACACTCTATATTATATTAAGATTAACAATAAAAGAAAACAAAAATCCATTAAAATATATTTCAACAGCTGTATAACTCTTCAATTAAAAAATAGTGCCCTTAATCGCATATGGGATAGAGGTAGTTTGGGAACATCTGAAGACAAGCGATTTAAAAATCTGGGAAAGCGTCAAGGCCTCATTTCTAAAGAAAATTCTAGCAGTCTCTAGAATCACTCCCTCGAGACTGGTCTATGTACTAACAAGAGAACAGTTCCTTCTGGAAGACCTCAGAATGCGCTACTACCTGCCATTTACTAAAGTATACAAGCAACTGATACAAGAGGGAAGACAGCAGTTAGGCGACATTCCTGATGAATTCTATGGTATGCCTGACATGATAGAGAGGAGCTGGTATGAACCAAACAAAGAAGTAAGGTACCAGATAAACGGATATGCAGTCCACGGCTTCCATTACAAAGTGTGTGTGAATGTCTCTTACCGTCAATTCGAAGACAGTTGCAAATGTAAACTACGTGGACTAAAGTGTACAAGATATTATCTGGTATCATGTTCCAAAGTGACAATGTCTTTAGCGCAATACGCCTATTAAGTAATTTTGCACAATTGTGCGCAATTATATTATAATTTTAGTGCACAGAGCATTCTCTCTCACACACATGAAATTCTACATTCATTTCCTGAGATCTCTTTACATGCAATCGCAATATCTGAGTCCTGGCTCAAACCCACTCTTCCATCCTCCTATATTGAAACTGACAGGTACATTCTCTGTCGCAATTACATATTAGGGAAGAGAGGTGGAGAAGTAGCAGCCTATATTAAATCATATTGAAAACCTAAAATAATTCTTAACTCTCCCTCTAATTACATTGATCGACCTGAATTTCTCTTCATTGAAACTTCAGCTAGTTTACAGAGATGTCTTCTGTGTATGGTGTACAAACTTGCAAAAAACGGAACATCTTAGTGATATATAGACACCTTTATTAGATCTACTGCCGCATTATCAACACTTTATACTAATGGGTGATTTAAACTCTAATCTACTATCAACGTCTTCGACTTCAGTATCCGAACTACTTGCATTATTTCATGCATGCAATGTGCATGTCTTGCCTTTATAACCCACCCATCACACATACAAGACTGATACATTAATATACATCATAGCCACGACAAATTTTCAGAAAATTATAAACTATGGACAATACCAGGCCCGGCATATCAGCTCATTACGTCATATATATCGAATACTCTCTCCGGTGCCCTAGGACTCGTTCTAAATTATAGACGTACAGAAATTTGCAAAATATTAACCAGAAAAAAACTATAACTGCAAACACTAACGAGATGTCGTGGCATGACTTTGGATTCTACGCACCATTGACGATAAACTGTTGAAATTTAACAATTTGACATTAGAACGTTACGACAAATACGTCCCTTTGAAGACTAGACGAATTACTAGATCCCCAGCTCCCGACTAAATACGAATACTGATGGCTGAGAGGGATGCTACTTTTCGAAAATACAGACGAGGCAAAGTAACGCGAATTTAAGACTGTACTAGACATTAAGAAACAAATTTCAATTATAACAAATCTTGTACCTTATTTAGGGTGGTCATAAAGTCTCGATCCATTCCCAAGAAATAATGAACTCAGTTCCATGATTTTTATGTATATATATTGTCAAGGTATGTATACGTGTTCATCATACTTCAACATGGCCTCCGTCCATTTCGAAGCATTGTTTCCCATCGTTCGAAAGTAGTCCAAAAGACGTTTTGAAGCATAGATGGTGAAATAGCCGTCACTGCATTGCGGATTCGAGTCCTAAGATCCTTGAGATCCCGTACCTTTTTCTTGTACACCTTCCCTTTATGAATCCCCAAGCGAAGGAGTCCAATAGCGTCAAATCAGGGGAACGCGATGGCCACAGCCTTGCTGAACCTCTGCCTATCCATCTGGTCCATACACTGTGGTCTCCGTTATTCCAAACCATACATTCATTTTCGGTGTGTCTCTTTCCAATTCTATGAGAGTGTGAGATGGTTCCGTACCCCATATTCGGGTGTTATGTTTATTAACTTTGCCACAGATTTGGAACGTGGCCTCATCACTGAACAGGATGTGATCCTTAAGGTCCTAATTGTGTGCAGCCGTTATCAAATCATAACACGCAGCCTGACGAACTGCGTAATCTTCTGCGTCTAATTTTTGGAGCACCTGAATGTTGAATGCTTTTTTTTTCAACGTAAAATGTAAAACTTTCAACATCGTTGATTTTGGCACATCTAACTCATTGCTTAAATAGCAACTTGATGCTCTTGGGCTTCTTTTGATTGCTTCTGTGATTCGATGCACAGTCTCTTCTGGTACAGAACAGCCTCGCGGAGCGTGGTTCATACGCAACGTTCCCAGGTCTTTGAAATTTATTGTGAAGTAACCGGATGTTTGCTCGTGTTGGTCCTGGTTTGTGAAATTTCCAAGTGAACGCCTGTCGCACCTCGATATAAGATAATCCGCGCAGTCGCGCACTAACAACATTCACACAATATGATATTAGTTAAACGGAATGTAAAATTAAATGTTTATATAAAGCATGTTCTTCTATCGTCATCATGCTTCTTGATAATTCTAAAAAAAAAGAAAATAATCACGTTAACAAAGAAATGCATCGAGACTTTATGACCACTCTGTATAACACAGTCGTCCTCAACTATAATAATATCTGTTATAATATTAGTTTTATTATTAAAATTCAACGCTTTTCGAATACATGCTTCATCATCAGGAACTTTCTTCATATTGAAATTATATATACAAGCGTTACTGCTATAAAGTAAATATTCTCTTTAAAAATTTGCTTAACTGTTATGTTAGCCGCTAGATGTCAGTTGGAACAAATTTCCGCTACCTTTTGTGTGAATTGAAATAATACTACATGTATAAGAAAAATGTATGTTTGTGTTGGAATTCTTGGGTAGCTCTGTTGGTTAGAGCGCTAAACGTACAGAGTTTAGAGACTCGGTTCAAATCCCGACTCAAGCATTCATTTTTCTTTTCATATCATATATATATATATAATTGAAATAATTTTAACCTCAATGGTATTCAAACATGAATATTAAAAGTAAGAAACAAAAAATAATTAAATTATTAGGAACGCTAAATTACGGTATGTTATAGTCTCATTGATCCAAACACAAATGCAAGTGTTATGTGGAAACCTATAACATCAATGGGTCTACGGCAGCCGACAACCAAATACAGCGTATTAACGTATCATTGGACGATCTAAACCAACATTTCAGATCATACGCTTCACTTAACACAAACGCTACGACCAGACAAACAACCTACTACAGACGAGCTCCTGCCCACACCTACTCCTTCCTGAGAAAAAATCTTATTTTCCTTTATATTGCCATTGATATTAAACTATCACCTGGACCGTATTAGAACTAAGACACAAGGCACAGACAATATAAGTATCGACTTTTTAAAGAAAGTAGCCTACTCGATGTCATACTCCCAACTATGACTGATATGTTCAATGCCTCAATCAAAACTTTAACTTACTCTGAACTTTGGGAAAAAGCTATAGTCCAGACCAATCCCTAAAATTAAATTACCTATAACACCAAACGACTTTAGACCTCTCAGCATCCTCCCTGTCCTTTCTGTGTCCTTGGAGCGCATTGCTCATGTATACCTTAATGCATGTATACCTTAATATACATAACATACTCGACCAATAACAGGCAGGATTTTAGGACAGGCCATTGTACGGCACCCACTCTTCTTAAAGTAACCGAAGACGCTCGGGAATCAAAGGACAATGGTCACATGGCAATATTAACACTCTTGGACTTCTGTAAAGCTTTCGAGACTGTCGACACTGAATACTAATGACAAAATTTCACGCTATGAATCTTTCGGACAATGTCATTAACTAGCTGGGATCCTACCTTCATGATCACCAGCAATGTGTATCCAATACAGAACATTTGTTATCCTGCCTACCTCTGAAGGCTGGCGTCCAACAAGGATCAGTGTTAGGACCACTACTGTTCTCTACCTATATTAACGACATATCCACTAGTCTTACATATTGTCGACATCACCTGAACGTTGACGATGAATGTAAATTTGCATTCACTCCCATCCCGACGATATGCATAACACACTAGACAAACTAAATATTGAGCTAGTTTAAATTTCCCAATGGTCGACGAAACATGGACTTAATCTTAAAGCTGACAAGACACAGTGCATAATTATAGGACACCGAAAAATGCAAAGCATTAAAGATTGGGAAGATATCCATACCGTTATCAATCGTGTTCTCAATTCTTCACTCCATTAATAGGTTTAAAAAGTTCCTTCCCACGAAATTAAAACAAATATTTGAACACACTCTATTAATGCCACAATTCGATTACTGCGACATATTACAGACTAATTGTCAAGGGATATGAAGACTGAAGCGTGATGATAACATGTGCATTCGATTTGTATTCAATCTCCGTTGTTATGGACACGTGTCTCCTTCATTTCAGGCCTTATTATGGCTACATCTAAATGGCAGAAGAACTTTACGTTCACATGTTACACTATTCCAAATCCTGCACATATATCTACCAAGTTATTTATCAACGAGTTTTCAAAATTTATCGGCTCATCACAATTTGGAACAATATTACAAAATTATTCTTTATTTTCTATACCACAGCACACGACATATCTATACTCTCAATCTTACACTATATCTACGACTAGAGCATTGAACTCACTTCCCAATTATGCCAGCGACTATCAATCACTATCATTTTTCAAATTAAAATTAACTGATATCTTAAGTTCCACACAATGAAGATATTATCTGCATAACATCTATATTCAACAATTTGTATATACCTATAAATATTCATCTAGGAAGCTTTACTTACCAAATTTTATTTTATATTATTTCATTCCACGTTTTGTTAGTATTAGCTTATATTAGACCACATACACATTGTCTTTTGTTTAGTCTATATTCTCATAATATTTTAAAATTGTAATAAGTGTGTAATTTTTAATCAGTTTATTATTCGCTGGTTGACTGGAAGAGAAAGCTTTATGGCCTTAAATCTGCCAGCTTAAATAAAGCTTTATTATTATTATTATTACTATTTTTATTATTACAGTTAATTAAATGGAACTGATACAAATTTACGAAAGGAAGAGTTTTGCGATGCAAATTTATGGCTAGTGTTAAAATAATATTTATTTACATTCCCTTACAGAGTTAAAGCCATGTTGAAATCTCTTCCACTCAAAAGGATAAACATAAATTACGCTAAAATACAGAAAACACAGTAATATTAGATACTAAATATTAGTTTGCGAAACTGAACGCTAATAAAAGTAAAATCTAATAATACAATGATGTAAATTATATTAAAATTAAAACTAATAATGAAACATGCACAAACGAAGAACAACTCCCATCTACTCTACGTAAAATTATAAAGACAATTTTAAAATGTAATGAATTTATCAATCGCTAATATAAATATATCAACTACAAATACTGACAATCTTAATAATATTTTTATGAAATAGAATAAAATAAACTACTAATTATTAAAGGAACGCTATTAGTGAGATATGTACGTTGGTTAATACAAAAATCTTCAGTTTGTTTTTTAATATATGAGTATGTTATAGTTTGGCAGTCTCTGACATAGGATGGGGTAGAATTTTATGATATATCAAGAGAAACGTAAAGAAGTGTAATAGGTAGTGTGAAGAGGAGGGATATAAATGGCAAAGTGCTGATCGGATCGGGTGCCTAATTTATGTGTATTAGAGAGTCGAACAAAGCGGCGTGATAAATAATTAGGTGATGATGTCTGTATTATTTAACAGAGAAGGGGCAGTTATACGATCTTGTAGACGATGCCATGGCATTTGTTTCAGGGACGGTGTAATATTATCAAATCTGCGAATACAACAAATAAAACATATGCAAGAATTATGAAAACGGTAAAAGCAGTATTCAGGTTTGTAAAAACATATCGTAATAATCAAAATGGTGCATAGAAAGTGTTCCTTAGGGCAAATTAATGGTAAACAATTTTATGCGATTTAATAATAATAATATAGTAATAATAATAGTAATAATAATAGTAATAATAGTAATAATAATAATAAAAATAATAATGATAGTATTAATTATAATAATAATGATAGTAATAATAATAATAATAATAATAATAATAATAATAATAATAATAATAATAATACGTAATAGAACTCTATCGAGTATTAGGCCTATATAGGGTTAGTTTAGTCTTTTTGCGCATTCACGTAAAATTTTTGTTATTTTGTCACACTTCACAATGTGGTAAGGACCACAGACTTGGTTGCACAGTTCGCAGATACATGTTTCTTCAGGTTCGTGGAATCTCTTGATTACACATATTTTATGGTTAAATCCGTGTGTGGCAGTTCGTGTTAAGATGTGCCGCTATTTCTGGTTTTCTCTTGTCGAATCCATCTATTCCCTGTTCTTTTTTTTTCATTTGCTTGTCGTACTCTGTTAAGCTTGTCAGGAGTTTTGTCTGCCTAAGGTCGTCGGTGAGAAAGGTATATTTGGCAAATTCATAGAATAGTCTCGAGAGAGCAGTCAATCCTATTCTTAGAAATCGTTTCAAGAATCGGGCTTTGTCCTGTTGAATATTTCCGAGGTCACTCCAATAGCTTTTCCCATATTAGCTGTATGCCATATGTCATTATTAGTGACATAGCAGAGTTGAATAGTGCCATTGCAGTCTCAAAGGAAAGTAGGTGGAGATCGTCGTTGATGTAGATAGTTTTGATTGCAGCTTGCAGTTCTCTCTTGTACATGGTAGCGGAACGTTATCATTCTCGTTTGGAGTGTGACGCATAGATATTGGAACCTATTAACGAATTAAAATGGTTCATCATAAAGTCGTAAAATATCTTCTTTGGCAGGTCTTCCTTATTTTCTGATTGTCGTCTGCACTGTTTTTTCGTCGCTTATATCGAGTCCGTTGTCCTGGAATCATGTTTCTAGTATTAGTAGAGTTACCTGTAGCTATATTGTGTTAGACCCACTTGCGATCATATCATCTAACTCGCTGGCACTATCGAACCCGTAGGTTCATGACCGCGCGGAAATAAGCTCTCCATACATCCCTATCCTGAGCTAATATTTTCCAATCATTCCCTGTATAATCTACTTCCCTCAAATCACAGTTAATGTTATTCTCCCACCTCATTCTTGGTCTACCAACTGGGCATTTACGGTCATATCATCAGCATACGTCATTAGTTTGGTATATCTGGAATCTTTTATTAGCCTATATCAGCCGACAGTGGCTATGTTGAATAAGAGAGGGGTTGTCGGGTCTCCTTGGAGTACCACGTTTGTCTGTCGTATCTTGACCGAAGTGGTGACTCCATCGTCGATTTCGATGTAGAGTTGTTCAGTATTACGCTAAGCTAATGCGAGTCTCCGATTATTCTCTTAACTTTCATCCCTATCTAATAGGTTAAATGTCTATTTATAGTCTGTAGAGACTATTTTGATTTCTCATTTATCCCTCTCAGTGCCGATTCTATCTCCTCGATGACCATATTTACGGCTTGCTAGGTACTTTTTTTTCGGCCTAAAACCAAACTGGCGTTCTTGAATTTTATTTCCTGTTTTCGTCTCTAGATGGGTTGCTAGTACCTTCATGAATATCTTTAATGCAATGTTCTCCAGTATTTTTCATCGATAATCGATAGGGTTATCGGTGTCTCCTTTCACTTTGTACAGCAATTTCATATTCGCTGATATCCATTCCTCCTGCCTGTACACACTTATTGAATAGCTCTGTCCAGAAAGGGAGAAGGATGTCTGTAGAATCCCTTATGCGATTTAATGACGGGTCTAAGATGCAAGTGGTTACTTACTCATCCTCCATATCCTGGTGTCGGGTTCGCCTCTCATTCTCTCCAAGTGGTTTCATGATGCAAGAGTGCATATTTTTCGGAGTTTCTGACTTTTTCCATTCTAAATAATTCATTCCATTACTTCTCCATGCTCATGTAATTTATTTAGTTTCACCTGTACCTGTGATGGTGTTACTTACTTGGTCAATCGTCAACCATTTGCATCATAACCTTCAATAACAGCGGTTTCATCTCATCTCACCTCCGACCTGGTATTATGCCGTACTCGAGTAGAGTGTTTACTATAAAAATATTATCCGTAGCGTCATGGAAACACTTATTATCAATACTGGAACTTTTAAAAACAACAAATAATATAATCGGAATTGATCGTGTCTGTCCAACTCCTGTATAAGGAAGGAAATACAAGCGATAGAGTAATCCACGTGTACGTCATGAAAATAATATATTTATGAATTACATTTGTGTTGCAGACATGGCGAACCTACTGCACTCAGTGTTGTGTATGTTCCTGGTACTGGATATTCTGTCTGCATTCGGAAGCAATGTTCCAACCATCTCATCAAAACTTAACACTAACAACAGATATTGCGTTGGTACATCACAAGAAATTTCTACAGATAGGCCTATAAGTGCCTTTGAATATACAACCGTTTCACCAGAATTTAATGCAACTCAAGATACAGACTTCACGGTTTTTGCTTCAGATAGAATTTCTACTCTACCTTCGTGTATCAACTTAAAACTTCAAATTATTCATCAGGAGAAAAATCTAAAATGATTGATGAAATTTCAGACTCTGCAACGAAACAAATTTCCAAGGATACAAGTACCACAGACATGTGGAATACCCGTGTATCAAAAAATATTTCCATTGTTTTCAATGACACTGACTCTCGAGTCATCTCATCAAAAACATTTGTTCTCAGTAGCATAGTGACGTCAGCTAATGAAATATTGGAAGCCATACAAACTTCAAGTGGAATATTAGGACTAAATAATATAGAAATATTAGAAATACTTCACCCCAAACTTCAGCTACCATCAATGAAACAGAAAACTCAAATTACACTCTTTTTAATAATACGGATATATCAGTTTACACAACAGAAAACGCTGTTAGTACGATCGACAGCAACGGCTCCCATTTATCGTCAGCGGAGGAAAGTTTTAGGTATAACAATGACAACTATTCTCTAGAAGAAACTTCTACAGCCAACGTCTTGGAAGCTACAATATTAACATATGATATCAGATCAGTTACAAGAACAGGAACAACAAAATGTGAAATATTAACAGCTGTTAACTTACATGGAAAAAGCCAGAAAATAATTTCAGCCAGAAGCTATCTTGACGATTTGTTTAATCAAACGTTGATATTGTGCGGTTGTTTTGCAGAAAGAAAAAAACAGCCTTTAGAAAAATCTATAACAGTTCAAGCTAAACATTATTCATACCTTTCAAAAGATTTTAGAGAGGATGATGAATTACTAACTGAAATAATAAACCAATGTCAAAATAATACAAAATGTTATGAGTCGAAAATTGAATTCATAACAGAAACGGCACTAAAATTAGAATTTTTTCATGTTTTATCACATGAGCTTCCTAAAATAATAGAAAATAATACAAAAACATTGGATATTAGCGAACAAATTATTTGTGAAGAAATGATGCCACTCTTTGAAGAGTTAAATACAATAAACAAGTTATACGTAAAACATTACAAATTAAGTTATTTGTTAATGGGATTACATTCTGATCATTTCAATGGATTTAGTATATCATATTTAAATATATATTAAATACAATTCAGGAAGAAATAAAAGTACTTGAAGAAATGATAATTACACAAAAAGATGCTATGAATATTATTGAAAATTCTCAGAAGATAAAAAATACTTTTGAAGGAAATATTTTCATTTCAAAATTGAATAGGACAAGGTATCTACTAAATGCTTCAACATTTGAAGAACGACTAAATACGACAGAACACACATTATGTGAGTATTATGAACTCTTTAAGATATTACAATTAACTTTCATAATACAACCAATCGTGATATTTGTAATATTTGTAGTAGGTATAATTGGGAATATAGTTTTATTACTGGTTTTCATCAACCATAAGGACATGCGCACTGCACCAAACGTTATGATAATCAATCTCAACATTTCTGATATCATTTGCTTAACTAATAACGCACTTTTCCTCATAATGATATTTGAAATTGTTTGGGCATGGGATACCACAGTTTGTAAAATATACACGTTCTGTAGTTATTTAGCTTTTGGTTTGAGCAAATTTTCTCTAGTTGTTATAAGCATTCAAAGATTTCTGGCAGTTTCAAAATATTCCAAACCTAAATTCAAGTGTCGTTTCTTTGGGAAGTTCCAAACATTAATTAGCGTAATATTTGTTTGGGTTTTGGCAAGCGTCCTTGCTACTCTACATGCGATAGTTGCTGTGGTTGATAAAGAGCACTGCCATTATATAGGGCTTGAAGGATCAGATTCATTGAAGAAAATATTTTTTCTGGATTTTACAGTTTACACCCTTATTCCTCTGATTGTAATTGGTATAACTACAGGATTAACGGCCTTGCGCATGAAATCTAGTGTAAAACATATTCCTGGAGAAGAAATTGGCCATGAAAATTTAAAAAAGTCGAGACTCCTTGGGTCAAACATTTTACTAGCACTTATAGTCGTGTTTGTTGTATGTAACGTGCCTTATCATATTTACAAAATTTGTTCGACACAGTTATTGATAATATTAACAAAGTCTACTGAAAGGTACATAGATGCTGCTCTCCACAGTCTTCTATTAAGCTACTTTACTTTGAATCCCATAGCACTCTGTTTAGTCAGCACCAAATACAGGAAATACATGATGAGTTACATATGTTGGAGAAGCCACAAGGCAAATGACAGAAATGAAATAAATAATATAGTAATGGAAACAAGATTGTAGACATTTGTGTAAGACAGAAAGATATCTCACACATTCAAGCCGCTGAAATGAAATTTTTAAGATCCGTAAAAGGATGTACACGCTGGATAGATTGCACAATGAATCAATAAGAAATTTACTGGATATATGTTCAATAGTCGATAAACTAGAAGAGCACAAATACCAATGGAAAGAACATTTAGACAGAATGGATAATACAAAATTACCCAAAAAGACCAACACCTACAAACCACATGGAAAAAGATCTTTGGGACGGCCACGATGGGCTTGAGACCGGAGCAGGTCGCATTGACCTAATCCTGGAAAGGAAGAAGAAGAAGAAGAAGACAGAATACTTAAATAGCATTCTTTTTTCCAACTTAATTTATAGACTCTTTAACATCAAAGTTCAAATCGGGTCTATCTTCCTTTCATGTGTTCAGTACACTGTTTCTCTAATAAGTGTCATTTGAATGTTTATCCCGAATAAATAATCTGATTTTAGTTTTAAGATCGAAATCCTATGAAATCGTGATCGTGATGAAATAGGCTCTGTTAATGAAATTACTACCCAGCATTTTATTAATGTCTGAGGAAAATGGGGAAAATACCTCATTCAGCTTGTTCCACATCCGAAGTGGTACCTGAAACTTTCAGCATTTTAATCTCAAGCTCTACTGAGTTACTCACTCTCTCTCTCTCTCTCTCTCTCTCTCTCTCTCTCTCTCTCTCTCTCTCTCTCTCTCTCTCTCTCTCTCGTTATTTTGATTCTACGTCACCTTTCTATGCTTTTAGTTTTTGTAAAATGGCCGACAAATTGAAGATTACAATTACATATACCGAGCTGTTATCTATCACCAGCATAAGAAATAAACCAAACAAAAATATAATCAGTAATTTTATAAATAATTGAAAAGCTAATTCAATAGAAAAAATATAGAGAATAATTAAAAAATGCATATATACATTATTGTCATCATTATAGTCGATCACGAATTTAGGCCATTTGTTCACCTGTTTTGCTCTCAATAGAAACACGAACCACTAGTTTTTGAGTGGACATCCCGGTCCTCTTCTTCCTGCAGGTAGATAGCTTAATAAGAAGCCGCCATTTGCAAAGATAGAAGCAATGGTTTCATAGCATTTGGCGCGAGGGAATTACAACGTATAAGAGCAAAACTTGTGTCTGGATCACAGCTCGCCTCAGTAGTTCAGTTGGTAGAGCATTGGCCGGGAAAGCCAAAGGTCTCGGGTTCGAGTCTCGGTCTGGGCGAAAATTGTTCTCTTCAAATACAATGGGCAAATAACAATGGTAGCGCTGTTTCGTAGTAACAGAATATATAACTAAATAAAACAAATACAAGGCACACTGCACGTAGACGGTACTGTTCAAATTATATATTATCGAAAGTTAAAAATACTTACTTACATTTTATTTTTACAGTAATTCGTAAGTAAATTCAAACTTGTTTACGTTTTTAATGTGAATCAATTTCCAAAGATAAACCTACCATAAGTGATAAAATTCTAAGATTTGTTAGGTTAGGAAGAGTGATGTTAGTGTACACCCATTTCTAATAAACATTTAAAAAATATGAGCGACTTTATAATGGATTTCAGATGTACGACATGACTAAGGTTCTTTAATAAATATTTTATATAAAAATATGTATGTGAGAATACAGGGGTAGGTCAATTGTACATATTTAAAGGAGCTCATAATGCACGTTTTTTTTTCAATTTTAATAAACGAAAATAAATTAACATGTTTTATTTATTTCCATTCTTCCCTTCCGTTAATATTAAAAAGACATCTTTAGGTCTGAGACGCTGGGTACAAATAATTACATAATTATTCACCAGATGGTGTTGTATAATTACAAATCATAATTTTACCATCAGACGGTGCTGAATTTCATATTAGTACCACAAAAAAATAGATGTTATTTAGTTATACACTAGCGCCGCTTGTGGCATGTACGCGAAACTTGTCCACTTTCTCCTCTGGATACTCTGTGGTTTTGGTTTAGTTGTTTAGTACGTTACCTTCAATTGGAGACACAGTATCTACATTTCAGATTTCCATTTAGTTTGACTCAATGGTGGGTATTTTTGTTGCCTTCCAGTGTAGAAAGGTAAAGCTCCTGGGTTCAACTCGTAGTCTGAACATATACTTTTCTCTTCAAACATAATTTCTACCAAAATTACTTTGATTTCTTAAAACACAAATAACATATCACTTCTCGTTACACCAGGCTCGTTTAATGGTACTGCCAAGTCACACATTCTTCATTTCAAAAATTCTTTGTTGTAACAATACCGTACTGATGGTTATTGAGTAGTGTGACATTGCAACAACTCTTTTCCTGGCGGACATGTGTTTTGTTTAGTAATACATTTGGTGTCTGGAATAAACAAGGGTTTTGTGACTTTCAAAATGTGATGCTTGCTATAAATAAGCATAAAGATAATGAGGAGCATTTGAAGTGACATTTGCAGTTGAAAACTTTCGAAAAAGAAATCATAATACAATCGCAGATGCTCTAAGGGAAAATGCAAGACTGTGTACTCTTCGATTTAATGAATGTGTTTCTTTGAATCTACAAATTTTGAGGCTAGTCATTAGGGCTGTACTATATTTAAATATGTCATCATGTCATCACTTCACCTATTTTTCCATCCACCACTGATAATAAGAACAGTTAAGTCTGGTAGACTGCAATGGGCAGGACATGTGGTACGTATGGGGAATGAAAGAGGTGCGTGGAAACTTCTTGTAGGAAAACCAGAGGGAAAACGCCGAGTTGGTAGACCAAGAATGATCTGGGGGAGTAACATCCATGATTTGAGGGAAGTAGATTTTACAGGGAATGATTGGAAAGCATTAGCTCAGGATAGGGATGTATGGAGAGCTTACTTCTGATTATGAAGAATTAGTTAATTTTATAACATTAGAATGTATATCTTAAATGATAATTTTATGATATTCTTCTATCCCGCACGGCCATGAACCTATGGGTTCGATAGGGCTAGTGAGTTATATATATATATATATACGGTATATATATTAATTACATTAGAAATAGATTATATGAGAACAGGCTGATAAGCCAAGAACATTACGCAGGTGAAGATACATCTGGAATTATTTCATTCTGCAATGTTGGTACTGTCTGACATAACTCATTTCCAGGTACCAACATTTGATGATCAGGGTTATACAAGTGATATGCTTTAATAATACACTGCTCAAAAAAATTAGGGGATATTGTAGAATAACCTATTAAGACTATGTTTTTTTGGAATAGTATTAGATGCAATCACTTTCTATTACTCCAAGATAATGTAAATAAGAGTTTGAAGTTGTTACGTAATCTCGGTACCACACCAGAGGGCAGTGTCTGTACTGTTGATTTGAAAGGGTGGTGTGGGGGTGAATGTTTTGTTGCTGTTTTTAAATCCAGTCCAGTTTTCAGTTAGTGAATGACTTTGCCTTAGGGACAGTGATGCCTCGACAACGTGATTTACCTGAACCAATAGCTTGGAGGGCCATAGGAAGGATGGAAGCTGGACAGACACAACAAGAGATGGCACAAGCCATTGGGGTGTCTCAAAGCGTGATTTCCAGACTTTTGAATCATTTTCAAAGAACATACTGTTCACAGAAGAGCCGGACAAGGTCGACCAAGGGCAACAACAGCAAGGGATGATCGTTACCTCTTGTTAACAGCCCGTTGGAATAGACAGCAGAATGCAACTCAACTGCGAAATACACTTCAAACAGCAACAGGACGCAGGGTGTCAACTCAAACTGTCCCTAATCGACTGCATGGAAGTGGTCTCTATGCCCGTAGGCCCATGGTGTGTACCAGGGTTAACTCCACAACATCGTAGAGATCGCAGAAACTGGGCGGAGGAACATCGTGGGTGGAGGCATGCTGAATGGAGAGATCAGTTCTTTTTTCTGATGAGTCGCGATTCAACGTGGAATGTGATAGTCGGCGTGTATTCATCTGGAGAGAAAAAGGGACACGAAACAATCTAGCTTTTGTACGTGAAAGATCCCCATATGGTGGCGGTGGATTGATGGTGTGGGCAGGAGTCAGTAGTGGTGGACGTACGGACCTCTACGTCATCCAAGGTGGTACTTTGACCACGGTAAGGTATAGAGATGAGATTCTCCGACCTTTTATCGTGCCTTATGCTGGTGCCATAGGTGATTCTTTTCTTTTTATGGACGATAATGCACGACGCCACAGAGCTGGCTTGGTGGACGACATGCTGGAAGTGGAGGGTATCGAGCGTATGCAATGGCCAGCTTCCTCCCCGGACTTAAATCCGATTGAGCATGTGTGGGATGCATTAGGCAGGCGCATTGCAGGCAGACCAGCACCTCCCACAACTGTTCCAGAGCTGCACATTGCTCTTATGGAAGAGTGGCCACGTATCCCCCAAGAACTCATTGCTAACCTCATTGCATCAATGCCACGCAGGTGTGAGGCAGTGCTGGCCGTTCGAGGAGACCATACACCATACTAAAGAAACATTTTCACCCATGTTAATGTTGCTTTGTTTGTTTGCCATATTCCTAATCAGGATCTCTTTGACATCTGGTGTGGTACAGAGGTTACGTAATGACTTCAAACTCTTTTTTACATTCTTTTGGAGTAATAGAAAGTGATTGCATCTAATAATGTTCCTAAAAACATAGTCTTAATAGGTTATTCTACAATATCCCCTAATTTGTTTGAGCAGTGTAGCTTTATTTTACCTGGCAGAGTTAAGTCCTTAGGGCCTTATGTATCTACAAAGCAGAATCATTCTTGGATCAACTTTGTTCTGAGACTGGACTTTAACTTATTGTAGATGTCAGAATGTTATCACATGTAATCATTACTACCTGTTTATGTGGTGCTAGTGGTTATCATGCTCAGCTCTGGTTCCAGACCCACAGGGAATCCTGAGTCTGACTTTCTTCAATTGTATGAAATTGCAAATAAAGGATACCGACATCATAGAAAAAGTGTAGATGCATATATATTTGTCATAAATAAGAAATTAAACAAGTTCCTACATATTGGTACCAGCTTACCTAGTATTATTTCCACTAAAATACAATGTTGCCTAAGAACAACAGTTCTATCGGTGTCGGTTCCGTACACAATTCAATCATATGGCGCGTAAAAGTGCACGACAGTTCCCCAATACACGGAGTCAACGAAGTAATATATAACATAAGTTTGTTTTTGCACGATAGTGCGTTCTGTCGTACTTACAGCAATGGCGACAATGATTAATAATTCAAATTCTTACATTTCGGGGTTGTCAACCTAAGTAATTATTCTGTAATATTACATACCTAGTTCGAGAAGTAAAACTACTGCCCTTTATGTATACTACGCACAATGCATATAGAAAAATATACCCAAAAGTTAGTGTTAATATACATTATACGAAAGAAATCACTGCGTTTTAAATTAACTGAATTTTACTTGAAACAATATAAAAATATATATGCACTTGCCGCCATTTTATGATTGATTGGTGTTTCGGTCTGCTGTAGTATCAAATAGTAAACATTGGCCAAACTGTTAACGTTAGTCAGTTGTTTATAATGAACGCAAATATTTCCAACAAAGATGTTATTATTTTACTATTATTTATTATTTTGAAAACACCATCGCGCAAAAAATAATGTACAGCGCACGTTTGTGTAATGTTTTACAGAATCTGGGATGTAAAAGACCTCGCTATCGGTCGGTTTTTAATCATATCCTCGCTTGCAGTTTAAAATGAATAAGTGAGAGATAAAAAAATATTTACAATATTTAACTTCAAATACAGTACAAGCACCGTATTCGCAGGGATATGTTCCGTAAATATGTCGCGAATACAGAAACCGTGAATATGGAATGGTAATTTGTATGAGTATATAGGCGATGGGATATTCCATACGAAATCGGCAAAAAAATTGTGGAAATTAAACTCATATCTTTAAAAGTTTACAATTTTTTTCAGTGAAACTTTATGATATACTGAATATCTGAACCGAATTACAGGTCTTCGTTTGATATAATTAAAAAGTAATAGACCTGTCAGTTTATGGTATTGTTTTAAACAGTCTCTTTTATGAAATAAATTTCTCGAAGCATAACTACTCCCTCAACTTGAAAAGATAGTCACATTATAGATGATTTTATGTTCTATTGCATGAAAATTAGTATGTTAATATTCACGTTTTCCTGAAGGGCGTAAATGCAATTAATATGCAATTACCCTTTCCCACCAACGATATTATAAACTACAAAAGTACCATATTATTACATGATGAGATGTCAATTGTTTGTAATTAGTATTAAAGTGGTGGGGTGAAAGGAAACTACCAAAAATAATTATTTTCCTTAAAATCTCCTATGTGTAGACTGCCCGCAATACTTTTCGCACGGGCAAAGATCGCTCGCTCGCACAAACAATGACGGAGCTACTTGGTAATAGTCCTTTGTGCACTTTCAAATATTTTTATTGTTATTATCATCATTACATTATTTTTATTATCAATATTACTATTATTACATCATCATCATCATCATCATCGTGGACTAGTTGTTACTCTGCACGCCTCCGATTCCGAGGTTCGCGGGTTCAAACTCGATAGGAATCAATGTAATTTTAAAGGCGTAACAATTCTGAATGTAGCTTTCTCCAGAGTAAAGGGAATTCGCGAGTCTCGTGTCGTAGATTTACAGGAGAACCTCGCGCTTGCAATAAATTGCTACATAATGACCTCACATGTTAGTGAGCGTCATTAAAAGTAACAATCTTCATTGATATCTCCAGTTGGCGGTTAATTTTGTGCTGATTTTGGCTAATGTATAGTTTAATTTAAATTACTAAGCACCTATGAATTCAAGCTTGTAGGACTATTAAAAATATATTTTCTAGAGAGCAATTTTAGCCTTTATTGTGTAATAGTCTGTACTTGTACACTACACCAACGTCTGATGTTGAATATTAAGCTATCGATAATAATTTATATCAATTTTCATGCTGTTACAAGTATTATTTAAGAGGTACAAATATATTTTATTGGCTTGGCATCACTTACTGATCTTGTATTCCCTACTCATGACATTTCTAAAACGATATTAAAACGCACGATATAAGCTAAACTATTGTTAAAGTGTTTAATTTAATGCCTAAACTTCCCATTATTCTCCTTTTATAACACAAAATATACATATCTACACTTATTCTCTCATTCCAGAAACATTATATATTAACACATAATATTGTTAATAACTACTGTATACTAATATAAGCATAATTAAAATTATATTTAACTTCTAAACTCACCATTTAGTCTTTGTAGATCTGCAAACTTGTTAGTTTAAAACAATAAAAACATATTTTAAATTTGACAGTGACACTGAAAATGACGAGGTGCACTAAACACATACACTAATTTAAATCAACTATCTAGTAAGTAATCTGAACTTTAGAATTGTTGATGGAAAAGCAGATGTTTAAGGAAGGCTTTCTGATCCTGCATTATTATAGTTTGTTAGGAAGTGGTACGAGTATTAGAACTTTCGGTTTTATTTGGGAGTGATATCTTACAACAACACTATATCGTCATAGTTTTCAGGGTACAATAAAGTATACTGAATAAAAAGTTATTTTAAGATTGAAGTTGGTAATTATAACATAATAAAAATCTATACCGGTTTATTCAATTAACGATGTAAGAGTTGGCCGATAGCGAGGAGATACTAAAGGACAACACGTACACACTATTGAGTAATACTAAGAAATTAGGACTGGAAGTAAATATTAATAAAATTAAACGTATGGTCACACGTAGAAATACATTATTTAATGATAATATACAGGTAATGACAAATGAGGGAAATTTGGAGGAAGTGGCTGAATTCAAATACCTAGGAACAATAATCACAAATAGAAATGAAAAGCACAAGGAAATTAAATATAGACTCAGTTCTGGAAATGCGTGCTATTATGCAATACAGAGACTCTTGATGTCCGAACTCCTTTCAAAAAACGTTAATATATATTCTACCAGTTATATTATATGGATGTGAAACATTGACTCTTACTTTAAGGGAGGAAAGGAGTTTACGAGTATTTGAGAATAAAGTTCTTAGGAAAATTTTTCGAGCAAAGAGAGATGAAGAGACAGGTGAATGGAGAAGACTACATAACAATGAACTACATGGTCTTTATAGGAAGCCAGATATAATAAGAACAGTTAAGTCTCGTAGACTGCGATGGGCAGGACATGTTGCGCGTATGGGGAATGAAAGACGTGCATGGAAGCTTCTTGTAGGAAAGCCATAGGGAAAACGCCCAGTTGGTAGACCAAGAATGAGGTGGGAGGACAACATTAACTATGATTTGAGGGAAGTAGAGTATACAGGGAATGACTGGAAAGCATTAGCTCAGGACAGGGATGTATGGAGAGCTTATGTCCGCGCGGCCATGAATCTACGTGTTCGATAATGCCAGTGAGTAAGTAAGTAAGTAATGATGTAAGATCTTTTATTATAATATTACATTTAAATTGTAATGGAAAATTTGTAACAAAATAAATAATTTCTTTTAAGGGAGGAAAGAAGATTACGAGTATTTGAGAATAAAGTTCTTAGGAATACTTTTGGATCAAAAAGAGGTGAACAGACAGGTGAATGGAGAAAACTACATATTAGTGAGCTACATGATATGAACAGGAAGTCAGATAGAATTAGAACAGTTAAGTCTCGTGGGCTGCGATGGGCAGGACATATGGCTCGTATGGGGATGAAAGAGCTGCTTCAAAACTTCTGGTAGGAAAACTGGAGGGAAAACGCCCTATTGGAAGATCAAGAATGGGGTGGGAGAATGGTATTAGGCTATACATTTTTTGAGGGAAGTAGATATCCGGCAAGACCAAGAACCCGTTGCCCATGTTTGTGGTCACTCTGAATGATGGACCTAAAGTGAATGAGTTACTGCAAGTTCGCAGACACATGCACTACAAGGCCAAAATAGAACCCTACAGGAGACTTCAAAAAAAGGTAATTCAGGTCACTCCTGATATCAATGAAAAGGCGATTTCAGTAGAGCTTGCTCCTGACGCCTCTCCCAAAAGCTCAGATCAAGTGGAGCCAGTCGCTCTCAGTTCTGAGCCCGTCAAGAAACCAAACCTAAGTGCTGTGAAAAGCACTAAGAAAAATAAAAAGAGTTCCGGACTTAGAAAGGATCGGAAGGAAAAGGCATCGCATCTCAAGGTCTTAGGAGAACCCAAACCCTCACCTAAACTAAAGTACACCATAGGCACTCAAACAGCCATAGTTCAGTCAACTATGAATAGGTCAGTAAATACTGCCCACTCCAAAAGAGATGCCATGATTCTAAATGAAGTTATGGACCAATTAGTTGTGGAACTATAAGAAAAATCCAAAATATCTAGTTGTTTCTATACAACTGGATTATGAAAAGCATACATTTTTATAGAGTGCATAAATGAAGTATAAAATACAGGAAGTGAACTAATACACTCACAAATTATGATTCCGCCGGCTATTTCGCTGCAGAGCCGAAGAAGTTGATCATTTCGATAAATATTTCTTAACAATTTTTTCCAACTTTATATTATTTTTATTTTTTATATTCTATTAACTTCGAACCACTCTGCCAAGGTTCTGGTGGTTTCTCTTGGCTTATTTGACAAATGTCGGAGTGGTTCCACAGAGTCCACCATTAAATTTTATCCCCAATAAAATTTCTAAATTCCTAATTTTGTAACAGATCAACTTAACCTAAAATGAGCCGTTTGTGGTTGGACTTGCGATTCTTCTTCCCTTTCTTGCCTCTTTGGGGCCTGGCGGCGGCTGTGGTGGTTCCGGTCTTCCTGTTGGTGGCTTAGTGAGATGGTGTCTAGAAGATCTCAACCGAAGACCAGTTTAAAGGCTTGTTAATATCTGACCACTGGATCTTTGTCTCCTGATGTGCGACCGGTCGTGGTCGGCACTAGGATATATGCTCGTTATACTCATTGACAATATACCAAAGGGCTAAAGAGGGTATATAAATCTCTAAAGTAGCCGGAAGTTTGGTTCATGGGCCTTTCGTTCCCTTTTCGGCTGTCAGGGGAACATCCAGGAAACTGGCGGGGAAGGGATACATATAGGAGAAGTGATTCAACTTCCAACACAGAGTCGAGGGAAGTAGATTATACAGGGGATGATTATAAAACGTTAACTCGGAATACGGATGTATGGAGAGTTTATGTTCGTGCGACCATAAACCTACAGGTTCGACAGAGCCAGTTAGTTAGTTATAAATAATTTGTTTAATAATTCGCAGTAAAACTTCTCGCTTCAGCAATTAAATTCCATAAATAGACACCTACTGCGTAAGAATTAAAATATCCTCACTTTATAAATTTACGGTACTGTTCCATTAAGCAGAACATATAATAATCAATTAGATTTAATGGCAGTTTAAAAATTCACTGATGAAGCGGGGTCAGCTCTTTCAATTAACTACGCTCGCTACCTTGGTCGTGAAATGAACTAGCTGCGCTGTGTGTTTTTAACGAAAATAGAATAAAAAAACATTTATATTGTCTGAACTAAACATCCCACGAAAAAGGTAATTGCTGGAAATTAATTTTCATTACGTGATTAATATCGTGTATTTTTTTTTCATTTTTTGACATGTACTGCAGTAAACCGCCATAAAATAGAAAATTGACACCGAAAATAAAAATATCCTAATTATAAAAATAACACCCCTAAACTACATGATAACACCTACAAATACATTTGAAACAAATTTTTGCTGTTTACTGTTACAGAAATATTAGTTAGTAAACGTTTTAGTTTATCATATTTACGATAATTTTAGATCGTCATAACTATGAAATTAAGTTTCAATATTAATACACTTATAAATGTATTCACTATATATATATATATATATATATATATAGGGATACAAAAAATTAAAAAAAGAAGTAATTGCAAGATTTTTTGCTTTCCGATTTGATATGAATTTCCCGTACCTGATTGTACAGTGAAACAGATTTTCCAAGCTATACAAAAGCTGCCAACACAAATTCCATTCACTCGACACAATAAAATATAGAAAGACACAGAAGGATTCCATATTCCAAAACCTGGATTATCTACTCTTGTTATGAACGAAATAGTATACATATGTAGAAAACGCACTTCTTTAGTCGATTAAGACAAGCGCTAAAAGCTGGAAGGTCGAAAGTTCGAATCCTGATGGCGTCAGAATTTTTAAGCTGGCAGGATAAAGGCTCTGGAGTCAACACAGCCTCAAACAGAAATGAGTACCAGACTACGTTCTGAGGGTAAAGGCGACCGTCATACAGGGCTGCAACCTGGCTGATATCTGTGACCAATATTAACGTAACGAATTATTTCTGTGACGAATTTTAATTATTTGACGCAATAACTTTGTGTAAATCTATAACACGGAATCTACCACGAGTTTACTTCTCTGCCGAAGGAAGCCACCCTCAGGATTAAGTTATAAATGGGATGAGACTGAGGTTGGTACATTCCACGTCCACTCGCTTGTAAGATGGGATAGAAATTGAGAAGAAGAGTGGCTAAATATTGTTTTCTTTTGTTTGAATTTTCTAAAGCAGACGCCAGTTTGTTAGGAGAATGAAGAAGACTACATACAGTGAGCTATATGATCTTTATGGGAAACCAGATATAATAAGAACAATTAAGTCTCATAGACTGCGTTGAGCAGGACATGTGGCACGATGCCTTTACTTATCGAATATTGCAAAAATCCAAATTTTACTCTTGTATGGATTTATGGGATTTTGATCGCGGGCTGATGATGTAATATTGGATTGGATTGTTTGTAACATAGCAACGGTCGAATGGTTAAAAATTTCGGATGGATGACTATCATTCTAGTATGTCGGTTTGTGTAGTGCCGTGAGCGATTGGAATATATTAGCTTAGGAGAACGATGTATGGAGTGTTTGTGTTCGCGAGGTCATGAACTCTCAGATTCTATACTTGAAGTGATTTGATTAATTACTATTCTTATATTTTGAGATACATAAGGAAGTTACGTAAGTTTGAATACATTCATTATACAGACTGCAGGAATAGTTGATATTAGAATACAGTAATAAATGCGCTTGTTATTAGTAGATACTCAGGTCTTCTTAAACATTTATTTACAACACTTCCTATCACTGACATGTATTGTATTGTAAGTCCATGTTTTCCCTTTATAGAGGTTTAGGCGCTCTCCACCTACAGGGGAGAATTTGAACCATATTAATTTAGTTACACTTGTTTTCTTATAGATGTCATTTTGAGTGGCCCGTGGTCAGCGTTCCGCCTCATACTGACATCTAGGAAACCAAGGTAGTACTAGGACGGGAAAATTCGGTAAATTTTGCTTAGAGGCCTTCTCTTTCAGGCTTAAGGATTTTTTACGAGCCTGAAAATCTTCAGACTCGGGACCCACGGCTTAAAGTCCCTCCCGGAGGCCTTGCTCCTTAGATTTTCCGTCCTAAAAAATCCATCGACCCCGGCCGGGTTTGAACCCGCGACCTTCGGGACCAGAGGCAAGGAGCGTAACCACTAGTCCACCGCGACCGATATCACTGACATAACTAATCCAATTTTCTTTATATTCAACTAGCTAATACCGGCGTGCGCTATTACGCCTAAATAAATGTTAATGTGTTTTTACCACCAGCCGTGTGCTGTTATACTTGCCCGGGAATCTGCTTATCCCGATCTTTTTGTCATCAATGAATGAAGAAAAATGGTTATTGTGAGTTATCCATAGAAGATAAACATACGCTGTCGGCGACTTTTTTGTAGAGTTTTGTGAGATATTCAATGATGTGTACATTAATTTGGTGTATTTGTTATGGTTTAGGCAGCGTAAGCCATTTAAGCGTCAAAGCTGGGACTTTATTTCACGTTTTTCACTACAAAGGTTCATTGTTAGGGGTGAAGGAGTTGAGTATCACAGCCCTCTTATAGCCTATGTTATTCCCAGTACTCTCCTGAACATTTTGCAAAAAAGAAAACCATTAAAATCGGATCAACGGTATGGCCACGCATAGAACACGAATAAACAAACAAACATTGATTTTTATACATTAGATTAGCTAATGGCCGGAGTGAGCTGCTACGCCTAAATAAATTAAGTATGATTTTTCAATTTTCGTTTCAGGTAAACTCTTACACCTGTTTTCAGGGCATAATATCTGCTAAACACTCGCCGTACCTGAAAATGTGTGTGCACAAACTTATACGTTTCGACGAATCAAACGTGGCGGTTCGATAGTGTTGATTCTTACTTTTACGGATTTCGGGAAACCCCAACTTAAAATTGTAGGATTTAGCTGAGTTTTGGATAGTACGTACCTGGATTTATTTTAATAGCTCATGCTGAATTTCGTTGTGAAACATCGATATTTGCGACCGCTAGAGCGACTTTTAAGTTTTGTTGCGGGTGAACTCCTACACCTACTAGTTTTAGTACATAATAGTTAAGGGCTAAACACTCGTCGTACTTGAAAACATGTATGTATAAATTTTCATGAAGATCGGTTGAGGGGTTTAGTCACAAAAACATGCTGGCTGAATTTTGATATATAATGATTATTCAAGTCTTGTAACACATCATTATCACTTCTAATTTTAGGTCTGATTAGGAGTCTAGTTGTTAAAGGTTGAACTGGAAATGTTTTTTTTTAACAATAGAAGTCTTTCATCACACATTCTGCTTACATGAGGAAACCAAATTAATCTTTGTATTCTTAAGAATTTAAGCATATACATTTTTATTTCTTTTATTCAATTCATTATTTGATCTAGTTATCCAAGGTCTATCTCTAATTTCTGCTGGCTGGAAAATTTTCCCAAATATCTTCCTTTCGAAAACAAGTACTTATGGTACATCGCTAGGTTTCGTAGACATAAGCCAACACGGGTCGTTAATATATTCTTACTATAGTATTCAATCGGCCGCGGTGGACTAGTCGTTACGCTCCTTGCCTCTGGTCCCAAGGGTCGCGGGTTCAAACCCGGCCGGGATCGATGGATTTTTTAGGACGGAAAAATCCAAGGAGCAAGTCTCCCGGGAGAGACTTTAAGCCGTGGGTCCCGAGTCTGAAGATTTTCAGGCTCGTAAAAAATCCTTAAGCCTGAATGAAAAGGCCTCTAAGCAAAATTTACCGAACTTTCCCGTTCTAGTGCTACCTTGGTTTCCTAGATGTCAGTATGAGGCGGAACGCTGACCACGTATCACTCAAAAATGACATCTATACGAAAACAAGTGTAACTAAATTAGTATGGTTCAAATTCTTCCCTGTAGGGGGAGAGCGCCTAAATCTCTGTAAAGGGAAAACATAGGCTTACAATACAATACAAAATACTATAGTATTCTTGGATCCGAGAAGTGCATGATACGCTCTGTTGCCTTGTGTAATAGGCCTATACCACATTCCATTATATAGCTTTTACGTAAATATAGTAGTAGTAGAAGTAGTATTAGTAGTTTGCTCCTGTACGTCCCGAGTAGGGACTTGGGTGTAACTGACGTAACAACTAACGCTTCTGCGTGGTGTAGGATTTTTAATTAAAATATATAAAGTAATGGCTGTTCCTGAATTGATGTATGGAGCAGAATGTTGGACGATCACTAAAAGACAAGAACAAAGATTGGAAGCATCTGAGATGCGATTTTTAAGAAATATAGCAGGATATACTCTGCTGGGTAAGAAAATAAATGAAGATACAGGAAAGGAACTAAATATTTTCAAACTAACAGATCGAATAATTAAATATAGGAACGACTGGAAAGAACATATTGATAGAATGCCAGAAGGAAGATTTGCAAAATTATTAAATTATAAAACGCACGGAAGGAGAAATGCTGGACGCCCACACAGAAGATGGTCTGAACAATTTTACCCTGGATGATGATATAACAGTTCTTTGGTATGTATGTTGTTTTTTTATATTCTTGCAATATTACCTCTAGAAAATATTTATAATAATCCATACGCCACTTTGGGAAGAAAAGAAACTTTAATTTTCATGTATTTTGTCAAATTTTACGTGGAATTCGTCCGTATTGGATTCACGATCGCGAGATTTTTCCTCATCTGTGAGACCAATTTCGACAAATTTTAGTACCAAAACACTATCTGGCCATCATAATTCATTGTAATATTCGCCTTGTTCAGTATAAATGTGTGATTGAAAGGCGATTCTAGTGCTGTCTCGGAGATGGCCCCGGATTGAATATGCGTATGTTCCAAAGTTTAAACATGCTCTACCGACAGTTCATGTGCAGGTGGCATAAGAAACCTAAAAGTAGTACCTAAAAAGGGAGAGGTTAACCCTTAAATGGTGAAATTAAATTTCTAATGCCGGCTTATTTAAATGCATCGGACTGGAGTGAAAACAAATCATGCGTAAACAGAATTGATTTTGTGTATATTGTTGTATAAT
Organism: Diploptera punctata; assembly: GCA_030220185.1. Taxonomy (NCBI): domain Eukaryota; kingdom Metazoa; phylum Arthropoda; class Insecta; order Blattodea; family Blaberidae; genus Diploptera; species Diploptera punctata. The sequence goes on along the minus strand of JASPKZ010003447.1, from coordinate 199,034 downwards.
GTTTTTACAAATTTAAATATTTTTTCCGTTTTATTTTTCCACCATTTGTTAAGAATATTAAACAAATGAAACCACTGTATCTTACAGCATACAGTGCCAAAATGAGGATAAGAAATAAATAAGAAATCTGATATTTATTTGCATAAACAAATTATTTTGAACAATTTGTACGCTGAGTTTCGAATAGTGAACTAAACGATTTCCATGTCTATTGTCAAATATTAGACATTTTCAAGACGGCTCCTTGTTATGGTGTTTATGGGAGATGAGGTCTTCATTGTAGGTTTCTAAACACGAAACTAATCCAATTTTAAACTATGAACCGTAGAAAATGTCGGTTATATAGCAAAAATAATTTCACGTTCAATATAAAAGGTATAAATTAAATAAATCGAAGAAATTTGACATCTGATAATGATATAAACAATCTCTATCTATTTTCGGGTTTTTACAGCTGCTGCCGTCTTCCCGTGCCAAACCTCCAAAGCCTACGGTCTTGGGCATCTTCGATGCTTAGCCCTCTAGCTTGCATTATTGTCTTCATGTTTTCCTTCCATGTTAACTTTGGTCTCCCTCTTTTCTTCTTTCTGTTCGGATGCCATTCATATAGTTGCTTCGGCCATCGCTCATCTTCCATTCTTAAAACCCGGCTTTGATTGATTTGGTCTTTTAGCATTTAGTTTTTTTCTAATGTGTGGGGAGCTGGCCCAGCATAAACTCCCAACCTGGAGGACCAGGAAAATTTCTGTCTGGGTTTTCCTCCCATAGCCTTTGAAGATCCCTCTTCACCGCAAGGCAGCGTTTCTCTATTTCCCTTAGAGATAGGGTTGCCTCTTCCGCCAGATCCGCCGTGATGAAGGACTCCTTCTGCGCCGACTCTGCCGTTGAGGTTTTCACCGTAACCCTGGCTAAGGGCCCTTACAGAGTAATATCAGTCGGAGCCAACTGAACCCTGTTTTTTTAACGAGGTTGTTACTCCTCCCTCTCCTCCTTTCTCATCCCGGCTTGGGACCGGCCATGGCGGAGCAATGATATAAGCAATTAAAGATTTTAAATCAATTTGCCGTATACAAATCAGTCTAACCTCCCACTCCGTGGGTACCCTTCCTTTAATTGGTCGGGTTATTAGAAGAAAATAATCCAGAAAATCCTAAAGATAAAGCACTCAATAGGTTTCTTTAACGCTAGGGGCGCTAATGTAACTTATCTCCGAATAGATTATATTTGGCTCAAGTATACAAACACTTACGCTTGATTTTTCATTTTATTGTTGTGAATTATAACTATTTATCTGTATTTAGTAACATTTTAAAATATTTAATACAATTTTTATAACTTAATTTTAGAATTTTTAAGTATTTATTGAAACACACATATTGTGATGGTGACTTGCTATTTTCTCCACAGAGTATTATTATATAGTTGGAACCAGTGGGTTATCGATGGTTGAGATTATTAAGGAGTGAATAAAGGGCGTTTCCTGGGATCCACCCTAGATTAGAGTAATTGGATTAAGTTAAGTGTGAGTTAGTTAGTTAGCTTTTAGGTTCGTTACATTTTAAATGTGTCTAAATACATAAAACAAAAAAATATAACGATCGATATGTGGTTCGATGGTGGATTATCGCTAGCTCTATAAACTCTGGCGCATGCGCACTGTTGTTCTATAGGATTTTGAAAATATATCAGGTAAGTTAAAGTGAATTATCTCCTAACAGTATAATCCTCCTCCATAACAAGTTTCTTTCATATTAGCCTAAGATTCCTTCGATATGAACCGACAAAAGTGACTATATTTTAGTCCTATTTCGCGTAAATCGTAAAATTCTTAACAAATTACTTGTAAAATTCATAATAAATGATTTTCTTGCTACCTACATTACTACAGATCTGTTTCAAATTGCACTACATATAAAACTCATTACTTTCTTTGAAAAATAATAATGCGAAAGATCACTCAGTCGTCACAATAATATAATCTACGTGGTTTAATGATAGCATCACGGTTACGTGGTTACGGCATGAATAATATTTCAAAATTTGTTTTGATATAAAAATAATTACAATTTTGCGTTGGTCTATTTCAGGTAAACCGGGATTACCATAAAAACGAACAAAATATTTTATTTCACAGTCAATAGGGTTGTGAATTAACACATTATGTATAAAATTCTCTAAAATACAAGGTAAGTTAGTTGCAATTAAAAGATAAAACAAAGTTAGTGTGTAGAATTAGAACAGCCGTGTCCAAACTTTTTTTTTTTTTTTTTGGAAAGGACCACTGTCTTTATGGTGAATTTGTTTCCTGATCACATGATTAGATTTTTTACCGTAATAAATAGGATCTAAGATAAACCAATTAACTTATGTAAGAAATAATTAATATATTGACATGTTATCTTTATTAAAATACTAGCTAATACCTGCCATGTGCTGCTACGCCTGAATACATTAAATGTGGTTTTATGTTTATTTAAAAAAAAATAAAATAACAAAAAATATCCTCATCTCGAGTCCAACTCAGGGTCAGGTCGAGGAATGAGATGAGATGGTTCATGTAGTTGTTCCGATATTTCTGTACGAAATTATATAAATAACTACCTAATACCCGGGGTGCGCTGCTACGCCTAAGTAAATGAAAATTAATGTGCTTTTGTATTTAGTTGAATAAGCAAATGGAAAAATAATTATAAATTTATATTTTTTAGATACCCCATGCTGATTACCGGGCGTTGCCCAGGAATCTACTTATCACGATCTTCTTGGCATTAATGAGCTGAAAGACAAAAAATAATGCACTTCTTACGATTATTCAATAAGTAAAATGAAAAATAATTCTAATGTATATGGTAATTATTTTAAGATTCCCCGTGCTGATTACCCGGTGTTGCCCGGAAATCTACTTATCTCGATCTTTTTGGCATAAATGTGTTAAAAGACAAAATTCGTTATTGTGAGTTATCCGTAAAAGATAAAAATATGCTGTATCACAACTCTCTCATAGCCTATGTTATTTCGGGAATCTCCTGAACATTTTGCAAAAAGCCCCATCACAATCGGTTCAACGATGACCGCGCATAAAGTACGAACGAACGAACAAACAAACAAACATTAATTTTTATATATTAGATTAAACTAAAAAATAAAAGAGAATCTCAATAATAGTAATACATTAATTAAATATCTGAATGAAAATACCGAACATAAAAAATAAAAACATTCTTACAGACTTAATAATAAAGAAGAATAATCTATAATATCTAATCACGTTGGTCGACAATTAAATAATTACCACATAATTAAATTAAATATGTAAATATCCATTTACTTAGGAATCGGACTTGAAGCACTAAAAATTGTAATTTTATTTACCAAAAATAACGACGAAATTTAATAAATTAGGGCATATTCTGTATAACTAGGCATTTCAGGTATTGTAACCATGTTTCAAACCTACTCATTCCACTAGTTTTAACAAATTGTGCTTAAATATAAACAAACCGTCACACAAAAAGTAAATTCAAGAAATGTCTAAACAAATCTGCACAAATTGAAAATAGTGAAAAAAAGTTAAACATACTTTCAAGTTATTGATCCACCTACTGTTCATTTTATTTCATATTATCATCTGCAAACTACATCAACAGTTTCTTATTCTTCACAGTTAATTACTTAAGTTAGTAAAAAATGTCTTTCTATTTAAATTATGTCAGAGAAATAATATGTATTAGCTATAGCAGAAACATCAGTACTACTGGATTATTCACATTTTCCTCCCTTCATACTTTCTACAACAATGAAATTTCTACATTCATCCAACTTACAAGGGATCTGACAACCATTGCAGGCCGAAATCCACCTTGCAATTTCCCCCAGACAAATGTTGTGATATACTAAGGTCATGCCCAAAAAAAGTATATTCCATTTTTAAACCGCTATGCATAGAAATCAAAGCTAGAATACAGCAGTAGCAACCCACTGTATGGAGCAGATGGAATCCCTACACGAATAAGAGTTTAGTGAAGTGAGGCGGGAAGCGATGCAGACGGCAGGCAGCGAATGTTATTCAATCTACCAATTCACGAATTGTATTACTTCCCTATAGTTTAAATGAGAGATCAGGTGCTGCATTTTAATACCTTGCAGTTAAAAAGGCAGATAATTTTCTAGACGCGGTCTTGGTACATCATAACCCTTCACTGGAATAAATTACAAGGTACTCGTAGATTTCGGCGTGTAATGGTTGACAGGTGCCTTCCTAGTACTAGCAGTGAAAGCGCGCCACCGAACTTTGTTTTTGCTCAGTTCTAGGCTAAATTCCAGCATTTTCCTCGTTGTTCAATTTTTGTTGTTATTGTGCTGTGCCATGTAATTTTTGTTTTCCATTTTTCATGGGCGATCCCTGTGGATTCCAATCCAAAACACTTTTTGACATACTGCCAGGTTCTATTCTGAGAGTGAGTCCAATCTATTACCATTTACAATATTTAATATCTTTCCGAATTTCACTTTGTGAATCCAACTTAATATATTCCCGAAAAAGTATGTGGGAAGGATTCTTAAGGACACCTGGTAGAGTTCCTTCCAAATTATTATGCCTAGTCAACATTTTAAACAAAAGTATTTTCTATGGAACTACACTACCTAGGACAATAACAATTTTACATCCAATTAAGGAAGGTTTTCTGATGGTACTACTGTCATTGATTTTTATCTAGCATTAATTGCTTTCATTTTACCTGGGTTTTCAAATCATATAATAATTTGCAAAAAATATACGTACCTCCCCATATAGGTACACTTTTCTCTGAAAACTAATCATCAGAACTGCACTATTATTTCTACTGACATTGTTAGTGAGTGGCTTGAGATAACCAGTGAACAATGTACTCACTTAAGAGCCTAACATAATTTATTAAAATTGTTTACATATGATATATATTTTTATTCATTTTTTCTTGAGAATAGTATGTTTTAACAACACAATATTTCACCGACTGGATACAAAAATATTGAAGCTTCTGTATTACATAGTTTCTGAGAAATGTGTACCTAAACTTAAAAAAATCATTTTTTTTGTAAATTATTGTATGCTATGAAAACCCAGGTAAAATGAAAGCAATTAACGCTAGATAAAAAGCAATGACAGTAGCGCCATCAGATCACCTGCCTTAATTCGCTGTAAAATTGTTATTGTCCATGGTAGTGCACTCGTAGTTCCATAGAAAATATAGTTTGTTTAAAATGTTGACTAGGCATAACAATTTGTAAGCGAACTCTACCAGGTGACCTTAAGACTCATGCATGGAGCGAAGCTTCGAGATACTTTGCAGCACAAAATATAATTTTCAAATATTTGACCTTCAGTCCAATCCTAAACATGGCGATTCAAATTCTCTCTTACAAACGATGACTATGTGTATAACAGGAGAAGAATATGTCCAAACCTAATACAAATTCCACAAAACTAATTTATTGAAATTTAGCCATCTACGTCTACTTGGAAAAATTCTAGAATGAAAAACACAAAAGGAAAATGATTGATTCAATACTTTTATTTACCACTAACACTGTCTAATCAATTACTGCGCAGACGTAAGCTCTCAATACATCTACATACTGTGATAATATTTCCAATCATTCCCTCTGTAATTTACTTCCTTCAGATGTTATTAACCCATCCCAGTGTTGGCCTTCCTACTGAATGATTTCCACTTCGTTTTCCCAATGATGTTTCGATTCCTCTACTCCATTTTTAAAACGTCCCAAATGTCCTGCCCATTGGAGTCTGCGAAACTTAACTCCTTATATTATATCTGGTTTTCTACCTGTTATGTAGTTTTCTCCATTCACCTGTCTATGGTCAATATATCTTCATATGCACTTTATTCACAAATACCCAGCTTTTTTATGTATGAAAGAAATATATCTGTTTCGCATCTTTTTAATACATACCTTGAGGAATCGCCATTACATACATACATATATATATATAACTCACTGGCACTATCGAACCCGTAGGAGTATGGCCGCGCGGACATAAGTTCTCCATACTTTTCTATCCTGAGCGAATGTTTTCCAATCATCCCCTGTATAATCTACTTCCCTCAAATCATAGTTAATGTTATTCTCCCACATCATTCTTGGTCTACCAACTGGGCGTTTTCCGTCTGGTTTTCCTACAAGAAGCTTACGTGCCATCTTTCATTACCCATTCGTACCACATGTCCTGCCCATCGCAGTTTACGAGACTTAACTCTTTTATTACATCTGGCTTCCTATAAAGACCATGTAATTCAGTGTTATGCAGCTTCCTCCATTCACCTGTCTGTTCATCTCTCTTTGGTCCAAACGATTTCCTAAGAACTTTATTCTCAAATACTCGTAATCTCCTTATATATATATATATATAGTGTAATACCACCAGGTTGTCTTTTATGACATTTCTGGCTTTCTCTCCTGTCATTGGCGGAATTGTAATCCGTTTCCTAGGTCTGGGCACCGGGAAGGCAGAGTTGCGTTACCACGATGGTATTATGGGTGATAAATAATAATGAAGCGCCAGACGAGTTCTTAACCTAAACTTAACCTAAATTTCAGACCATGGGCAACCACAGGAAAAATTCCTATAGTTTGACCAAGAATCGAACCCGGGACCTCAAGAATAGTAGTCAGAAACGCTGATCACTAAGCCCATGAGGCTCCTTTTTACATATTGTTAATTTAACATTTCTGAGAGAATTTGAGACAAGAGTCTCCGTCATGCATAATACAGCCTATATTATGCTTTTCTAGAGTTGATCCTGCGAATAATTTATTTTTGAATGTTACTGTTGCAAGTTCATCAAAATGTCCATAATTTGCATTTGCTTTTTTTGCATATATAGGAAGAAGAAATTATACAACTACCACCATAACTGTGAAAATGTACTAATCAGTTATAAACTTTTATATTTCTAGGAAACTACATTGAAAATAATTTTGATTCTTTGAAGAAAAACAATACGAAGGTGGCGAGACTAAAAACAATAGTGATGGAAGTCATTCAAATAATCCCAATACTATAAGTATATAAAATTATTACATGAGGAGGGAAAACTGTAGAGCAACTGTTTGGTAAGAATATTGTAGCCTGGATGCATGAAACAAAATGGATGTTTTCATTACACAATTCAAAAGCAGATTGTTTGAATTTTAAGATGCAAACAGGTTATCCCACATCAAATCAAATATTAAAATAATGTAATATACATATTTTTTTACTTGCAGAATCATTGTTCAAGAAAATAGAACTTCAAACTAAAATGCGTACAGGTTGTTTTTATATTTAATTGAAAACTTCTTGAAGAAAGTGAAAAATATTACATGGGTTTTAATTCTGTATGCAATACTATTTTCCGCTAGTTTTCTGTCACTTGGAATTGTTTACTCTTGAGGAGAAATTATACCAAAAAATGTAGTAAACGCCTTCATTGTCGTTTTGTCTTAATGTGATACTTACAAATGAGAGGGTTTCTAGAAATGCAATACAGATAAGTAAATAAAAATATCATCACTCCACATAAGCAGATATTATTTGGCGTAAAATTGGATGAAGTTAAGGTATATGCCAATTCTTGGTTCACAAAAGTTCCACATTTTGTCCAATAGTGTATTGTGGATCATGGCTGAATCCTATATTAGTGTGTTGTGCTGACGTGATGCCTGTCTTGTTTTTCAGGTCATTCAAATACAGTAGGATTAAACGATTAATCAAGAATGGACGTTATTGTGCAACCACTGAAATTCCCCGCTGATCGAACACAGCAGCTTACTCTAGTAAGTAGAACAGCTTCATTGGCTGTATCACCGTTGCAACCCCAGTCCTGAGGGCATATATTAAATTTCCCGGTGGGTAGAGAGGACCACCCAAGTGCCTTATGGGTATAACTAGGCAACCCTCATTACTATTAGGATTAGTATTATCATTTTCATTAAGGACTTTCTTCATTACAGTAGATATCGACCTGTACCCTCCGCCACATATTTCTTTCCTCAACATCTTCTTCTTTGAGGTCTCTACACAAAATGTTTCTTCTCACTTCATCCATCCACTGTTCCCTGGGCTTCCCCCTCCTCCTCCCGCCTTCAGCATTCCAATCTAGTGTTATTCTTGGGACTCTTATTCTCCATCCTCTCCAGATGTCCAAACCATTTCAATCTTTATTATTCCATTACTTCTATAATGTTATGTTTAACATTCATTATTTCCTTAATTTTCTGGTTCCGAATTTTCTCCTTTCTTGATTTTCATCATGCCCTTCACGAAAAATCCATGTTTGTTGCCAATGATTTTTTTGCTTGCTGTCTACCTAAAGTCCAGGTCTCTGCACCATACAACATAACACTTTGTGCTAATTATTTAAATATCAGCGTCTTGGTTTTATTTATATTTTTTCTCCATATCACTGATTTCATATTCCAATTTCTTTTCTTCTTTCACAAATTATTTTCTTAATTTCAATATAACTGTTCCCATTTGATTTTAAAATTGATCCTAAATATTTGAATTTTTCAACTTTTTTAATTTCCACATTTTCACATTGTAATTTACCTTATTTCTCTAGTTCTGTTGTGAGCTAACTTCTAAATTTAATTTGGTATCTATTTCCTATAAATATTGATTTTAACATTTTATTGATTTTTCTTTTAGTTCTAGCCATAATAGTTTCCTCGGGACGCTATCATATGCCTTTTCCAAATTTATGAACATTCTTGACTTTTCCCTACATATTTCCAATAAGAGTCTTAGTTTAAAAATGTGATCTATGCAGGACTTTCCAGCAGTACATTCACATTGTTTCTCGTGTCAATTGTACCGTTCTTCTACATGTTGTTCCACAATATTCATAAATACTTTCATTATAGGGATCGTCACAAATTCCTCGATAGAGCATCATTTTCTGTCCCTTTTTTGTACATGGAAGTGATGTATCCTAATTTCATCTCTTTTGGTATTTTCCAACATTTAAAATCCTTTTATATAATTTTTGTCAAATTTTACTAATTTTGGTCCTCCATATTTTAACATTTCCAAATGTATTACTGCTGGTACATTTGTCTTGTTGTTCCTTCCCAATGCTACAAAGTATTGCACATCCTCTTTTGTTAATTCCCAATCTATTTCTGTATTTTGAAAAGCTGCATCATCTTCTTGAAACTGTGGTCGATTATTATTATTATTATTATTATTATTATTATTAATATTAATATTATAATTCCAATGTCATTAAATGTAGTGTTATTATAATATGTAATAATATTTCATGTTGAAATTATCCTGGGACATATGTGGACGTTTTTATATAATTTTTGTCAACGTTTTACTAATTTTGGTCCTCCATATCTTAATATTTCCAAATGTAATCCTCCTGGTCCAGTTGCCTTGTTGTTTCTTCCCAATGCTATAAAGTATTGTTCATCCTCTTCTGTTAATTCCCAATGTATTTCTGTATTTTGAAAAGCATCATATTCTTGAAACTCTGTTCGATTATTATTATTATTATTATTATTCCAATATAATTAAATTCAGTTTTATTATAATATGTGATAATATTTCAGGTTGAAATTATTCTGAGGCTTACGGTGGGCGTCCTGAGGTTCCACAAATTCAGGTAATATTTTACTTTTGAACTTTATAAATGTATGTAATCTACAATATTATTTAATGTTTTCTACAAATTGACATTGGTTATGTGAATTATTTGTATTTAAGATTCAGAGACAATGATCCTGCTCATTTTTTACCTCAGTCACAAGACTCTTTTGGACGAACCATTATGAAACGTTTGTTAATATAAGGATGGGATGTGCCTTAACTACAACTTCATCTAATTTTATGCCAAACAATATCTACGTTTGTGGGTGATGTTTTTTTATTTACATTTCTAAATTGCATTTCTACAAAAAACCTCTCATTTTGAACATTTACTCCAAACAATATCTGCCTATGTGGGGTGATGATTATTTTATTTTCATCTCTATATTATATTTCCCGAAACCTCCCATTTTGAAGTTTCACAATTGCAGCAGATATGTCATGTGTTGAGCTAATTACCAACGTGAAGATGAATGTGGTGTACTACATTTGTACGAAGAACCATTGAATTCTATTCAGTGTAAATTTATGTCTAGTGACAAAAAATATAAACTGATAGCTGTACTCAGAAATTTGTTCTCGTGTAATATTTTTTTCTTCCTTCAAGAAATTTTCAACTAAAAAAACTATGTAATTTTGTTTCAGGTTGTGTTTTCTTGAGAAATGGTAGAATACATACATAATCTGCACTGTTAGTGTAACTCTTGTTTAAATATTAAGTTTATATTCAGTTGACATAATATTTTGGAAACGTAATTTTTCGAAGTTAATTGTATACCAAGGTTCTCTATTTTCCGTATTTCTAATTCATAATACTTGTCTTTGGATTTTTTTTGAAAATGTTAATTTTTATTCTTTGCTTTAGATCTTACTTTTATTATTGTCCACTTTGTCGTTTAATATCTAACATTTCTGTGTTTGAATGTAACAAATGATCTATTAAGACAAATGGAAGTTTCAGGAATGAAATTTCTCGTCTTGTAAGTGGGAATACACAATTATATCACGAAAAAAGTACTGATATCAGAAAGGAAATGAATTGTAGAACCAATCACAACATTTATAGAAAAAATACAGAATCACCTGGAAAGACTATGTCCTACGAATGCCAAACACTAAGATGGCAAGAACTGTTTTATAATCCGGGGATGACGCGAAATGTAGGTCGACCTTTAAACAGATGACGTGGGCAATTTTGGGTCTAATTCTTGAAGACGATGATGAATGTAACATGGTTGTCCCGGTGAGTGTAAGTGGAGGGTCGCGTGTTCTGAAGTACACCAGAATAAATAAATGATAAATAAAACCCTATTTCAAAAGCTGACAATCTGTGAGCCTATCTGTTGCTTGAAGTCCAAGTTAATGATTCAATAAACCAAAATACTCCACATTAAAGCACTATACATGCATTTTGTTCTTCGACATGTTTGCCACACTTTGCAAATATTGCAATAATTTTCACTACAATAAATAATAAATATATTTTTCACGAACGCTGACCCCGGGCCACTCAATGACATCTATCGGAGAATAAGTGTAACTAAATAAGATTGGTTCAATTTCTGCCCTGTAGGTGGAGAACGCCTAAGTCCCGTCAACAAGGACTTTATTATTATTATTACTAATAATAATAATAATAATAATAATAATAATAATTATTATTATTATTATTAAATTTAATTTGAAAGATATAGAAAGATAATAAGAAACATTAATTTTGAACAGAAAAAATATATCGAAAATATAGTGAAAAAAGAATGCAAAATTATAAGAAAAGTTTTAGGTCCACAAGTCATAGATGGAGCATTTAGACTCAGAAGTAAGAAGGAGATAAAAGTATATACGGACATTCATAGTGATATTAGAAAACGAAGGTTATAATTTTATGGCCATATTAAACGAATGAACTCAAATAGGAATTCTACGAAAACAGAAGTAAAGCTCCAGTGGATACTATGAAGTGGATTGATGAAGTCAAAAAGGACTTAAAATTGGCAGGAATTACTAAAGAAGATATCCCAAACAGAGATATATTTAGAATTAAGGTGAATAAGTGGCAAGTTGACCAAGGGGACAAACTGAAGAAAAAAACCGGAACAACTTGGACAGATGAGAGAAAACAAGCTCATAGCAAAAGAATGAAACACATTTGGGCTCAAAGGAAACGCCTCTAAGTACTTTGCATAGTCCTACATGGGCTCATCCGCAATTTAATAATAATAATAATAATAATAATAATAATAATAATAATAATAATACAGTAAACTATGTTGAATCCGTAACGTGAATAATGCGGAAATCTGTCCAATATGAACAAATATATTGGTCCCGGCGAATTAATATTAATTTTACACGCATTTATTTTGCATAAAACGGAACCTGTCCAAGGCGAAAACGGAAGGATATATCTACACAATTCATGAAAAAAATAAATTTATAAAGCGAAAGACAGAGAAATAAATCAGTTTCCTATTCATTGAATTCCCGTAAGGCCAGAAAAAAATTAGGAATGGTTCCTGCTGCTGTGTGAATTACAGATTCTACCTATACCTGAAATTTTATTCCCCTGCACACCTGTTATGCGAAATACAGATACCTGTCTTACAAATAACCATTGCACTGTAATATCTTAAATTAGTTTCAGTCTTTCACAGGTAGCGTTCTGGATTTAAGGAATAAAGATGGCTAAAACATATGTATGATTGTCATTAAACAAAAAAAGTAAAAGTGATTGAAGATAAATCTCGAAATTTCCGGATCGATGCTCCAAAGTCAAGCTCTAGCTGCTGCTAAATCCCTAGGGAAATACAATTTCAAGGCATCTTCAGATTGGCTGGACGGTTTAAAAAGACGACACAATGTAGTGTGGAATGAAATTCGCAGGGGAATCAAAGGATGTTGACAAAGTGTAGTTAGTGATCGGAAACCGAAACTGCATACTTTCATTTTAGGATACGCGCCTAAGGGACATTTTTAACGCTGACGATACGGGACTTTTTTTCGCGCGTTACCGTTAGCGTGAAGTCGCTCATACATACTACATTTCACCTTTCAGAGGCAGCGGAACTACAATTAATCCACGTAAAATGACATATACGGTACTCTATATTCTAAGATTATTAATAAGTTTCAGTTTTTATAACGCGGAATTTTGTACAATGAGGAAAAAAATGGACCATGCATTTGCACTTTGAGCAAGTTTTACTGTATATATTTATCCACCGCTGTAGTCTGGAGGTACGTGCTGCTTCGTCACGCGCGCGGGCCTGTTTTCGATTCTCGGTAGGGACAGGCTCCTGGGTGAAGTTCTTTTTGGGGTTTATCTTTACCTGTAAGACAAATGTCAGGAAGGTTAGGGCCTAACTGTTCCTGAAAATCATCCGGCCATCATCATTATCATCATCATCCTTATCATTATCATCATCATTCCTCTCCTGTGTAGAAAGCAATTGGAAGCTACCACACCTATAATTCCCTAGTAAAGCTGCTAAGGATATCATGAAAAATGGTATGATTGCAGTCAATGTTTACACATCTGTGTGTGCTTAAAGATTTATTTTTCTTCTCGACTCGTCTCTGCCCAACCACTCCATGTCCTGCAGCCCTCTTGTTCTCATTCCAGTTCTTATTTCTTGCATCCACGAGTTTCGAAGTCTTCCTTTCCTCCTTCTTCCTTAATAATAATAATAATAATAATAATAATAATAATAATAATAATAATAATAACAATGCAATCTTAATTTCCTCTTAATTAAGGTTGTCGATCCCTGGTGTAGATATGAGAAGTCAAAATTAAATGAAGCAGAAAAGTAGAATTTGTGAAATTATCTAGATAAAGATAATGTCATGTTTGGGTCTCCCTACTAATTCCAACAAATCGCGTCGGGCAGTCACAAAAAAAAGTGTTACTATTGATATTGAGATAGAACTACAAAGAACTTATGAAGACCAGCTATGCTATAAATTGCTACTCCGCCAAATATTCTGAAGTTCCATTTTAACACAGTCAACTTTGCAGAATTTCTTACGAGGATCTTCCGTCAACTTCAAGAAGAACTAGAACAATAATTGAACAATTATAAAACTGCAAATATCTCGTGATATACCATTGGTGAAACACGGGTTGTAGCATTGCATGTAAATAAAAAAGTAGTTTTTAACTTGCAGGCCAATGTGTATTTGAGCTTTTGTGGTTGTTTCAGTTTGCATTTGAATGCTGTGCATGACTTGTAATTGATCAATTATATAAATACATTTTCACTAAGTTTGTTATTTTGTGTAAATCAAACTTTGCCTATCTACTGACACTTTACCTTTGTATTTTCTACAATAAATTGCTATTGCCTTCTTCCATTTTCCAATCATGTCACGTACCCTGCCCATCTCAATATATATATATATATATATATACTGGGTTCTTCACTTACAACCTAACGGGCACGCGGCCTTTTTTTTTGTGCGTGGTTGGGTGTGCTACAGCAGGCTTTGTTCCTAAATAAACTCCGCTCGTAAAGCATGTATAAAAATCATATCTTACAGAAGATGTTGGAAATGTCGTCCACTCTGGGCTAAACAGGCATTACATCGGGAAAACACATTATGATTCACTTAATTAAGTTGAGTGGTAGACAAGGCCTTAAGGTTAACTCTGCCGGGTAAAATAAAGCTATAATAATAATAATTATTATTAATGTTCCCGATGTAATGTCTAATATTTTGTTTCAGTTCTTCCAATGTATGAGGAGTTGCCTCGTAAAATATGTCTGACAGATCACCCTACAAGTAAAAATCACACATTGTTAGATCAGGGGAGCGAGAGGGCCATACACAAGCACTAATTACTCTATCTTGAAACACTTCCCTAATTTTGTTCATGGACTCCTGTCCTGTATGAGCAGTAGCAGAAACTTGTTGAAACCACCCATATGATTTCTCTACTTCTACCAGTTCACAAAAAAACGGGGTCGAAAGTTCATTTCGGTACTTCTCTGCATTTACAGTCTGCTCATAAAATATTGCGCCGATTTTGTGTCCAGCGCTAACAGCACACCAAACTCCAACTTTCCGATCATAAATAGGGACTTCTTGAACGCGATGAGGATTTTCAGGTGCCCAGTACCGATTGTCATGAGTGTTGACACGACCGTTTACGCTTTCATTTTTTGTTTAACACAGAACCAGTGGTTTCGAATCCCTTCATAATCTCGTGAATTTTAAATCTGAAAGGAGGAACTTCACCAGGAACTTTTGAATATACTCTGTGCGAACACGGCTTGGTGATTCGCAATGAAAATAACTTTTACACACAAAAATGCATTGTTCTAGATTAAATGGCCTGTTAATATTGCTGGACTGCCGAGTGCATTTGCAAGCTGCTACGTTAAAAAGAAGTGAGAGCACTTTTGTTTAAATTCATCAACATGCTTTTTGAAAGAAGCTTTGTTTTCGTCTCGTGTGATGATTTCCTCCGGCTGTAATACTTATCATGCAACGCAGTTATGAACTGCGCGATTCTCTTATCTGTAACTGTAGGGATAGATGCTTTTCATATAAGCTGACTACTTTGTTAGTTACTGTACTGGCAACTTGTTTAAAACCAACTTTCTTATTATTAATTTGTACTGACAATCTGTACCTTTCATCAGAACAACACCGAAAGATTTCCTCGCCCGTAGGCAGCTTGTTTGTTGGCAGATCTTTTGGAGTACCAAAAATGGAGCAATGGGATACCTGTCTTGTTATTACTTTCTTCGACACAGCCATGACGTCACCGTTTCGTTACATCACAGAGTCAACACACAGCAGTGTCATAACACAAAACGCGAAGAGTAGCAGAACGAAAATAGCGAGATTGAACTGAACACTAACGCACTGCAATCATAGCTCACAGATGCAGACTGACAAAACAATGTAGGGAGACACGTGGGGTTATCGTAGAAATGCGTAGGGGAGCGCCAAGATCGTGCCCCAGCAAGGCGAGTGACGTTGTCTGTCTTGCTGCCCGATCTCCTTGCACGAGAGTTTTAAGCCGTTGCGCGACCGGAAAACATTGACTGAACTTGACAGTTTTTTTCCTACCTCATTATCAGTTCGTGTGAAAGAATATTACGGCTGTTACATTTAAATACTAATCACTGATTAAATACAAAAAATGCGTAAGAATGTAACTTTTTCATTATTTTGGCAAATTTTGGGGCTTATGCGCGAACGGAAGATATCAACTGATCTAAACCAAATTAAAACACAATGTATTTAGGTTCTATTTAAAGACGTTACAAACTATTACATTACGAAAACATCTAATTCAAAAATGAAAGAAATAATCGCAAAAATTATTTTTTTTTCATATTTTGTCGGAGCCTGTGCGCGATCGGAAGATGTTCAACCGATTTTGATAATTTTTTTCCTTCTTCTTAGTATATATAATTCTCAAGTTTTACGCGCTATTAAACATCGAAATAAAAAAAAATATTTTTTTCGGCCCACCCTACGATACATGCTATGTTTAGTATGTATGTGTGTGTGTGTGTGCGTGTGTGTGTGTGTGTGAATGGTGTTTGAATTAATGTTGTGTTGTCTCGGAGGAGGCCCTGAGATTGAGCTGACCATTTATTCGGGGAGGATCTCCATGTCCTTTTGTGGTCAGATATGTATGTATGTGATCCACAGTTTAAAATCCCTCTCCCGACAGATCGTACCATACTAAGGCCGGATGGCGTGTGGCATGTAAAACGTATCTATATGTGTGAGGTAAACTAATTTAATGCAATGGAATAAAAATGTATATTAATTCAATGTAAAATTGACACAATGAATCATATTCTAGGAATGGAACCTAATAACGATTTTCGTGTAAGTATATGCGGCTTCTCCTCCCTCTCAGTTATTATGTCTTTGAGCGGATCATATATGTATACATTTAGTAAGAAATGTTCGTATACAACTTGAATAAATATATAATAGGTACAAAGAAAATAACTAGGCAAGTCACTTTCCCTTGAAATCGAGAAAACCCACTTTTAATTTTTTTTAAGGATAGTGGAATTTATTGCCTTTTTTTTCAGAATAAAGAAAATACATATGCATTTACATTGCGCACGGGCCTGCTTGGCCGTACGTGCATTATTTATCCATGAATAAAAAAATAAAACTAATAATATAAACAAATACCTACAAATACACCTGTATCAAAAAACAATAACAGGCTACATATAAGTAAAATCTATGTCTACACTAAATCACAATAATACATATCTACATTCATCCATATTCCGTACATTAATATTAAAAAAATGCTAGAAAACAAATTAGAAAAAAAACACACACATACATCCACACACCCCCACACATATACACACCGCACGCTCATACCCCCCCGCCCCCGTCCCTGCAGGCATTAAATACACTAGCAGACAATTCAACTTATCGGACCTACTTATTATATAACATAATTAAAGATCGAAAACAAAGACCATATTGAGATTCTTCTTATTGTTAATACATATATCCTTAATCTACAATTTTGTTATATCTCAGTTTTCTTACTGTACCCAAAAATTTGCATGTTTTTGATTCACTCTCGATCCGTCCTAAAAGATCCCAACACGCCATTCTCCCTCGATCCGACCTGAGAAATCTCTCCGGCAGCATCTGTAATCTAAGTTGTTCTGTCTCTCTACAGAATGCTATAATATGCTGCCAGTTTTCATGGTCATCGCATAGTGGGCATAGTTTAATGCTTTCACCATTTGTTAAATTATGGGCCATCCATCCCCCAAATGAAACTATGCAATAGCACTTCTACCATCTCCATCCAAAGAGTCAATATATTTCTCCCTTCCCCACGAAAGTTTCAGTTCCGTCTGCAGGGTGAGCGATATTTTCTGGCTACACTCTGCTTCTATATTCTGCCTGTCACTTTTAATTACACAACGTACTACTTCCTTGCCCTATGCCAAAGCTTCAAGGCAAATAAACCCATTACTAAACTGTTTCTCTTAATGTTTCAAACTTCTAAAAGATATTCCTTTCCATTGAGAACATAATGGTATGCCAAACTATATTTCGACAAAAAAAAAGACTTACCTTGATTGTTTTTTGGATACAGTTGGAAGGACAGTGCTGTGGAAATGGAGAAACATTTCAATTAGGATGTTAAATTTTAAAATAACGCTTCGAGTTTATTTACTTATACTTACTTATTGATTTTTTACGCCCACTTTGTATTTAGCCATAGCCTTTCCTTTGTTTGAAGTTTCTAGAACAAGCTAATTTGGTTACACTTTTTCTCTAAATATGTCATGAGTGCCAAGTGGACGTTATAACTACCGAATCAGATATCTAGTAGGCAATTAAGGTTATAGTTTTAATTACTTTCAATAATAAATAACTGAAAGAAGAAAATTGTAACTGTAAGTTCGACGGCCTTTATTTGAAGATTATTCCCTCTGGCTTAGTAAATCTGAAGTCGCTAAGCTGTAATAGTCAACATGAAGCCATTGACTCATAAATAACTATTATTTCATGTCTATTTTCAGTCATTTAGTTTTAAAATTAGAAGAATAAATGTCAACATTAGCTCACCTTGTACTGAGAAACAGGACCAGACTTGTAAACATGGAAGAAGGATCGAACATTTATTTAGGTAAGAAATACATACGGTAATGCATTAAATGGGAATGCAGAATTAACATAAAATAATGGGAATTTCGAAGAAATGAATTAATTTGAATATCTATGCACAATAATTACGAAAAAATAATGAAGTAAGTGAAGAAATGAATTAAACATGTGCTCAACTCTGGAAACGCATACTATTACGCATTACTGGGAATCTTGTCAACGCAATTTATCTAAAAAAAGTTAAAATAAAAATATGTAAAAAAGTTACTATTTCAGTTATACTACACGGGTATGAAATATGATATCTTACTTTAAGGAAGAACAAAGAAATTGGAGTATTTGAAAATAATGATCTCACGAAAAATTTTGGACTGAACAGAGACGAACACACAGAGAATGGAAAAAAATTACATAGTACTGAGTTTGAGAACCTTTATGTGGAATCGGATGTATCGCAGGCAGCGATAGACAGATCATGGGGCACGATTGAGGAATGAAATAGTGACTTGACAAATTCTTATAAGAGGAACAGAGGAATGGTATGTAGACCAAGAATGAGGTAGGAGAATAATAATAATCTTGAATGGAAGTATGTGAATTTTACAGGGTATGAATTGAAAACATCATACACTAATAAATAAATAAAAAAGTAACATCACCTGAATTTCTAGTCACATAGCACATCTGTTTCTGTTATCACAAGAGAAACGATAGTAATAGGCCGGTGTACTGCTGTGTAAATAGTTGAATAGGTATGACCAACAAACTAAGGAACCCACATTATCGAACCTATAGATTCATGCCTGCGCGGACATAAGCTCTTCATACATCCCTATCCTGAGATAATGTTTTCCAATTATCCCCTGTGTGATCTACTTCTCTCAAGTCATGGTTAATGCTATTTTTGGCCTACTTACTGGGCACTTTCCCTCTGTTTTCTCCTTCAAGGAGTTTTTATGTCCCTCTTTCATTCCTCATTTGTGTAACATGTGCTGCATATCGAATTCTAAGAGACTTAAGTGTTATTTTTATATCTGGTTTCCCATAAAGATCATGAAGCTTACTGTTAATTAGTATTCTCCATTCCCCCGAGTGTACGTCTCTGGTCCAAAAATATTCCTAAGAACTTTGTTCTAAAATACCAGTACATGCAATATTTTGTTCATCCTTATAGTAGAGGAACTTCGCGTAATTTGGACCCCTGTTTTGAATTTGCTGTTTATCTTCTTTTAATTAAGGAATTTGTATTTTGTTTAATTACAATGATTATCATTAGTTTTGTAACTATGAAATAGCATTGTTATTTTATTGAAATATGGAAACATCTTCATAATTTATTAACTTTTTTACATTACAAGAAAGGTTCACTTTAACTTCTATATTCGGATAAAGTGGACCCCAGAGTCCACCTTAGCTTTCAGTCTTACTCTATTAATGTATACAGAGAGGCATAGATTAATCTGACTATTTAACTCCCATAATGGGAGTCAATGACCAATCACGTTTCAATGATTTCTGTTTTACAACCAATCAGAGTCGTGTTTCACGAAATATTTATCAGTGTTAGGATTATCATATATTAAACAAAGCTCCTCCTTTTTAATATTCTGAACAGGTCTGACCGTTATTTTGCAGTGACTGAGCCTATAACAAATACGGCTACCAGATTGTATATAATAGTGCTTACATGTCAACATTTGTAGCAATTGATTATACCACCAAAAAAAAGAAACCACTGTTTGCACTTTCTTAAATGTATTTTTTCCCAGGTAATAATCGAGAAAAATATAATTGTCATATTTACATCATACGACATCAAAAATGAATTAATATACAGATTGATGTGTTTCATTTTTTCTCCACTAGAGAGCATTCTTACAATATTGCGTTCCTTTGGCAATAAATAGTATGATCTGGTTGCAGTGATAAACAAAAGAAGCAGTAGAAGCGTACCTATCGTTTCTCATTTGTTTTCAAACATCGCCGTTTACATTAAATATATAAATATTTTAAAATAACTATAGTTAAATAATGATTTGTGAGTAAACAGCTTAATTTTATTCGTTAAATAGTCCTAACAAATGCCACTCTTGATTTCCAAATTCTCTAGATAAATTCACTCCTCACTTCGTGAGTCGTGAATTTATCGATAATTTGGAAATCACTCGTGGCATTACTTATGAAAATATTTATGACTGGTCATAATTATAAAGCGTTGATATTTATTTAATGTTTTGAAACATTATTGTTAGTTATAACATTAACACGTCATTCAACTACAGAAAGCGACGGTATTTAGGTTTAGTAAAATTACAAGGATATTAAATAAAATTTATTAAGTAAATGGTTTTTACAAAGAGCATCCTCACTGATAAAATATACGTTTCGTGTAAAGGGGACCCAGAGGGTCCACATGGTAACCTAATTAATTTATGTTTAATTATTTTATACAGCCACCATGTCACATAATATCAAACCAAACTCGTCAGAATATTAAAACAGCATCTACATAATATATTTATGAGTTTTTTCAACATTTGTAATATTCAATAGCAGAAATTAAGATTTGATTCTTAGTTTGAAAAACTTTTTGAAGTATTCATATTCATAAATATCACAAAAAAACATTCTTCGTACAAAGAATAAAAGAAACTGGCCTTTAACCCGTCAAAGTTGATGACAGGAAGAAGTTAAAAAATATGTTCTGTTCGAGGGCAGAACCAATTAAAATATATTAACAGGATCCAGTCAAATAGAAGGGTCCACATTACCCGAACTTCCTTATAAGTGCCAATGTTTCTCATCAATATAATATAACTGGGAGAATAATAGTTTTATTAAATATAATGAAATTCGAAGCAGTGTTGACGGAATTATGCGAGTTGCAAGATATGAAAAATGTTCAACATTTAATTTATGAAAACTAACGTATCAGATATAAATTAAGTATGCGAAATATAACATATTTCTTCATACTTCAGCGAACTAATCTAATTTCATCACTATGATCATTAAAAAAGGACATTCTCTTATTCTGCTATCCAAAATTATATATACTTTTATATCAAGCTCTTTACTTTCTGGCTTCCATCTGCCACCCTCCATTCACAATTTGGGTACACGATTACACCGGCACCTCTTACTTCACATCCCACAAACGTAATATCTCTCATTATTCTAATTTCTATACTGCATCCACTGCTAGACTCTGGGTCGCTTACCTATAGACTTAAATTCAATTATGAACGCGATATAGGTAATAAATAACAAAATCAAACAGACTATTTAAGAAGTAAGTAAACCAGTATAATAATAAAAAAATAGAAACGCAAACAATAATATAAAGCATGGTTAAAAACTATAAAATAGTTACCTTGTAGGTCGTCTCCTCAACTTAAGTTATTTTAAAACTCTGTAGACCTACAAGGTAACTATTTTATAGTTTTTTAACCGTACTTTATATTACTGCGAACTAATACCTCAACGGAAACTTACCATGAATTAAACAATAATATTGATAAACAAAATGAGGCACTAATAGAAGAAATCAATATGATAGAGGGTAGCTTGAGCAAGGAAAAAACATGTATTGCAGCCAAATAGCCATGATTCAAGGAGGGATACATTGAAATTTACATTTTTGCATATTCACGTATAGTGTTTGTTCTTTTTGTGCATAGCTCAAATTGATATCGGCCACATGTCTTTTCACATAGCATACGTTTATAGTCTATATTTGGTTCATGGAATTTTGTGTTCTTACATATCAGGTGGTGGAATCTGAGGACTGCCAACTTAGTGATGATGTGCCTCATTTCGAAATTTTCCATTGTCCATGTGTACCGTGGTCCCTGGGCTGTAGAATTCTGGTTGTATTTCTTCTCTTTTTCTATTCAGTATTGCTGGCAGCTTCTGTGATGCGCCGGTGTTGGGTAGGAGTACGCTTGTCCTGAAGTCGCCGATGAGGAAATTTTCCTTCGCCAGTAGGTATGCGAGTCTTGACTACGTTACTTTGGACACGCCTAACACTTTCTTTATACGAGAGATGTTAGAGTAGTAGTAGTAGTAGTAGTAGTAGTAGTAGTAGTAGTAGTAGTAGTAGTAGTAGTAGTTAGTAGTAGTAGTAGTTAGTAGTATTATCTGGGAGGATAGATTCTTCATTGTTAAATGTGTCCAGATGATTTCTATGCCGTATGTCAGAATTGTCAGAATTTTTACTATAAAGAGCAGCATTACCGACTATAGGGTGAGGCATCTAATGTTTCTTATTCCATGCATTGCCATTATTGCTTGTGTTGTCTTTTCTGTGATATGTTTTGTAAACATTTTGCGCTCGTTTGTAGCGCATGTTTAGGTATTTAAAGTCTGGACTATTTTATGTTTTGTTTCCCTTATGTATATATCTTCTTTTGTGGAGGTACTTCCTCCGTTTCTGAAGATCAATGTGTCCGTTTTCGATATGTTAACGTCCAGATTGTTCTTGGAGCACCATTTTTCCACTTCGTTTATTGATTCCTGGAGTTTTGTTAAGTCTCTGGAACCGATTACGATATTGTCGGCGTATGCGTACGAGATTAGCCTCTTTTTGGGCAATTCTAAGGATTTCTTCGGTTACTAGTGTAAATAGCAAGCAGCTTAGCGGATCGCTATTCAGTACTCAATTTGTATGGATGATAGGTTTTGAGATGACAATGTTATATAAGACGTGTATTTCATTCCAGCTCGGCAGTGTACGAGTATTGATGAGGTTCGTCTCCTTTAGCTCTTCTATTACTAGTTATCTGTTTAGTAGGTCGAAGGCCTTTGTGAAGTCTATGGAGTAAAATATAGTAATGAAATAATAAGGGCAGAATTATCAACTGCATTCAGAGATGATATGCAGGGAAATGTAACAAAGCTAAGAGAAGAAATAGCAGAAAATATGGAAAGATATTCTAACTCAATAATAAAGTAAAGGGATTAAAATCAAGTTTTCTATGTCAGCACAGATGTCACTAACAATAAATAAGTCTAGGATGCAATTCAGTTGGTCCTCTCGTTAGGAACTGTAAGGAGCAATTAAGAAAATATCATATGTAAGGAAATGTAACGAACAAAAACAACAAAAACAAAACGTTCAACAATGGGAAGTAAATGAACAGTTGGTTGGAATTAACCAACAAATAAATATATTGTTTGATTCACAAGTAGAGGTAAATAATAAATTTGAGAAAATTACATAGAAATATAATACTTCGAGACATTGCGAAATCTCACGTCCAACTGAATTGAATCCGGCAAATGTATTAGAGAATACCGTAGTAATAATTTTACGCACACTGGAGCAGCTGAAATGGCAGAACAAACGCAATTAAATAATAATTGAGCCACTCCATCTGAAAACAGCCCTATGCATAGTGGATATAATAGGAACAATGTAATGCATCCGCAACAAACATTGGATGTCCCATTGCCGATCTTTGACGAAAAACAGGGGAATAAACCTATACAATTCCTACACGATCTCGACAAATATCCCGTACGAACTCTATACTTTGTCGTAAAAAATATATAAGAATAACTCGAGAGGCTGGTTAGTTGTATTCTCTTTCTGATTTCACGTCGTACGAGGTATTTAAAATACTTTTGAAAAACAAATTATTTGGCATTCAAAAGCGATCCAAATGAGACAGGAAATTAGCAGCGGGATTTATCGACGAGGTGCAGGTAATTCCTATGGAGAATATGTCCTCTCTCTCGCGAACAAAGCGAAGTCAATTAACCATGTCATTAGTGGCAATTACTAGAAATATTACAGATGTTAGACCCAATAGATAACCACGAGACGATTTTTACTCGTGGAAATGGTAGATTTCAAACAGACAGGCGCAGAGGAACAAAATAAAGTTTTAAGCCCCAGAAAGAGTTTCAACGAAGCGATAGGGAGGCATAATTTGCTTCATATGACAGTCAAAATTCCAAAAATGGAAGGCGCGAGTAGGCATATTACGAGTCAAACGGGAACAGGGGTAGGCCATTTAGAATAAACAATATTATACAGCAACAAGAGAGACAGGAAGTGACTCACGAGGAGATCTGTATGGCCGTCTTGAGGGAAATAGACATATACCCTATTCTTCACACAACCGCCATAATTGGAATGAGAGAGAATATAGTCTCAAGGATCGTGGCATCACGAATCGATCCGAAGGACACTACTTTTTACCTGAAGCAGATAAATTTCATGAAGGCCGAAATCTTGCGACGCAATCTCGACGCCTTCAAATGAAGAAGGCTGTAATTAAGTTAGAGGAAACTATCCATGAATCACGAATTATGCGAGTGGCAATAAGTACCCGGATATTTATGAACAGTAATTGATTTGCGGAGAGTACAAAATGCAAAATTAGATTGGTAATAGTATTTATAAAAATTCTACTTGCGTACAAGGTTAGCCGGAGTAACTATTAATAAATATAACTCGTTATCATGTGATAGTTGGTGTACTATTGATACGTTATCATGTGATAGTTGGTGTACTATTGATACGTTATCATGTGATAGTTGGTGTACTATTGATACGTTATCATGTGATAGTTGGTGTACTATTGATACGTTATCATGTGATAGTTGGTGTACTATTGATACGTTATCATGTGATAGTTGGTGTACTATTGATACGTTATCATGTGATAGTTGGTGTACTATTGATACTATTTTGATCGTCCTCGGTAAATGGGAAAATAATATCGTTATTTCCGCGATGTTTTTAGGAAATAATCAAATTGGGAGGGAAATATAATTTTTTAATAATATGTCTCCAATTGATTACACGTGTGTATAATTTTACACGATCGGTAACAGTAGAAACCACGATAATCAAAAGATAATTCTAAAGAACGCCATTCTTACGTAGATTAAGTTTGAATAAAGTACGAGGGGCTGAGAGTCTCAAGCGCGATATTTAGAATCGATTTCGTTCTGCATAATAAGAAAAGTATTTAAATGTGTTGTATCAATTTCAATTATTGAATTGAAATAAATTTATGATAATAAAACGCATAAATTCCAAGTTATTATCATCTAGTTCGTCGTGATTGCCCCCTGAAACTCATGCTCTATCGATTGAGAGTCGCAATATATATAACAGCCTGCGTTTCCTGAGTTAAATATATTTAATTACGAATGTGTGGAGAAAAATAAGGAGGAGGTACTTAGATATAAACCAACAAGATACTTTCGCCGAATGTACAGGAAAACGCTCATTGTGTTTACAAAGAGACCTAAAACAGGTCTGGGGAAAACAATCGTATATACTCAACCTAGGATTTAAAGAGAGATCAGGGCTTGCTTGGTTTAGGCTAGGGGCATGGAAATTAAAAAAAAAATTAGCGACGATCACGATATGCGAATATCTCCAATGTGCAGGAAATTTGAAGATGAGATACATATATTAGGACAATGTAATGATTTAGAATATTGGATACGTCAGTTATTACCGGAAAGATTTATAAATTCAAATCGGGAAAGATTGGCATGCTACGAGTTATTGGTAAATCCAGAAAATTGGATAAACTTGGGTAAATTTCTGGACAAAACGCAGAAAATAAGAACAGCACTCATTCATGAATATATATATATGTTATCAAAATGCAATAACATTAATTCTTAATAATTATATATAAATTAATTAATGTATAATGCTATTGTGTCATTATTTAATTGTAATATTACTGTGTTTTCTTATGTAATTGTAATGTTATGTTTTTTTAGTGTATAATGCTATTGTGCTATTATTTAATTGTAATATTACTGTGTTTTCTTTATGTAATTGTAATATTATTGCTTTTTTTAGTGTATAATGCTATTGTGTTATTATTTAATTGTAATATTATTGCGTTTTCTTTATGTAATTGTAATGTTATTGCTTTTTTTTGTTGTTGTTTATTTTTCTTCACACTAGTAGCAATTATTGCTTTATTGTAACGGACTGTCAACAGCACGTACGGCTTACTGCCCGTGCGACCCATATTTGTAAATAATATTGTAAATATCTTACTTTTTGTCTAATAAAGTCCTACTACTAATATATATATATATATATATATATATATATATATATATATATTTAATTACGTGAGACCGGAAGTTTAGGCATAATAAATTCTTATAATAGTCAGGCAAAAGGCATTATAAATAGGTAAAATAGGCAGGAAAAAAGGCATTATAAATAGCAAAAGTATGCAATAAAAGGCGATGAGAAAAACTTACAAATTGAGATTTTCGACTCGATGTTGCAGTTACTGTTGGAAGCAAAGACATATTTTTCCCAGTAGCCTTGGAAAGTGCATTTTTGTGTTTGATTGTGCTGATACGTTACGATATGACTTCTTTCTTTTCGTAGTTCACTGACTGCTCGCATATTTTTCATGTGAGTATGTTAGCGTCAGTACAAAATACGTCCGATCCAAAAGTACATACTAACGTAACTTTGCAGTTTCCTGAGTAAACGAACACGGAATTTCGGCACCTTGCTGATAACTATAATAACGTCGCAATGAAAACTGAAAGAAAAAATAATTTAAACCCGCATTCATTGTTCCTTTTCAAATAAACACATGCAATAATTAAAATGCTTTGTGCTATTTATATATATTTTTTTACACGGCAGCACTCATTGTTACGAAGAGAATAATTATGAACTGGCTGAAAGATAATAATATACATTCGGTGAAGTCACTTTCATTGTAACGGTTATAGAAATAAATTAAAACACAGGTAGGGAATTTTTAATAGTAGATTAATAAACAATACATAAATAATAAAATAAAGGCAACAAAAAATTATTTCGCAAATTAGGCATTTATATTTAAAAAAGCAGAAAAAGGTAACATAAAACTGTGGCATTTTAAATTACCAAGGTATAATTCATACAGATTCACTTTCAAATTGAAGATACATTTAACACATTAAAAAAGGCGTTCTGCCAAAGTTCCGGTCTCTGTTAATTACGTTGTACATCTCATTTATCTTCGTAATTATCGTTCTAGGTATTTGAAATAGATTAGGATGTGAGATCATTACGTAGGTCTATGATACAAGGATTGTATATATAGGGTTTCCAGTATAAAACCGGACACTCTGCGGCTGGCAGAGTGAAATGCGGACGAGGAGAGAGCGCTGCCTGGCGGGTGAAACCCCGTGAGGCGTGTCCGGTTTTATATTGGAAGTCCTGTATTTAAAATTGTTTAAAAATCCAAAACATAACAAAGATACATGACACAGAAATTGTAAATAAATACGCAGATTTCCATCTAAATGTTAACATATTTCTCTAATGTTTTTGTTTTTGCAAACATATCACATATTTAATTATGATATAACATCAAGGACAAATATGCGTGATCCGGATGTACGCACGACGTGATACCGTATAATCTCACAATTTACTCCATTCTTCTTGCTAACAAGTTGAGTAACGTGTTTAGTGCAATTATTAAGTTAGCGGCATACAGTACTATGGTATACGTGAGGTAAGTGAAATATAAATACTTCAAATACTAATTATCGTTGTTTTTATTGGCTATAAATTTTGAAAGAAGCTTCCATTGTTTCCACCATCATCGTATTTTAAATAAACATATTTTGAATTGACTTGGTGTGTATTTGATGAAAATGCATGAATGCATTTATTGAATAAAAAGTTTTTATATCATTTACATAATTATTTTTTATTCAAAATTCGTATAAAACTTTGACAGTTATATTTAATCTTCTAATATATAAAAATGAAAGTTTGTTTGTTTCTTTCTTTGTTCGTACTTTATGCGCGGCCACACCGTTGATCCGATTGTGATGGGGCTTTTTTGCAAAATGTTCAGGAGATTCCCGGGATGAACATAGACTATATAAGAGTTGTGATACTCAATTCCTACACCCTTAAAAATCGCCCTTTTACTGGAAAACGTGAAAAATGTAGCTCTTTGGACGCTTAAATGGCTTACGCTGCCTAAACCATAACAAATACATAAAATTAATATACACAGAATTGAATATCCCAAAAACCTCTACAAAAAAGTCTGCGACAGCATATGTTTATCTATTACGGATAATTCACAATAACCATTTTTGTCTTTCATTGATACCAAGAATATCGAGACAAGTACATAGATTCCTGTGCAAGCATAACAGCACATAACGAATTTTGTCTTTTAGCTCATTTATGCCAAGAATATAAGTAGATACCCGGCTAACACCGGGTAATCAGCACGGGGAATCTTAAAATAATTACGATATATATTTATAATAATTTTTCATTTTACTTATTCAACTAATCATAAGAGATACATTAATTTTCGTCTTTTAGCTCATTTATGTCAAGAAGATCGGGATGAGTAGTTTCCCGGACAACGCCGGGTAAACAGCACGGGATATCTAAAAATAATTAAGATATACATTTTCCCTTTCGCTTATTTAACGAAACATAAAACACATTAATTTTCGTATTTCGGGTCATTTATGTCAAGAAGATCGGGATAAGTAGATTCCCGGGCAACATCGGGTAATCAACACGGGGTTTCTAAAAAATATAAATTTATAATTAGGCCTGTTTTTTCTTTTACGTATACTACTAAACATAGAAGCACATTATATTTCATTTCTATTTAGGTGTAGCAGCGCACGCCGGGTATAATATATAAAAAATGAATGTTTGTTTGTTTTGTTTGTTTGTTCGTACATTATGCGCGGCCATACCGTTGATCCGATTGTGATGGGTTTTTTTGCAAAATGTTCAGGTGATTCCCGGGATGAACATAGGCTGTAAGAGAGTTGAGATGCTCAAATCCTACACACTTAAAAAACACCCATTTTAGTGAAAATGTCCCCTTTTTTTACCCTTAAATGATTTACGCTTCCTAAACCATAACAAATACATAAAATTAATGTACACAGAATTGAATATCTCAAAAAGCTCTACAAAATAGTCCGCGACAGCATATGTTTATCTTTTAAGGATAACTCACAATAACCATTTTTGCCTTTCATTGATGCCAAGAAGATCGGGATAAATAGATTCCCGGGCAAGCATAGCAGCGCACGGCGGGTATTCTTTTATGGATAACTCAAAATAACGAATTTTGTCTTTCAGCTCATTTATGCCAAGTACATCGGGATGCGTAGATTCCCGGGCAACGCCGGATAATCAGCACGAAGTATCTAAAAATAATAACGCTATACATTTATATTTATTTTTCCTTTTACTTATTCAACTAAATGCAAAATTTATATATTTAGGTGTAGCAGAGCACGGCGGGTATTAGTAAATATATAATTTATGTTTAATTCTGAATATTGTTATATTTTATTTGTAAGTAAAAGTCTGTCCTATCAAGGCTCTGATATTGTTGCGAAGGCAATTTATTTTAAATGATTTTGTTTAATGTTTTATTTTATTGTTTAGTTGTTTCATATTGTTAATTGACTGCTAGGATTATTTAGTACTTTATGCACAGAAATTAAACTAGGATATAAATTAAAATTTACATACCTTCAATTCTTAAAATATATTTTTACTTTATTATTCGTTCTGTTAGCGATAAACATCAGTACTAAATTTGCCACTTTGAGGAGAAAAAATATTGGCACAAACTCGAATTTGAATCCAAAGCTTCTAGTTCTACGTAGTCTACTAGCACTTTGAGAACTATGCTACGTGGGCTAGTTTAATAGTATATTACGTTGCAAGGTTGGGAAGTGGTTTTTAAAGAATGGAGGAAAATGTTTAAAAACCGAGCGATAGCGAGGTTTTTAATTTCCGAGATTCTGTAAAACACTTCACAAACATGCATTGTACATTATTTTTGCGCGATGGTGTTTTCAAAATAATAAATAGTAGTAAAATAATAACATCTTTGTTGGAAATGTTTATTAGTTGAAAGTACAGGAAGCCGTGAGACCATTATTATTGATATAATGGCCGCAAGTACGTGTTTATTGTTTTATATTGTTATAAATAAAGTTCAGTTAATAAAAAATGCAGTGATTTGTTTCGTATAATGTATATTAACACTACCGTTTGAATATTTTTTGTA
The DNA here is from genome assembly GCA_030220185.1 of Diploptera punctata. Lineage (NCBI taxonomy): Eukaryota > Metazoa > Arthropoda > Insecta > Blattodea > Blaberidae > Diploptera > Diploptera punctata. Next base: position 168,704 of record JASPKZ010003447.1, on the reverse strand, counting down.
CATACATTGTACAGCCTATGAAAAAAATGATGGCGCAACTCTTGATGGTGGAAAGTTAAATGTTTCGAAGAGCGATTCACATTAGTAAGTTGTTACATGTGCTGTCTGCGTTGAGATCAAATCTGGCGGCATAAGGGGTCAATCATAGATTTATACCAAATGTTATTGAAAGAATTTCAACAAATAAATTTCTTAATTGAATTTCTAAGTTAAGAGAGTTATCAGATTACTGAAAGCAAGTAATGGTGTCTTAAATCAATCAATAGTACATTAGCACTTACTTCTGATACAGTATTGGTTTCGTTCGCTTCAGTAGAACAGTCGGTAAGATGCTTTCTTGCGACGACACGGGACCAGGTTCGATCATAGTCCGGATTTTTTAAAAATAACGTACTTATTTTTTTGTAATGCGTACACGTTACCAGGCTACATAAATTTGAATATATAGGGAAATTAATTAATTAAAGGAAACAGTTCATGTATATACATATATATATATATATATATATATATATATATAACTTATACAGGGTGTCCCATTTATCTTACTCAGCCAAAATAACTTTTTTCTTATTCGATAAATGAAAAATTGTTTCTACAAAACGTTTTCAATATCATTGAGCAGTTATTGCTGAGGGTATATTTTGTATGTATCGTCATAGATGTAGGAGATACGGGGTAGAGGTTATGTTTTTTTAAATGGAACCATCTACATTTTACTCAAGAATACATTTCCTCTGTCCAAAAGCTATTCAAAAATGTATACCATTTTTGTCAATAGAACGCAGAAGTGGGAACGATAAAGAGTACACAGGTAGAGCATCAACGTCCACGGAAAGTTAATGTTTGGTGCGGAGTTATTGGAGATACGATTAACGGACCTTTCTTTATAAATGACAACCAAAATGGCAGAATGTATGACAGATTTTTAAGACACGCTCTTCCTATTCTCTTGGACACCGTACTTCTGAATAGGAGAATGGTCATGTGGTACCAGCATGATGGATGCCCTGCGCATAACGCCTTACGAGCTCAACGAATTCTGGACCGCAAATACCCTGGTCGGTGGATTGGACGTGGTGGGCCAGTTAGTTGGCCTGCCGGATCTCCGGACCTTACACCGCTGGATTTTTTTCTCTGGGGAGCTGTCCAAGGATGCTGTCTAACAGAATGTTCCAACAACACCAGAGGACATGCAGCAGCGCATTATTGAGGCTTGTACAGCCATCACAGAGGAAGTAGTAGCACGAAGTAGAGCATCCTTCATCCACAGAGTGACCTTATGTACGAATGCCAATGGTCACCATTTTGAGCATGAGATGTAAACTCTCTGTGGTAGTATCACATTGGATACGTAATTTGCACAATCAAGGCATTAAACAGCTCAGTTTCTTTAAAAACCTGTGTACTCTTTATCGTTTCCACTTCTGCGTTCTATTGACAAAAGTGGTACAGTGTGTTACATTTTTGAATAGCTTTTGGACAGAGTAAATCTATTCTTGAGTAAAATGTAGATAGCTCCATTTAAAAAACATAACCTCTACCCCGTATCTCCTACATCCATGACGATGCATACAAAATATACCCTCAGCAATAACTGCCCAATGATATTGAAAACTTTTTGTTAGAAACAATTTTTCATTTATCGAATAAGAAAAACAGTTATATTGGGTGAGCAAGATAAATGGGACGCCCTGTATGTATATATATATATATATATATATATATATATATATATATATATAATAGCTTTACTTTTACCTGGCAGAGTTAAAGCTTTAAGGCTTTGTCTGCCACTCAACCAGGTTTTAAAAAATACAAAAAAAAAATAGTCTTACATCTAAATTACAATATACATAAACGATTACATGTTATAAATAGAATACAATTAATATTTATAATGTATTTTGATTTACTCTAAATTTAACGAATTAAATATATAATATGTACAAGATATATAAAAAACGAGGAAAAGATTATTAATGACATAGTATAAAATTAAATAAATAGAGAAAAATTAATTATTACACAACAGGTTACTGTATAAGTGTGACTTAAAAGTGCCAAGTGTGCGGCAACCCCTGATATCTTGAGGAAGGAGATTCCAGGAGCGGACAGAGGCTACTGTGAAGGAAGTAGAATCAGAGGAAGTGCTATGAAGAGGAATTGTTAGCAGACTGCTATCTTGTGACCTAGTGTTAATATTGTGGTAAGAGGATAACTTCTCAAATCTGGACGCCAGGTATGTAGGAATGCAGAAGCATGAAAAGTAGTGAAAGAGAGTGCAATTTACGTCTGTCAGTAAGACGGAGTCAAGAGAGGTTATTAAAGTGTTCGGAAATATGGTCATAACGGCGGATATTGAAAATGAATCGAACGCAAGCATTATGAACACGCTGCAGTCTCTGCGACAAGTCATAGTTTAGATCATTATATATAATGTCACAATAATCGAAGTGTAGCAACACAAGATTCTGCACAAGGATTTGTTTTAACGAAACTGGGAGAAAATTATTTTAACGTCTAAGATAATGTAAGATGGAGAAAGTCTTTTTACATGTGTGTTTCACTTGTGTTTTACCAGGTTAAATTTGCGCCTAGATGTAGTCCAAGATCTATTACTGAAGAAGAATAAGGGATAATTATATTATTTATAGTAATGTTTGGAAGTGTAGAAATGTCAAAGGTTGTAAGCAGTCTTTGTTGTCCCATTAGAATTACTTGTGACTTGTTAGGATTTAGATTTAGACCGATACTTGAAGACCAGTTAAAAATGGATATGAGATTGTCATTCATTTTCGTCAAGCTGTTATAGAGAGAATGAGGAGGTGAATATAGGTAAATTTGGAGATCATCAGCATAGAGGTGATAACGGCAGTGCTTTAGTACAGTTGGTATTTCATTTATGTAGATTGAGAAAAGAAGAGGTCCGAGAACATTGCCCTGGGGGACTCCCGCCTGCACGTTGCGCCAAGACGAAGATCTAGAGTTTAATGAAACGTATTGTTGACGATCGTGCATGTATGAGTCGAACCAGGATATAGCGCTGTCAGACAAGTGTAGGTGCTTGAGCTTTATCATAAGTAAGTCGTGGTCTACTGTGTCAAAAGCTTTGCTGAAGTCAAGTAAGGTTAAATAAGTCAATTCACGTCTGTCCACGGCTTCACGAATATCTTCAGTAGTTTCTAACAAAGCTGTGGTTGTGCTATGACCAGATCTAAAGCCGGATTGATAAGGATCAAGGAGGTGATTTTCTTGGAGATATTGAGTCATTTGCTTATGTACAATATGTTCCAGGGCTTTAGATAATGTCGGAAGGATGCTAATCGGTCGGAAGTCGTTACAGTTAGTAGGTGTACTTATTTTTCGTATAGGCCGAACCCTAGACTGTTTCCAATACAGTAAGGAAGGTAGAAGTTATAAGGGAAGCATTAAAAAATATGAGTCATTATGGGTAGTTTGTAAATTATTTTATTTAGCATTAAAATGTTGATGTCATCTGTTCCTTGTGCATTGGATTTAATCCGCTTGAGTCCTGTTTTAACGTCTATAGGCGAAATGTCGTAAAAGTAAAATTTACCTCTTCCTATATGGGGGGATGGAGATAAGTCTTTAAGAATGTTTATTTTAGTCTTGTTGTCTGGAGGTGTCATAGGTATTGAGGTATAATGTTCATTTAAATCATCTACAGAAATGTCTATACATTCAGTTGGGGGATTCAACTGTCTATGTCCCAATGTACGGAGATTTCGCCAAGTGTCCCATGCACTTTTTTCAGGTCCGATTATACTGTGGGCGTGTCGTAGTTTGGCATTGCGTATAGTTTGTGTAGTTGTGTTTCTAAGTTGTTTGTACAGTTGCCAGTTCTCTTCATTTTTATGTCGTCTGTATGTTCGGTATGCTTTGTCTCGTTTTGACATAAGTTCACGTATTTAGTCATTCATCCAGGGAGCAGGGGGACGGGTAAATCGTCGGGTTTTTACTGGTGCATGTCTGTCATATAGTTTTAGTATCAGTGTATTAAATATGTCTACTTTTTCATCAACTGATCTATGATTCCATATTGTGTACCAAGGTAGTTTTAAAGCGTCTGATTTTAGTTTAGTCTCGTCTATGTTTTGTAAATTTCTGCACGTAATCAATTTAGAGCGTCTTTTAGGACATTGGAGTGAATATTCTACGAATACAATGTCATGAGCAGATATGCCGGGAGCAGAAATTTGTCCATATGTCTGAACTTTCTGTGGATGTGTAGTCACTATTAAGTCCATATATATAATGAATAACGATTGTAAAATCTCGTTACTTTGTTTAAAAAATACAAGGCATAACAGGATTGTTTATTTCCACTACTAATGTAAAAAGCGTCTGATTAATTTAAATTAAGACAAGTTAATACATAATTTCATTATACAAGTAAGTCCTGGAGTATTGCATGGCTTCATACAGAGAATTTCTGGCAGGGAACGGTTGTGGTATAGTGGAGGGAGCTTCTATTTCTCATGTAGGAGGTCGCGTGTTCGATCCCGCTGTCTTGCTTTTTATTCTCTCCCTCGTCCTTATCTCAATTAATTTTCTTTGTTTTGTTTTATTTTTTTTGCTTTGTTTTATTTACAGCATTTACCGCACTACTTATAGGGTAGCCCGGGGTTCATTCGCACATTTCAAATTAAAAGTTATATGACCTTCGGGAAAATGTTTTTAAGGAAAATAAAATATATATTTATTATTACTGAGATATCAATAAATGTATACACAGTATTTAAAAACTCATAAGTGTTAACACTAATAAACAAGAAATAAAAATGTGAGACATGACGTGGCTTAACATTATGAACTTAAGCGGGGCTACTTCGCACAGACAGGGGGCTATTCCGTACACATCTTAACATTACAATCATTTACCGAAAGTGAATTGTTTATTGCCAAAGGCACCAAGACACACCTTATGAAAACATTTTAAACATCTCTGACATCTGATCCACTCTCCCATACATATTGATTTACCTTACACAACAAAAAAGAACATGGCACATCATCTTCCTCCACATTCACTGTTGGCTGAAGTGGAAGTGGATCGTCTAAATATGACGAGGAATGTGTGTTTCTTTTATTTGCATGTCTCCTTTAATCCACTTCATGTAAACCCCTTTAGATTTATATGTGCGAACCGTCTGTAACATTTTAATAAATAATGTCTGATAGTTTACTCACATTTTTATGAAAGAATAATATCTTAAGAAGTGTACGGAATAGCCCCTGTTATTCTGTGCGAAATAGCCCCATTTACTAGGATACCCCGGGGCTTTTTCGCACACGGGTTTTTTTCGCACACTTTAAGTATTTTGTGTCTTCCTAGAAACCTTTGGAATTTTCAAGGACGGATGACCACGTCTTTTCAACCCCTGTCTATCTGGTATTCAGTCGCCATCTGTTTGTTTCAAAGAAGGTTCTACGTTGTTGTAAGAGAAGCTTTTGTCAACCACGGTATGTATTATTTGAGCAATATACCTGCTTGAGTAGTTTATACATCTCACTGTTTAAGTTATAATTTTTATATAGATTGATGTAAATCAATAATTACTGTGCAAATTTATAGTAAACATTTGCAATTATCATATCAGTTAATTAAATTTAGAAATTATAAGTGGTTGTGAAATTATACAGCTTTATTATAATGTAGGCCTATACTCGAAATTATTTTCCATTGCAGAACACACAACGAAATAGAACGGATTTTAGTTTCTCAAATAGTTGTATACTTGTGAACCAAACAACTGACCTCTGGTCATGCGCAGTGGCTTCGTTCTGGGACTTGAAAATTACCTGTGAGCCAACAATTAATTCAAAGGCTGTACATAATATACATATAGGGCAGTGGGTTTACTTCCCGCGCGTGGGTGTAAATGTAATAATGCAATATAGCTATTTAGGTTGGCAATCCCGAAATGTAGGATGTTGAACTTTCAATCATAGTCGCCATTGGTGTAAGTACGACAAAACGCACTATCGCGCAAAAACAGATTTTTGTTTCTCTCTTTTAAACAATCCTGAGAACCCGAGTTCGTGAACCTTCATTTTACGTCATCTGGTTGCGTCTTCAAGAAGACTTTGATGGGATTTTAACAATACTGTTATAAATAATAAAGCTTATGCATTGCTTAGCCTTTATTGTAATAATATTTTCACTTGTAGTACATCAAACTTTGTATAATTTGATTATTCGCTGGATGAGTGGAATAGGAAGCCTAATGACCTTAAGTCTGTGAAGTTAAATAAATCATCATTTTTGATATTGTTATTATTATTATTATTATTATTATTAATCGGCCGCGGTGGACTAATGGTTATGATCTTTGCCTCTAGTCCCGAGGGTCGCGGGTTCAAACCCGGCCGGGGTCGATGGATTTTTTTAGGATGGAGAAATCCAAGGAGCAAGTCCTCCGGGAGGACGTTAAGCCGTGGGTTCCGAGTCTGAAGATTTTCAGGCTCGTAAAAAATCCTTAAGCCTGAATGAAAAGGCCTCTAAGCAAAATTTACCGAATTTTCCCGTCCCAGTACTACCTTGGTTTCCTAGATGAGGCGGAACGCTCACCGCGGACCACTCAAAATGACATATATACGAAAACAAGTGTAACTAAATTAGTATGGTTCAAATTCTTCCCTGTAGAGGGAGAGCGCCTAAATCTCTGTTAAAGGAAACATGGGCTCACGAGATTATTATTATTATTATTATTATTATTATTATTATTATTATTATCTCTTCTTCACTTCCTGGTTTAGGCAAGAGTTGCCTGTTCCGTCTTCACTAATAGATCTAAGACCATCTCTTCAGAGGACGCCCGACATCTTTTCTTCCTTTTGGAAAATAATGGAAGATTTTATTTGGTAATCTACTTTCTTCCATTGTTTCTACATGTTCTTTCCACTGTATCTATTTATTATTATCATCATCATCGTCGTCGTCATCGTCCTCGTCATCATCCTCATCCTCATCATCATCATCATCATTATTATTATTATTACTATTATTGTGGTGTTGTAAGTAACTAGATAGCGAGAAGCGGTTCAATATTTGTTTTGTCCAATGCCACTAGGTTGATTTTTATAATATTTCCGACTTTCTCCCATGGCATTGGAGGAATAGTAATCTATTTCTTAGGTTGGGGCACTTGGAAGGTAGAGTTACGTTACCTCGATGATATGACGGAAGGTAAAGAATAATGGAACGTCAGTAGAGTCCTTAACCTAAACTTAACCTAAAAACCAGACGATGGGCAACCACAAAAATGATATAATTTAAGGAATGTTTCTTATTGTCTGACTGGGAATAGAACCGGAGACATAAAAAACTGTAGTAAGAAACGCTGACCACAATCACATGAGGCTGGTCGGCGGTGCAATTACATTCATTTAGAAACTGATAGCAGTGTTTAAATCAGTATGCATATAATTAGTCTTACATAATCCATCCATAGTAATTCTACCCGAGGGCAGGTCTTTCACTGCAATCATAACATTTTCATGCTATGATTGGCAGCTTTACTAGGGAATTATAGGTGTGGTAGCTTCCCGTTGTTTTCCACACCCGTGAAGGATGATAATAATAATGATGATGATGATGATGGCCGGATGACTTTCGGGGCCCGTTGGGCCCTAAGCTTCCTGACATTTGTCTTACACGTGAGGAAAAATCCGAAAAAACCTCACCTCGGAGCCGGGTCCCGACCGGGAATCGAACCCAGGCCCGCTGCATGACATGGCAGCACGCTACCTCGAAATCACAGCGGTGGACCTCTTCCATAATATAATAGCGAATTTCTCATTACACACTCGTAACTGAAAAAATATATAACTATTAATATTTTATTTTAAAAAAAACTATACAAGTTTCTGTATTTATTACCCCGGTCATCTAATATCTGATATATGAACACAGAACAAAGTTACAGAAACACACTGCAATAAATCGAATCGTGAAAAATACATTTTGTAAACAAACGTCAAGCGCAACCGAAATTAGATTACAAACAGTAACTGCAAAATAAGAATTGAAATAGGCTATAGTAGCGAAAATTGGACACTGAATTCTAAAAACAAATCAAAATTACAACTGCACAAATGAGATATCTAGGTACACTCCTAGGTTTGACAAAAATGGAACGCAAAGGAACACAAGTGTACGCGATAAATTAAGAATTTAAAATATAGTTTGAAGAAATTCAGAATTATCATAGCAGTTAGTTACAACATGTCCAAAGAATGGACTCATCAGGCTCTCCTAAATTAGCATTGCAGAAGTTCGGATGAGATCCCAGCACAACTGATAAAATCAGGGGGAGAGAAATTTCTTAGTATGATTTTCGAAAGTGAAGCTCTTCCAGATAAATGGAAGGAATAGATTATCGCATCAATATATGAGAAAGGAGATAAAACTGACTGCAACAACTACAGGTGAATTTTATTACTTTCAACTTTGTACAAAATTCTAACAAATATATTAGTAAGCAGACTAAATCCCTATATTGATGACATTCTATGAGATGATCAATGTGAATTTAGAAGAAACAAGTCTACAACAGATCAGATTTTTAGCTTAAGACAGATTTTAGAAAATAAATGGGAATATAATGGTACTGTACATCAGTTGTACGTAGACTTCAAGAAAGCATACGATTCAATTAGGAGGAAGAAGTTATATAGTATCATTCTGGAGTTCGGAATTCCTAAAAAAAGTTAGTTAGAATGTGTCTAAATGCGTGTATGCAAACGGTTTTCGGATACTTTTGAAATTCACAATGGGTTAAGCAAGGAGATGCACTATCTCCTCTATTATTTAATTTAGTATTAGAGCATGCCATCAATCTTTAGAGGATGAAGAAGGCCTATAACTCAATGGTATTAATAAGCTGTTAGTTTATGCTGATGATGTAGTACTATTGGGCTATAGCAAGGAGATACTAAAAGCCAATACGGACACACTATTGAGTAACACTAAGAAACTGGAACTGGAAGTAAATATCAATAAAACTAAATATATGGTTACACATAGAAATACATTATACGGTAAAATGGAAATGGACAGCTACCCCAAATGGGGGAAATTTTGAGGAAGTGGCGGAATTCAAATACTTAGGAACAATAATCACAAATAGTAATGAGATACACAGAGAAATTAAACATAGGCTCAATTCTGGAAATACATGATATTATGCATTACAAGGACTCTTGTCGTACCAACCCCTTTAAGAAACGTTAAACTGAAAATATATAAAACTGTTATTCTGTCAATTATATTATAGGATGCGGAAAGTGGATTCTTAGTTTAAGGGAGGAAAGGAGATTACGAGTATTTGAGGATAAAGTTCTTAGGAACATTTTTGGACAAAGGAGAGATAAACAGACAGGTGAATGAAGAAGATTACATAACAGTGAACTACATAGTCTTTATAGGAAGTCAGATATAATAAGAACATTTAAGTCTGGTAGACTGCGTTGGTCAGGACATGTAGCACGAATGGCGAATGAAAAACTTGGATGGAAGGTTTTTGTAGGAAAACTAGAGGAAAAACGTCCAGTTAGTAGTCTAAGAATAGGGTGAGAGAACAATATTATCCATGGTTTGAGAGAAGTAGGAAAGATTGGAAAACATTAGCTCAGGATATTAATGCATGGAGAGCTTATGTCCTTGCGGGCATGAACCTACGGGTTCGATAGTGCCAGTGAGTTAGTTAGTGTCAATATAAATAATTTATAGATAGAGGAAGACGAAAATTAGGATGGACTAACCAACCACATTTTCAGATCACTTAGGAACAAGCTCAAACGACCTGAGTTCATGAGGATGATCATATTCTCTCCAGTGCCGAGTTTTCTAAAACATTTTATGAATACAGAATTAGAATTTGCTATGAGATTGACAAATATAGAAAACTTCTTTGATGAAATAACTTGTTCAAATATATATTCACTAAAATTTTAAAAAATGTACATTGATGAAATCAGAGCAAATTTTTATAAAATTGTAAGATTTGAATCTGTCCTCATGATATTAGTTCGCTTGGAACTAGATTGGCGGGTTTGCGCCATCCCTATATCTGAATTATTATACAATACAGTTCTTGAAAGGAAACCGATAAAAATTACGCACGGGAAAGTGTTTTACGATACAAGCTTATGGCTAGTATTAAAAGAATATTTATTTACTTAACCTGACAGAGTTAATACCATGTTACCTTCCCTTCCACCAGACAAACATATGTTACGTTAAAATACAGATAACACAATAATATCATATACTAAACGATTATTTGACCTAACTGAACATTAATAACAGTTAGATCTAATATCACAATAAACTTAATGATAATTACATTTAAAGATCCATCATAGTAATTCTGCCCGAAGGCAGGTCCTACACTGCAATCATAGCATTTTCATGCTATGCCTGCAGATTTAGTAGGGAATTGTAGGTGTGGTAGCTTCCCGTTGCTTTCCACACCGGTGAGGGATGATGAAGATGATGATGTAAATGATAAGGACGATGATGATGATGGCGATATGATTTCGGGGACCGTTTGGGCCTTAAAGTTTTCCTGACATTTGTCTTACAGGTGAGGAAAAACCCCGATAAAAACCTCACCCAGAAAAACTGCCCCGACCGGGGATCGAACCCGGGCCCGCTGTGTGACAAGGTAGCACGCTACCTCGAGATCACAGCGGTGGACAATTTAAAGATACTAATAAAATATTCACAAAGGAAGAACAACCCCTATCTACTATACATGAAAAAATACGAAGAAAACAGTAAGATGTATTAAATTAATATAGTTTATATGAAGACATCAAATTAAAATATTGATAAAATCTAATACGGTTTTTATTAAATAAACTAAATTATTCACTGTTAAAATAATGTTATCAGTGAGGTGTTTTCACTAGTAATTAATTCTTCAGTTTGTTTCTGAAATATGTTATTAGTTTGGCAGTCTCTGGCACAGAATTCCATGTTCTAACAAAATTAACTGAAAAATATTGTAATATGTAGTGTGTAGATGTAAACGACAACGTGCTGATGGGATCGGGTATCTATTTTATGTATATCAGTAAAACAAAGCTCTATGATAAATAATTAGGAGAAGATATGCGAAACATGGACTCTTACTTTAAGGCAGGAAAGGAGATTACGAGTATTTGAGAATAAAGTTCTTAGGAACATTTTAGGACCAAAGAGAGATGAACAGACAGGTGAATGAAGAAGACTGCATAGCAGTGAGTTACATGGTCTTTATAGGAAGCCAGATATAATGAGAACAGTTAAGTTTCGTAGACTGCGATGGGCAGGACATGTGACACGAATGGGGAATGAAAGACGTGAATGGAAGATTCTTGTAGGAAAATCAGAGGGAAAACGCCCAGTTGGTAGACCAAGAATGAAGTGGGAGAATAACATTAACTATGATTTGAGGGAAGTAGATTTAACAGGAGATGATTGGAAAACATTGTCTCAGGATAGGGATATATGGAGAGCTTATGTCCGCGCGGCCATGAACCTACGGGTTCGATAGCGCCAGTGAGTTAGTTAGTTAGATATGTGTAATATCTCATAGAAAATAAATAAGGAATGGACGGTTGTACGGTCTCGTAGACCGTTCCAGGGACGTTGTAGCATGACCACTTTTGCTAATACCACAAATAAAATGTACAAGAAATACAAACACGGTGAAGTTTGGGTAAAAACAGTATTTAGGTCTGTAAATGAGTATCTTGATAATCAAAATGGGATTAGATCAAATTAATGGTAAACAATTTTTATGTGATTTAATAGTGGCTCTAATATGCAGGTGGTTACTCACTGGCCCTCCACATCCTGATCCCGGATTCGCCTCTCAGTCACTCCAAGTGGGTTGGTGATGGAAGAGTGCAATTTTGCTCGGGATTTCTAAGTTTTTCCCTTCTAAATATTTCATTCCATCACTTCTCCATACTCATGTCATTTATTTAGTTTCACCTGCACCTGTGATGGTGTTATAGGAAAGTTTGTGTAATGTGGACCCTTCGGTTTGTGTGGACCCTATTAGTATCTTCTTTAGTTAGTGCTCCCCTAGAACAGAAAATATTTCAACTTATTCCCCCTCATCAACTTTGACGGGTTCAAGGACAGTTTCTTTTATACCTTGTGAGAAGAACGGTTTATTTGTGATATTTATGAAAATGACCGCATTAAAAGTATTTCAAGCTAATAATTAATTCTTAATTTCTGCTATTAAATATTACAAATGTTGAAAAAACTCATAAGTATATTATATTATGTAGATAATGTTTTAATATACTGACAGGTTTAGTTTAATATTATATGACATGCGGCTGTATAAAATAATAAAACATAAGAAAAAAATTCGGTTAATGTGGACCCTCTACGAGGACCTGGGTCCACTTTACACGAATACATATATTTTATCAATGAGGTTGCTATCTGTAAAAAAAACATTTTTTTAAACATTTACTTAATTATTTTTTTTAATATGCTTGTAATTTTACTAAACCCAAAGATTGTCGCTTTCTGCAGTTGAATGATGTGTGAATATTATAATTAACAATAATTTTTCAAAACATTAAATAAATATCAACGCTTTTTAATTATGATCAGCCATAAATATTTTCAGATTAATCTGTACATGTCTGTATAAATGAATAGAGTAAATAAACTTAAAAATAGACTAAAAGCTAAGGTGGACTCTGCGGTCCACTTTACCGGAATATGGAGGTTAAAGTTGAGCTTTCTTGTAATGTAAAAAGTTCATAAATTATGAAGATGTTTCCATATTTGAATAAAATAACAATGCTATTTCATAGTTACAACACTAGTGATAATCAGTCTACTTACTTACTCACTGGCACAATCGAACCCGTAGGCTCTCCATATATCCCTATCCTGAGTCAATGTTTTCCAATCATCCCCTGTATAATCTACTTCTCTGAATTCATAGTTAATGTTATTCTCCCACCTCATTCTTGGTCTACCAACTGGGTGTTTTTCCTCTGGTTTTCCTACAGGAAGCTTCCATGCACGTCTTTCATTCCCCATACGTGCAACATGTCCTGCCCATCGCAGTCTACGAGACTTAACTGTTCTTATTATATCTGGCTTCCTATAAAGACCATGTAGTTCATTGTTATGTAGTCTTCTCCATTCACCTATCTGTTCATCTCTCTTTGGTCCAAACATTTTCTTAAGAAATTTATTCTCAAATACTCGTAATCTCCTTTCCTCCCTTAAAGTAAGAGTCCATGTTTCGCACCATATAATATAACTGGTAGAATAATAGTTTTATATATTTTCAGTTTAACGTTTTTTTAAAGAAGTTGGGAAATCAAAAGTCCCTGTAATGCATAATAGCACGCATTTCCAGAATTGAGACTAATCAATGTAATAAAACAAAATTCAAATCCCTTAATTAAAATAAGAAAAAATCAAATTCAAAACAGGGGTCCAAATTACCCGAAGTTCCTCTACTAACTTGGTCAGTCACAAACATTTTGTATCATAACCTTCAATAAGAGCGGTTTTATCTCATCTCACCCCTCGTCCTGGAATTACGCCGGACTGGAGTTGAGGGTTTACTATAAAAAGGTTATTCATTGTCTCATCGATAACACTTATTCTCAAAACTGGAACTTTTAAACGCTACAAATATTATAACCGGAATTGATCGTGTCCAACTCCGCTATTAGGAAGGACATAAAGCGATAGAGTACTTGTACCTCATGCAAAAAAAAAATATATATATATTTATGATATATTTGTGTTACAGACATGGTGAACCTACTGCACTCAGTATTGTGCATATTGCTGCTCCTGGATATCCAGACTGCATCCGGAAACAAAACTGCAAACATCTCATATAATAATGTCTTCATTAAACTTAACAGTAACAACAGATCTTCCGTTGGTGCAACAGTAGACATCCCTACAGATACAAGTGACATTGAATATGCAAACACTTCACCAGAATTTACTACAACCCAAGATACAGACTCTAGGTATTTTGCTTCAGATGGAATCTCTACCTCCGCGCATGACCTTAAAACTTCAAATTCTTCATCAGGAGAAAAGTATAAAATATTTGATGAAACAGGAATTACAGACACGATAACAAAAGAGCCTTCGACGGTTATCACTGGCACGTTGACTACCCGTTTACCAAAGAATATTTCTACTGTTTTCAATGACATTGACTCTCCAGTCGTTTCATCAAAAATATTTTCATTTATTCTCAGTGGCTTAGGTACGCCAGCTAATTCATCAGGGAAATCTACTGAAATATTGAAATACATACAAACTTCAAATAGAATATTAGGACTAAATAATATAGAAATAACAGAAACTACTTCGTCTCGATCTTCAGCTATCAATGAAACCCAAATTCAATCTACCCTATTTTTAACAATACAGACGTATCAGTCTATACAACAGAAAAAGTTCTTAGAATGATCGATATCAACAGCTCTCATTTAACGTCAGCGGAGGAAAGTTTTACGTATAACAATGACATCGATTTTCTAGAAGAAACTTCTACAGCCAATGTCTTGGAAACTACAGATATAACAACATTAACGGATGATATCAGAACAATTACAAGCGAAGGAACAACACAATGTAAAACATTAACAACTACTGACTTACGTGAAAAATACCAGAAAATAATCTCTGCCAAAAGTTATTTTGACTATTTAATTGATCAAAAGTTGATTTTATGTAATTCTTCTGCAGCAACAAAAAACGAGTCAACAGGAGAATCTACAACAGTTCAAGCTAAACATTATTCATATCTTTCTAAACATTTCAGAGCAGATGTTGAATTAATAACCGAAATAATGAATCAGTGTCAAAATAATACAAATATTTATGAGTACGACGTTGAAATAATTACTGAAATTGCATTAAAATTAGATATTTTTTACATTTTATCACATGTGCTTCCTAAAATAATGGAAAATGATACAAAATCAATGAATATTAGCGACGAAAATATTTGTGAAGAGATAATGCCACTTTTTGAAAAGTTAAAGAGAATAAATAAATTATATGTAAAACACTATAATTTAAATTATGTGTCAAGGCAATTACTTTGTGATCATTTCAATGGGCTTGGTATGTATATTTAAAAAGAATTCACGATGGAATAAAAGTACTTGACGAAATGAAAGTTACACAAAAATATGCTATATATATTATTGAAAGTTTAGAGAACAAAGATTACATTTTTGAAGAACATATTTTAATTTCAAAATTAAATTGGATAAGGTGTCTACTAAATGTTTCAATGTTTGAAGAACAATTAAATATCACAGAACGGAGATTATTTAAGTCTCATGAAAGCTTTACAATTTTACTTGTATTTTTCGCGATAGAGCCTTTCTTGATTTTTTTTTATATTTGTAGTAGGTATAATTGGGAATGTAATTTGTTAATGGTTTTCATCAACCATAAAGAAATGCGCACTACACCAAACGTTATGATAATCAATCTCAACATTTCTGATATATTTTGCTTAATTATTAACGCATTTTCTCTCATGATGAGATATTTAATTGTTTGGGATTGGGACACCACAGTTTGTAAAGTGTATACGTTCTGTTCTTTTCTAACTATAGGTTTGAGCATATTTTCTCTAATTGTCATTAGCACTCAAAGGTTTCTGGCAGTTTCAAACTATTTCAATCTCGAATCCAAATGTAGTTTCTTTGGTAAGTTCCACTCATTAATGGGTGTAGTATTTGTTTGGGTTCTGGCAAGCGCCATTGCTATTCCACATGCGATGGCTGCTAAAGTTCTTAATTATAAGTGTTATTATATAGGAATTGAGCAATCGGACTTATTCAACAAAATAACTCTTCTGGATACTGCAGTTTACTGTGTTATTCCTCTCGTTATAATTGGTATAACGTCAGGATTAACGTCTTTGCGCATTAAATCTAGTATAAAACATATTCCTGGAGAGGAAATTGGTCTTGAAAAATTTAAAAAGTCAAGAATTCTTGGGTCAAACATTTTACTAGCACTTATATTGGTGTTTGTTATAACTACCATGCCTTATTACATTTACAAAATTATCTGGTCACAATCATTTATAATCTTACCAAAGTCTACTGTAATGTCTATATTTGCTGGTTTTTACGATCTTCTAATATCCTACTTTACTTTGAATCCCATAGCACTCTATTTAGTCAGCACCAAATACAGGAAATACATGATACGTTACATCTGCTTCAGAAGCCACAAGGAAAATGATAGCAACGAAAAAAATAATATAGCAATGGAAACAAGAATGTAATTATTTGTATAAGAGAAACTCTTAAATTGGCCGTTCCTTTTTCCACTTTGGTTCATAGATTATTCAACATCTAAGTTCAAATCGGGTCTAGCTTCCTTAAATGTGTTCCGTGCTCTGTGTAATTTTATTCTTTTATCCTGAATAAATTACATGATTTTACTTTTAAAGATCGTCTTCTTATGAAATTATGATCATGATGAAATATACTCTGGTAATGAAATTCCATTTATTGAGGAAAATCGGGAGAATGCTTCATTCAGCTTGTTCCCCATCAGAAGTGCAACCTGAAACTCTCCTATCTCAAGCTCTTCCACCTGAGTCAAACCTCTAGTCATTTTATTTCTTTCTACGTCACTTTTCGGTGCTTTTGGTTTTGTAAGATGGCCGAAATTTTGAAGATTGCAGTTACATGTACCGAAATGTTGACTAAATTAACTTTTCTATAACCAACATAAGAAATGAATCATGTCAAATATGATGACTAATTTTACAAATAATCAAAAAGCTAATTGAATAGAAATCATTCGGAGATTAAATAATAAATTCATATAATAATAATCATCATCATCATCATAGTCCGTTCACGAATTTAGGCAACTCATTGAACTGTTTTTGCCTCAATAAAAAGAACCATCCAGAAGTCTTTTGATTGGACATCGCGGTTTTCTTCTTCCTGTTGGTAGATAGCTTAACATCTGCTTGTGTATCCTATATTCCTCCATTAAATGAACATGTTCCATCTACTTTGATTTATAATGAGCTACTTTGTTTTCCAAAGATTCTACGTGTAATTAAATTCATATAATAATTTATATATTTATTTAAATCCTATAATAATAATAGTAATACTGATACCAATAATAATAATTAGTGTACTTCTGGATTATTCTATAATATTATAAGATTGTGGAAAGCAACGGGAAGCTACCACACCTACAATTCCCTAGTAAAGCTGCAAAGCATAGCATGAAAATGCTATGATTGCAGTGAAAGACCCGCCCTCGGGCAGAATTACTATGGATGAATTATAAGATTATAACACATTCGTAATTCCTGCATTGAACATGTGTAAGTAGTTCCTGGTTATATCTTCATTTCTAACTTTACTGTTAACTAAATATTTCACATTATTAGAAAAATAATTTTTATCAGTAATGATGGTATACCATTGTGTCAGTTGGCAGTACTGATTAAATCAGTTTTCATTTATTGGATCATTATAAATATTACTATAATGCGTAATTACACGTTCGTAACTGTGAGTTTGTGCTATGATTGACATTTTTTTCACATATTTTGGATATATCATATTTTTTTCCTATTTTACCTTAAACATATTTAATAATTTCAACATTTAATACAACCAGACAATTATAAACATACTAAATAGATTTATTATTTGTTGAATAATAATAATAATAATAATAATAATAATAATAATAATAATAATAATAACGTTTTATTTATTCTGGCAGAGTTAAGGCCATAAGGCCTTCTCTGCCATTCAACCAGCACAAATACAAATAAATATTTGACAAATGTAGATATATACTATACTAACTATAAAATGTTAAAAATACATTAAACGTTACAATGTAAATTTCATGTAGAAACAACATTTTATACGATAATAACAATTATATACATGGTATTATGTAGTATAACAGCTTTTAATTCAACATATTACTAAATAAAATTATGCACGTC
Organism: Diploptera punctata; assembly: GCA_030220185.1. NCBI lineage: Eukaryota > Metazoa > Arthropoda > Insecta > Blattodea > Blaberidae > Diploptera > Diploptera punctata. Next base: position 150,660 of record JASPKZ010003447.1, on the reverse strand, counting down.
GCAAGAATTGAAATCATTTAATGAATTACTTTTGAAATGAAATAAAAATTTTAGCTCATCCTCACTTTTTCCTTGTTAATTTAACACATTTTTTCCTACGAACAACACAATGAAGAATGAAAGAGTGACTTGGTTTTTTTATAAGACGAACTTATGGAAAGATTCCAGTATGTAGGCCGAGAATGAGCTGGGAGAATAATATTAACCATGAATGGAACAATGTGAATTCTGTGAATGTATGGAAAACATTAGATTAAAATACAGAATTATAAGAAATACATGAAACAGTTACATCTACTGCACTTCCAGTTACATACCACATAGGTGTACCCTGTTTCTGATATCACAAGAAAAAATATAGTAATGGGCCGATGTATTGGTGTATACATTGTTGAATAAGTATAACTAACTAAATCATTGGCACTATTGAACCTGTAAGTTCCTGGTCATGCGGACATATGCTCTCCATACATCCCTATCCTAAGCTAATGTTTTCCAATCACCTTCTGTATAATTGACTTCACTCAAATCATGATTAATGTTATTCACCCACCTAGTTCTTGGCCTACCTACTGGGCGCTTTCCCTATGATTTTTCTTCAAGGAATTTCCATGTCTCTCTTTCACATCAGAATCTCCTTCTTCGCATCACACACGCACAGTACCTCTCATTATTCTAATTGCTATTCTGTGTCCACTGCTAGACTCTGGAACAAGAGGTTATGGACTGCCGGACATTACATACACACATAGTGTTCTGCACAAGAGCAGGTCTTTCACTGCAAACTCAGCATTCTCCACTCTTTCCTTAACTCAGCTTTCCTTTTTGTATCTGCATGCAAACCATTTATTATAATATTGTCTATTATCTGATGTATTTTTCTGCCTTAACTTTATTTCCGTTTAACCATTACTTCTAGGGCATCCGTTAACAGGCAGTTTCTCCTTAGCCACTTTATCCAATTTATTTTTATTTATTTTATTTTTTATTATTTTCTTTTTGTTTTTTATATCTATTTTTTTATTCTAGCTTCTTTTAAAATAATTTTAAATCTATAACTTATGTAATGTCTTCCAGCGAATCAATTAATGGATTCCGAATGTTCGCTGTTCTAATAATGTTTACTTTATTCATTTTAATTTTAGTTCAATTTATTAAAAAAATAGTGTGTATGATTTTATGTAAATTTATTTTGTATTTAATATTATCCAACGGTTGAGTGAAAGTGAATGTCTTATACCCCTAATCCCATCTATTTAAATAAATAAATTATGACGATGATAATAATAATAATAATAATAATAATAATAATAATAATAATAATAATAATAATAATAATAATAAATATTATATTTAATATTGTTATATATCTATTTCCATAGTAATTCTGGGGAGGTCTTTCACTGCAATCATAGCATTTTATGCTTTGCAGCTTTACTAGGCGTGGTAGCTTCCCGTTGCTTTCCACACCGGTGAAGGAATGATGATGATGATGATGGACGGGTGATTTTCGAGGAACCATTGGGCCCTAAATTTGCTGACATTTGTCTTACAGGTGAGGAAAAACCCCGAAAAAACCTCACCCAGAAGCCTGTCTCAACCGAGGATCGAACAGGGGCCGCTGTGTGAGAAGGCAGCGCACTAATTAGGCCTATATATATATATATATATATATGTATAAATAATAAATGTTATAATTGCTATTTTTCTATCTCATTGGCTCTATTGAATTCGGCTGTTAATGGCCGAACACACATAAGCACTCTATTCCCATTCTGCACTAATGATTTCCAATCATTCGCTGTGTAGTTCGCCTCCCTGAAATCATGGTAAACATTACTTCTCACCTTGACCTCCCTACTGCAGTCTCTAGCTACAAAACGTTACGAGGTTCATTCGTGCCACATATTCTGAATATCGCATTATATGAGACTTAATTGTTTTTTATGACAGCTGGTTTACCTCACTCTTAAATAGTCTACTTTATTCACATTCCTGTTCGTCTCTTTTTTAGTCCAAACATTTTATAAGTACTTTATTCTCAAATACTCGTAATATTTTCTCCTCTCTTAAAGTAGTTTTGGTTCCACTTAACTGAACATATAACAGTTTTATATAGTCTCAGTAATATTATTTTAGAGAAGATGTGATGAGAAGAGTCCTTGTTATGCGTTTACACAATTGAACTTATGTTTAATATGTTTCTGCATCTCATTCCTATAATTATTGTTGTTAGTTATTTTAGTTATATTTTTATGTGAAATGAAATAAAATTATGCACGACTAAAACTCTAGAATTTAAAAGTGTTTTAAGAATTTGTTTAAAGATTCGCTACCTTTAAACATACACGTGATTCGCAAATCATAAACCTGTACGCACATTTCCATCCGTAAATTGTCACTTTTCACTGATACTGAACTTTTTTATTTTGAATGTATTAAATATTTTATTCAGTTATAATATCAAGGGAGGAGAAGTGTGAACCGACAGTTTTAGTAGACAGAAGGGTGTGACCCAAATTAATTTGATTCAAGAACATACCTGACTTCGAAATCCATGCCATTGTTACCAAGATAGTCCCCATATCTTAGACTTGTGTTTTGTTTTTATTATTTAAGGACGCTTTTTAATGAAACAATTGATTAGTGTCGCAATTCATACGTGACAGGAACGGCATATTTTGTTCAGAGGTTTCTTATTTCACACTTGACGTCGTTTTATGTGTAAACATTACGTCACAGGACACACGGCTGTACTTCCATATGAATAAAGCTGTATTTTAATGTTCCGAAAAAATAAATCAACCTCCGCCGAGTTGAAACCTGTGAATTAAGATTTAAGATTTAAGATTTATTTAGCCTGGTGGAGTTAAGGCCATGTGGCCTTCTCTTCCACTCACCAGGACAAACATATATTACATAAGAATATAACAATCTTAATTAACTCTAATATTAAACACTAAGTAAAAATTTGATCAAAAGATAATATCTAATATACATATTACGATCTATAATACAACCAGTTAATATTAGTTAAAATTAAGACTAAAACTAATAATAAAATGTATACAAGCAAGACATATTAAATTGTCCCTGTCTAGTGTATATAAAAAACAGGAAAATAATGAGATATAGAAAACTAATTTTACGATTATACAATATTTAAAACAAAACAAATAAAAATATTTGTTATTCTTAATATTATTTACATAAATAATTAAATATATTAATATTGTTAAAAGAATACTATCAGTGAGGTGTATAAGTTAGTTTGTTATTAAATAATTCTTTAGTTTGTTTTTGAAGGATGTTATAGTTTGACAGTCTCTGACATAGGGTGGAAGGGAATTCCATGTTTTGGTAAGTGACACCGTAAAAGATAATGAATAATATACAGTGTGATGAGGCGGGATATAAAGGACAATGTGCTGATGGGATCGAGTGTCAAGATTATGTGTGTCGGATAGTCTGATGAAGCGGCGTGATGTGTGAAGTATTTTATAGAGAAGGGATAGGGAATGGACAGTTCTACGATCTCTTAGACGAAACCACGATACGTAACCATACGCGATCACCGGGTCAAACTGTGTCAATAAACAATTAAATCAACGTGGTATTGATAAAGTGATGTACGTTACAATACTGAAAGTAGCTCTTCTTCAGATAACTAACTAACTCACTCACTCACTCAATGGAACTATGGAATCAGGAGCTTCATGTCCACATGGACATAAGATATCCAACCGCATTCTGAGCTGATTTCTTATCATTTAATGTATATTACCTCCTGCAAACCATGGTTAATATTATTATCATATCTTGGCCTCCCTACTGCGCTTTCTACATCTGGTTTTCCTACAAAACGTTTCCATTCACAGTCGTGCCACATGTCCAGAATGCAGCAATGTATGAGACTTCATTGTTTTCAGCACATTGGTTTCCCATAAAGAACTCACTGTTATGTAGTTTTCTTTATTCATTCCTCTCTATTTGATCGAAACATATGATAATTTTAGTATATTTAAAATTATTTTTCACTGAGAGTAATTAATATTATAATTACAGAGAAATAAACGTTATCTCAGTCAAAGCATAAATTTATTGTGTCGACGTTTCAATCTCCTTATGTGATATCATTTTCAAGACATGGTTGTTTATAAATTTATTGTACATAGTTACCATCACCAAGACAATTTTTAAAATAAAATATATATATATATATATATATAAATTTAAATGAATACATTTAAAATTCCAATTTATAATTTAAAATATTTTAGGAAGGAATCATATGTTCCACACCATTCATTTATATCTTTTTGTTTATTTAATGCTTTATTTTGTTCTTTTTTATATAGGCCATTTCTGCTATTAATCTTTTTTGGTAATTATTTTCTTTGTGTAAAATTTTTGTCATTCCATTTCATTTTATGATTTTGATTAATTATATGTTCACTGATTACTGAAAGTTCTGCATTTGGTGAACTGATATTCTTTTTATGTTCGTCGATTCTTTTTCTTATAAATCTTCTTGTTTGGCCTACATAAGACTTTTCACAATTGTCACATTGGATTTTGTATACAACATCTGTCAATGTACAAGTATCGATTTTGTCTTTGCCAGTATTATTAATTTAGGTGAATAAATTTAAAATTCCAATTTATAATTAAACATATTTTAGGAAGGAATCATATGTTCCACACCGTCATTTAAATCTTTATTAATAAAAACTGGCAAAGACAAAATCGATACTTGTAAACTGACAGATGTTGTATACAAAATCCAATGTGGTAATTGTGAAAAGTCTTAAGAAAAAGAATCGACGAACATAAAAGGAATATCAGTTCACCAAATGCAGAACTTTCAGTAATCAGTGAACATATAATTAATAAAATCATAAAATGAAATGGAATGACATAAAAATTTTACACAAAGAAAATAATTACCAAAAAAGATTAATAGCAGAAATGGCCTATATAAAAAAGAACAAAATAAAGCATTAAATAAACAAAAATATTTAAATGAATGGTGTGGAACATATGATTCCTTCCTAAATATTTTAAATTATAAATTGGAATTTTTAATTTATTCATTTAAATATATTATATATATATATATATATATATATATATTATATAATTTGGAATAAGAATATCAGAAAATAGAAAATTAAACACCCTATTGTTTGCAGATGACCAAATAATAACAGCAAATTCCGAAGATAATCTACAGAAAGGTCTGTATGAACTTAACAAAATTACAGAAGAATATGGATTAAAGATATCTACAGAAAAAACAAAAATTATGACATTTCAAGGTGTAGATCCTGTCAGAAGTAACATTGTACTGGACAATAAAATTTTGGAGCAGGTGAATAATTTTACATAGCTAGGATGCAATATCTCATATGAAGAACAAAAGGATGTAAATGCAAAAATATCTAAATTTTTAAGAATTTTAGGGTTAATAAATTCTATCTTCAAGCCACAGTTAGTCCAAAAGCATTCAAGACTGAAAGTGTATAAAACACTGGCTCTTCCAACTCTTTTGTATGGTAGCGAAGTATGGACGTTGAAACAGAAGGATATACAGAGACTTAGATCTGCTGAAATGAGATATCTTCGGAGGACTGCAGGATACACACTACTAGATCACAAAAAAAATGAAGACATCTTAGAAGAATTACACATGGAATCTTTAGAAAACAAAATTTCTGATTATAAGTCAAGATGGATACAACATGTTCATCGAATGGAAGATCACAGAATACCCAAACTAATGTTAAGATATCAACCCGCAGGAAGAAGAAGACCAGGACGTCCACTCAAAAGACTTCTGGATGGTGTTTCTCTTGAGGCCGAAACAGGTCAACAAATGGCCTAAATTCGTGAATGTACTATGATGATGATGATATATATTTAAAAAAATGTCTTGGTGATGGTAACTATGTACAATAAATCTATAAACAACCATGTCTTGAAAATGATCTCACATAAGGAGATTGAAACGTCGACACAATAAATTTATGCTTTGACTGAGATAACGTTTATTTCTCTGTAATTATAATATGATAATTTTATTCTCAAATACTCGTAATCTTTTCTCTTCTCTCAAAATGAGAGACCACGTTTTGCATTCACATAACTGATAGACTAGCCGGTTTATATGTTTACATTAATATAGTTTTATAAAAGTTGGTATAACAAGAAACCCTGTTATACTCAACAGCCGGCGTTTCCTGAGTTACATATATGTTTAATTACGTTCTGCTTCTCATTTCTGTTTGAAATTATCGTTCTAGGCATTTGAAATCGATTATGATGTGAGATCAAGTAAAATTACGTACTTCTAAGATGAAAGGATAGTATATATTTTAAAAATTCGTTTAGACAGCCGAAACCTAAAAAAATACACATGACGCAGACATTGTAAACAAATACGCAGATTTCCATCTGAAATGTTAACATATTTCACTAGTATTGTTTTTGTTTTTTTAAACATATCAGATATTTAATTATGATAGGCCTACACCATCAAGTTCAAGGAAGTGTGGTCCGGATTTATGCTAGATATCATGATGTGATTCCATATAATCTCGCAAATTACTCCATCCTTCTTCCTAACAAGATGAGTAACATATTATATGCAATTATTTGACAAAGTGCCGGTTTTCAGTAATAAGATATTAAATATAAAATTGGTACCTGGTAAGTCAGTCGTCCTCAACTAAATTATTAAACTTCATCAAGTAGTTTAAAATTGCAAAGAAAATAAAAAATACAAGAAAATTACTTACCATCCTGAAATGCATAGAAAATTTCAATTTTTTTGACAAATACAACATTTAGTCTGGGTACTTAGGAGATTCTCCTAAGTACCAATAAAAAAGTCAAGATCCCAGACAGTAAGAAATCTGGAATTTATCAAATAAGTTCTGAAGATTGCAATAAAGTTTATATAGGAAAAACAAAAAGGAATTTAGAAACTCGGACAAAAGAGCATTTCAGAAATATTAAAAATTGTGTAATTGAAAAAATCTGCAATTGATGCACACAGTTTATTAGAACATCATAAAATTGGGAAAGAAGCTAAACTTTTAAAACAAGTAGAGAAGCATTTGGAATTGACAGTTTGGGAGAAAATATACATTCAGAAAAATAAAGATAGATCAATGAATTTTGATATCCATAACGAAATTACTTTGATTTCGAAGTTCATAAATTCAACCATAGATGGCAGCACTGAAGATGGCGACAATAGAACAGTTGACGGCAGAAGAATTTCGTCAGTCGGAGTTATGGCTGAGGATGAACACGACTGTGTTTGAAACCGCGGTATCATGGAAGCATGAATCCTATGAGGTGAGTTGTTTAAACAAAATGTTGTCCGATGAATTTTAATAAGTAGTTCAAAGTTTACTAATTTAGTTGAGGACCAGGTACCAATTTTTATATTTAATGTCTTATTACATAACCTCAACGGTGCTTTAATAAGAATTTTAAAAGTACTGATTTCAGCACTACGGTATATGTGAGGTAAGTGTAATACATGTATAAAGACTTCAAAAACACAACTAATTAAATTTTTTTTAATTCCCTAGATTTTTTTTAAGAAGCTTCCATAGTTTGTACGACCATAGTATTTTTAACGAATTTATGTTTAATTACGAATATTGTTACATTTTATTTCTAAGTAAATGTCTGTCCTAATAAGGATCTGATATCGCTGAGAAGGCAATTTATTTAAAATGATTCTTTGCGCGATAGTAGGTTTTGTCGTACTTACAGCAATGGCGATCATGATTGAAAGTTCAACTTTTTACATTTCGGGGTTGCCAACCTAAATAACTGTTCTGTAATATTACATATTACAAACCTCGTGTGGGAAGTAAAACAACTGCCCTTTATGTATACTACGTACAATGATTGTACGAAAATATATCCAAAAGGTAATGTTAATATATATTATACGAAACAAATCACTGCATTTTAAATGAACTGAACTTTATTTGAAACAATATAATGCAATAAATACGTACTTGCCCCCATTTTCTGACTGATTGGTATCACGGCCTGCTGTAGTTTCAACTAATAAACATTGCCCACAATGTTAATGTTAGTCAGTTCTTTATAATAACGCAAATATTTTCAAAACAGATGTTATTATTTTATTATTATTTATTACTTTGAAAACAGTCAGGGAGCGACTAGTCTACCTTATACATATCGAGTAAGTAATGAAAATTTACCTGGCAAATCCATACATTTTTATGATGAGTACATGTTAACAAAAATAATTGATTTCATGGTAAAAGAGTGGGTCTACTATTAGCTGTAATATTATGCAATGTTTCTCTACATACAGGTTAAACCCTGTACGAGTATCTACAGTGCGGGGTTGGGTATGTAAATGTAACTAGAGGCTGAGAAGCGGGTCAATATTTTATTTTTGTCCAATGTCTATGAGATTATCGTTTATGAAATTTCCAGCTTCCTCACCTAGCATTGGCGAAATTGTAATCCGTTACTTAGGTTGGGACACCTGGAAGGCGGAGTTACGTTAGCCACCACTCGCTTGCACACAAGGTACACTCGGGGACATTAGAACGTCTTGGATCTGGCATCAGTGTTTACTCTCAATCATGGAAGAGATGTGTAATGTACATTGTTTGTCTCCTCTACTCCAGAGTCTTATTTACTATGGGAGGTATCAATGAATATACGCAAAAATGAAATAAATGCAATATAATTCAAGTGTCAATGCCATAATTTGAACGCTCACATAATGACACTTACATGCTATATATTATTTAACATCCATCCATCCATAGTAATTCTGCCCGAAGGCAGGTCCTTCACTGCAATCATATCATTTTCATGCTATGCTTGCAGCTTTACTAGGGAATTGTGTAGGTGTAGTAGCTTCCCGTTGCTTTCCACACCGGCGAAGGATGATGATGATAATGATAATGGTAAGGATGATAATGATAAGAATGATGGCCATATGATTTAGGGGACCGTTTGGGCCTTAACGTTTTCCTGACATTTGTCTTACAGGTGAGGAAAAACCCCGATAAAAACCTCACCCAGAAAAACTGCCCGGACCGGGGATCGAACCCGGGCCCGCTGTGTGACAAGGCAGCACGCTACCTCGAGACCACAGCGGTGGACTATTATTTAACAGAACGACTGAAAATATATAGAATGTTTTCGTAGAGTTTTATAAGAATTGTGCAAGAGGCAATAACTTTTGATATTATACAGGTGACGTGTTTTTGTATCAAATTCTAAAGTGAACATAATTCAGGAAATAAAGTAGAGATTACGAATTTCAGAGCTAGTTCAAAACAAGGAGCGTTGTCGATGAATTAATAATGCCATCATGTCTAAATTATGAAGACTAATTAATGTCCACCAGCGTGCGCGTTACAAGCTGTGTGTGAATGATACAGTACGTTGAGCCAACAAGTGGAACAAACATCTTATAATACAACTAAAGAGAAAAATGTTTGTCTAAACCGAGATGGAGTGAGGTAAGAACTCCTAGTTCGCTAGGAAGCGCTGGCGCACTAACCAGCTATACTATCCAGGCATCCTGTAGCAGATAAAAATTTTAAATCCCCATGAACCCAGTTGTGGTTAACTTCTATTTACATTATAACAGAGTTGGGTTTACTAAGAATACGTTATGATGGGATTTTTCAACTAGTTACGAATGAAGTACTGGAATTGATGTATTCTGGTAAGCTATTTGCATGAAATGATTAATTTTATTTTCTGGAGCGAATTGTAATTGAAATAATTTGTCTAATTTTCCTACTTAAGATTCTACATACATGGATTCCAAATGATTTAGCTTGTCCTTCCCAGTAGCCTATTTATCCTCCAACACACGATCACATCATAATTTCTTGCTCAATATATCTCAACTTACGAGATTAACGCATTCGCCTCAAAAGACGAGGTAGACTCGCCTGCAGTTAAATGGCCTTCAACTCAGAAGACGAGGTACACTCGCTTAACTCTGTTGTTATATATTTTATAATAATTTTAAAATCCCTTAGCAGGGTATTTTTTGTTAACATTTATGAAAAGTAGAGGAATGTGTTTTTGCCTTCACTCTTATTGTGATCTCAAGTACCGTTATCTTTTGTTTGTTATGAATGTCTGAAAATAGACAATGAAATTTAAGGTAACTCTTTTGTTTGTTTTGAATGTCTGAAAATAGACAATAAAATTTAAGGTAACTTATATCCGGTTTCTGGAGAAATGCATTGATCATTTAAACTTAAAGGGAATGGGTTAAGGGCTGATATATGTTAGAATCGTTCGAAATAAACCTACATTCAAAGCGGTATTTGTTTTAACTTCAGTTTAAAAAATATGTTGTTACTTACTTATATAATTACTGTAGTAATTGGTGGTTATTTGAAATTATATTACATTTGGTAAAGGGAGATAAAAGTAAACGAATTTAGGATGTGACCTTTACTAACATATAACGATGGGAGATTGAGACTCATGCACTACCCCAGTCTATGTCTCATATCTCGATATGTATAAGGTAAACTAGTCGCTCCCTGAGCTTTCTATGAGGATGAAGTTAACGGCATTCTGGGAAGACAACATTAATGGCCTTTACATGTGCTAATTCATCTACTCTTTTTAAAATTAAAAAGTTTTAAAGAATCTGGATTTATTGTTTCTTAAATCATTCTCAGTCAGTTGATTAATTGGTGAAAAGTCAGCAGCTGAAGAAAATGGGCGGCCGAAACCATCCCTATCCCTAACATAAATGAATTAGACGAAACTACTATTACGATGCTCAGTTGAGGCGTCGGGTGTACTATTAGGATGCTTACTTGAGGACCGCCAATTAGAAAATCACATGCAATAATATTTTCAGTGATGTATTTGGGTAATTTACTACAATCGTTCGTTAAATATATCTTCATTTGTTTCATAGTTTAACTTCAATATAGAAACGTAGTTCAGTTTTCATGCTAAATGAACCCTAAAAATAAGCAAATATAAAAGTCTATACATATAGTAAGTCAATACTAGTGAAATTCATATCAAATTCCGTTGAGGTGAAGTTATATGATGAAAGTTAAAAATTAAATTGTACCTGTTGGTAGATGCCGTCGTCCTCAACTTTGTTAATATATTGTATATAAAATTAACTGGAGCGCTTTCGGAAGTTACTTTCCATCTTCTGCAGGTTGAGTTTCCGCTACTTGTTGTTGTGTACGGTGATGTATACTCCAACTGTTTGTAGCAGCTACTGACTTGTTTTTGACGATCTCGTATAATGGGTTTGTCTGGGGTGCGTTCTCATTAATTATACGAGATCGTCAAAAACAAGTCAGTTGCTGCTACAAACAGTTGGAGTATACATCACCGTGCACAAGAATAACAAGTAGCGGAAACTCAACCTGCAGAAGATGGAAGGTAACTTCCGAAAGCGCTCCAGTTAATTTTATTTACAATATATTAACAAAGTTGAGGACGACGGCACCTACCAACAGGTACAATTTAATTTTTAACTTTCATCATATAGTAAGTATACGAGTAGGAAATGAGTGTGTAGCGTCTTTCCATTTCCCTTAATATTAACAATATATTCTTGAGGAACAAAAATGAATGTTATGCACCGCCAATAATTAACTTGAATTCACGATAATTGTTGAAATATTTTTACCTTATATGCTAAATATAATATTTCATTTAATATATAATCTACACTTTTCTCACATCGAAAATAATTCACGCTATTCGAATCAACCCTAGAAGTATAACCAGTACAGTTGTGCTGAATATACATAACAGTTAAATGTCGGGAGAGGGAGAAAAAATGAAGAAGAATAAACAAAAATTATGATTCCCTAGCTTAAATAGAAATGCAAATCAGTATCGGAAATGGGGAAAGCGATTCCAGAGCTTGTAATTTTCTAACAAAAAATGGTTACCACGAAAGAGTGTCTCGAAGCAAGTACTTTGTCATTTAGAGATAAATAATTAAATAAATAAAAATTGTCCACCTTAGACCAATTTTTACATTGACGCTATGTTTTTTTGCATCCCAGTATTTCAATATTTTCATCACCATGTCTCCTTAATATATTTATAAATTTAGCAGCTCTAGAGAGCTTGTGTTCACGCGGCCACGACCACGTTTCGAATCCACAGAGGCCTAATATAAATTGAAGAATCGCCGTTCATACATTTTAAGACTTTTTAATGACAATAGGTCCTTCTATTTCATAATAGTGTGCATGTCGAGGGTTGACCTTACGTTTAATGTCCTTCTGTATTTCATTCCTGCTTGCTATTATCGTTCCGCCCTATTTGAATTAGTTTCAGTGTGAAATGAAATAAAATTGTTTAGGTCTAAGATAGAGAAGTGTTTCAAGAATTTGTTACGACATAAGTAAAGCAGGAACTGCGTACACTAAGTGAATTTCTCAGAAAGTTAAATTTATGAGTAAATATTCATGATTTAAGAAATTTATATTTCATTTGTAGTCCACCACTGGGTTATAGGGGTCGCTGCCTCGTACACAGCGAGACCGGGTTCGATTCCCTTCGGAACAAGTTTCCTAGGTCATGTTTTCTTCGGGGTTTCTCCTCACCTGTTAGACAAATGTCAGAAACCTTTAAGTCCCAAACGGTCCCCGAAGATCATAATCATCATTATATCTGCCAAATTAAGTATGAATATGTATGGATGTGTGTGAATGGCTTGTTTCGTCTTAATCTTGTGTTGTGTCGGAGGGGGTCCTAACATTGAGCTGATCCCTTTTCGAGGAGACCCTCCATGACGTTGTGTGGTAAAAAAAAATGCTTATGTCTATTAAATCCCTCTCCGACAGGTCGTGCCACTGTAAGACCCGGGTGACTTGTTTCACATAAAAAGTGTCAATAAAGTGAGAGGTTAAACTTAATGGAATGGAATATTTCAGTTGTTAATTATTTCTCATTTATCTAATTACTTATCAACCAGTCTCTATAAGAAACTTCTAAACACCATAGCTCGAAAAGCATTATAAGTAAGAGATCAGGTTTCACAAATATACAGTAAACTTCTAACAAAAGAATAAACATTATACATTTTTAATATACAGTGTGTCCCTCATTTTAAAAGTCTGTAATTTTTTTTACTTCAGGTTGTACAACTGTGAATCTTGAAAGAGCAGAAACAGCAACTCAAAAAGTTTATGTGATAATGTTGTAGTGCGCACAATACCCGTAGTGGCGCTGCAACAAACGATTGTTCCTAAAATGGAAATTCCAAACGAGCGTACCCAGATTGTCTGGTGGCAATGCTGAAACGAAGTCCATTTGTACTGGACTTAAAACAACGCATTAGAGATGTTATAAACTCAGTGACAGAAGACATGCTGTTCAACACTCTGGCGTGAAATTGACAATAGCTTGGATATTCTTCGCACCACCCGAGGCGCACATGTCCAAGTGCACTGAACTAGACTTTGTCACAATCACAAAATTAAAACTTTATGAGTTACTTATCATTTTCGTGTATAGTAATTATAGTACACATTTCCTTTGCGCTATGTTTGTTTGAAATGAGGGAATCTCATTGTGGACACCTTATATTTTGTGAATATTTGAGACGACTGAGATACTGTAGGCCCTAATGAATAACAACTAGACTTTAAAATTACACACAACTTCTGTAATATGCGAATACGTTTCTACAATCTTATAAGTTGTAAAATAATTTTTTTATGATTACCTCAGTTTTCCGAGAATATGTGCAGTTTCAAAGCATCACACATTACCTGGAAAAAAGCAGAACGGAACAAATTTAGACAACAAAATATCAACCACATTTTCAATTAACATGGTTATTGAAGCAAGAACAGTGTATTTGTTGGGATCACAGATTAAACACTTTTATGAAAGGGCCGTGTTATATAAGGCGTGGCTTCGCTATTTCACGTTACATTGAGAATTCATTTCAGTTGATGGGAGTCACCGAACAACATTCCATCATGATAAATGATGTTATATTTTACATATTTGCTAATTTCATATATTTAATTATATCCGTACTTCCTGGAATATGTTATAGTTATTTTCCATGCCATAGCCGAATGGTTTAAGACATAATATGACTTGCTTAGAGCTAAGCGACGAGTTCGATTTTCTCATGGAATTCGGCCAGTATTGGATCGGTGCCCAACTAGCATCGTGAGGAATTTGGATGGTTTACAATAAGTTGAGGTTCCGAGTTGAGAAAACCATCTTTAACTGCTGGAGGATCCGATAAGTGCCGAAATCATATCCCTAAACTAGGTGGATGATCATCCACATCTCATTAATACATATACATGTGAGACCAGCACTTGACTGGCAGGCAAAGAACTTTGTAGGCTGTAGCGCTATTGATTTATTTTCATATTCTTGCATCTTACGTACAGTTGTTTATTGTTTTTTGTTAAACTTTATATGTAATTACAAGCTACATTTTAATGCAACCAATAAATAAAAAAAAATTATAAGATAGGGATTATAAGCCGCAACTCTAACTTCGGATCAAAAGTGCGGCTTATATTTGGACCAATTCGGCCTAAATAATGTTTACTATTTTCTAATAGTTCAATAGCGGAACCTGTCAGAATATGGATCTGCTAAATTAGTTAATGAGGTAAGAAGACATGGCGATGCATTTTCATTATTAAAAAAAACAGTAAACCGTACTTCCTCTTACGGGGAATAGGGCTTTCCTAGTGGGAGTGTTTATTTAAGCTAATTCAGTTAGGCTTATTTACCCATAGATGTCATAGAGTGATATGGGGTCGGCATATCGCCTCAGTAAGACACCTAGTGGCCAACTAAGGTATTACTTGTATGCATATAGCAGTCGGTAAATTTTGCACAGATACCTCTGTATTCAGGCTTATGTTCTTTTACGAGCCTGAAAATCTACCGACTCGGGACCCACAGCCTAAGGTCCCTCCCGGAGGACTTGTCCATTGGATTGTACCATCCTAAAAACCAATCGACCCCGGCCAGGTTTGAACAAACGTCCCTCGGAACTAGAGACAAGGAAAATAATCACAACTCTACGACTATAGCTTCAAAATTAAATTATACGCTGCAAAGAACAGTCGTCGGCTAATTTTCATTCATAAATAATAACATGTAATTTACCTTATGGGGTACGCCGTAGCGTAGTGGTTAAGGCACTGAGCTACAAGCCGGAGGGTCAAGGGTTCAAGTCCCGTTGGGGTCAGGATTTTTAAACTGACCCAAACCCTCTGGCGGCACTATGGCCCTGGGGTCGACTCAGCCTCTAACTGAAATGAGTACCAGACTCTTGTTCTGGGGTAAAGGCGGCCGTCACGCAGGGCTGACAACCCGGCTGACAATAAATGCCGATTGTCTAGAAAAGTGGGAGCCTTAACCTCCTACTACCCCAAGGGCAGTGGGATCACTTTACTTTAATTTACCTTATATCAGTTGACGTAAACATAATTAAAAATAAGTACATTTGTGCCAATAACTAAATATTGAAATTATATTTATTGATTTTATTAAACACAATGTGTACATTTAGAATTTTCACCAGTCTTTTGTAATTTTGGTGAGAGGCTGAGTTCTGCTTTGGCATTTCATTAGGTGGTACCTGGAGCATGGCTCGTCGCAAAGCTTACATCTGCAGTCCTCCTTCGGGTCGTGGTATGACGGATTCTGACATATTTTCCAGTGGAAACCATGCGCGGCGAAGCGTGTGTATAGGTGGCGGAGTTGGAAGTTCGGTCCTTTCCACACATCGGTTTTCATTGTTTCTGTGTCCATTATTTCCATCGGTATTGCATTGGCTTTGTTTTGTCTCTCTTTGATGGCGTCTTTATATGCCTGGGTTTCTGGTAGATTGAAGCGAAGCTTGATGTCCTCAATGAAGTAGGATTCATGTGCTATTCTGTAGGCGTAGCTGTTTCTTGTGTACTTTGAGAGTGACAAGGCCCTCTTGAGATATCTGGCTTTGACATCTCCAATTTCTTGAGGTTTTTCGCTGTTAGGTGAATCCAAATTATCTGAATACCGTATGTGGCCGCTGGTGCTACCTTGAGTTGGAACAGTGCCATCGCCGTTGGCAGGGACAGTCTCTCAAGCTTGGGGATGTCGAACATCGAATTTATTGCCGCTGTGGTCCTGTCTTGTATATGCATGGTGAACGTGGTTCCAGTAGTCTGCAGCGTCACTCCCAGGTACTTAAAGTTGGGGACTATTTCTAGGGCTGAGTCGCCGCACATAAAGTGGTCATTTTTTGATAATCTGCCTCCTCTTCTGAACTTCATTGCTTTTGTTTTGGAGCTATTTATTTCCATTGAATTTTCTGACGCCCATTTTCTGATATTCTTCATGGCCTCCTGCAGATCTTCAGGACTCTTGGAAAGGATGGCCATGTCATCGGCATACATTAATAGCTTTGTATTTCTTGCGTTTATAGCTTGTCCAATATCGGCCGTCATAATGTTAAAGAGGACTGGGCTCAGTGGGTCTCCTTGTAGGACTCCTCGTGTTTGAGCAATTTCTTTTGACATTGATATGCCATCGTAGATTGCTACATAGTTGGTGCTGAGAATCGATTTTATTGTCTCCAGTTCGCGACTTGACCTGCCCAGTGCATTCTCCAGCTTGTGGCAAAGTAACTTTCTGTTAATGCTGTCAAAAGCTTTTGAATAATCTATGAATATTGCATACAGGGGGGTGTTTGGTTGTGCCATGCTATTTTCTATCTCAACTAGGATTTCTTGTACTGCATGTAAAGTCGATCTGCCTGGAGTGAATCCGAATTGATTCGTGGGGATGTTTGCTCGTAATCTTAGCTCGATGCGCTCTAGTATGATTTTGGAGAATTATTGAAATTATATGTAACTAGCTATTGTTAAACTCTTATATTATTCAAATTATTCTGCCTAAAAAATGTTCAAAATAACTAACTCACTAAGCATTAACGAACCCACAGGTGCGTGGCATACGCACCAACACTGGCATTATTTAATGCAATTTTTATAATAAAATTCTGTACTATTTTGGAGAAATATTAGTTCTGGTTTATTGAAGTTATACCCATGAATATATTTTTTTGCTTTTACAAATCTTAATCGATCCAACTTAGTACACATGAAAATAATTATGATGAATATTTAACTCATGCTACAAATGCTAGTCAATGACCAATTACGTTTTAATGAACTTTGTTTTACAACCAATGGCAGTCGTGTTTCACCTCGCTGTTTATCGATTTCTCTTTATCAGCTCCTGCTTTTGTGATAAAGAAAGCTCCTCCTTTTTAATGTTCTGAACAGGCCAAAGCATTATTTTTCTCCAACAAATACATTGAATATAGCAAATAATGAAAAAAATCCTTGATTCTACTGAGTTGTTTACTAAAAAAATAAATGAATAACCCGTAATGTTGATTATGATATATAGTTTGATGTGTTTCATTATTTCTCCACTTGGGTGCACTCTTACAATATTGCGATCTTATTTGGCAATAAATAATATGATCAAGCAGCAGTGAATGAACATAACCTCACATTTCTGATTTGTTTTCAAACATCGCCGTTTACATTGAATATATAAATATTTTAAAATAACTATAGTTAAACAACGATTTGTGAGTAAACAGCTTAATTTTATTCATTAAATAGTCCTAACAAATGCCACTTTTTATTTTCAAATTATCTATATAAATTGGAATTCACTCGTGGCATTACTTATGGAAATTTTATATGTAAGCTTATATGCTTGTTATCGCTCAAGCTGCAGGTTTTTTCGGAATAAAACTCGGCATAT
Organism: Diploptera punctata; assembly: GCA_030220185.1. Taxonomy (NCBI): domain Eukaryota; kingdom Metazoa; phylum Arthropoda; class Insecta; order Blattodea; family Blaberidae; genus Diploptera; species Diploptera punctata. The sequence goes on along the minus strand of JASPKZ010003447.1, from coordinate 132,825 downwards.
ACCAACCAATTAACAAAAATATCAAGTCTATTAACCAACAAAATGGGAAAAATAGTACTATGGATTAATCTGAAGCAAAAATTTAAAAACCCGCTCTAGCGTGTGGAGTTTTCGATTTATTTGTGACGATCGTCGGTGCTATTGAAATTAAACGAGAAACATAAACTCTAGAAATAATCGAAATCCGACCGAGGCTAAAAAATTAAAAATCGCTCTAGCAGCAGTCATGTTTATTTTCTCGCAACTAAACTCGGATGTAACATTTGTATAACAAATGTAATATTAAGTTTGTTAGTCAGAAAAATCAGACACAAGTTCCTGATAAGAACTAACTGGCACTATCGAAACAGGTGTTAGATCTACCTGGAGTGCAGACATAAGCTCTCCATACATCCGATTCTGAGTTACTATTTTCTAATAATTCACTCCATAATTCGTCACCTTCAAATCATATTTCCTCCACGTCATTATTGACCTATCTAATGGGCTCGTTTCCTTTTTCCTAAAACATTTCCTGCGTCCCTCTTATTTCTTACTCTTATCACATGTCCTGTCCATCGCAATGTACAAGACTTAACTGTTCTTATTACGTCCGGTTTCCTATAAAGTTTATATAGCTTCCTATATCTAATGGTCTGTTCATCTCTTTTTCGTAAAAAAAGTTCCCTAAGCATTTATTCTCAAATACTCAATCATTACACCTTCCTGAAAGTAAAATATGCATTTCGTATTGAATTAATATAGCTGAAATAATCGTAGTTTTATAGAACTGTGTTTTACATTTTAACAATTGTTTTAGAAAATTCGAGATTATAACAGTCCTAGTTATTGATTGAATAATACATGCGATCTTAGAGAGGATTCTATAATGTCCTTCTGCATCTCGTTTGTGTTTGTAATAAATTGTACATACCCGGTATTTGAATTAACTCCTGTTGGAAATGAAATACAATTATTTAGGCATAGGATGAGTGTAACATCAGTTGAGGAGTTCACAGGGGGTTACGCACATTCTCCTGATAATTTCTATCGCAGCACTAGACGAAACATCGAGTAGTGTCGAACAGAAACACGACCATTCATAGCGAGGAAGACAATTCCAAGAATAAAGACACCGAAAAAGTTATATACCGGTAGGCCATCTTCCACTTACTAATTAAATCGAATACATCCAGTTCGGGTTGCTGGAGGGGGAGGAGGGTAAGGGAGGGTAAAAAAGTAGGTAAGGATTATTGCAAAACATCGAATATTTTGGCCGCTACAGGAATATTTTACTTTTCCCTTCGTAAACTCCCATTCCTTATGGTCCCTACGAGTTTATCATCATCATCTTCAACATCATCTGCATTCATGGATTAGGTCTGTTGACCCGTTTCGACTTCAGCCCATCTCTTTCTAGGTCTGCCCACATCTCGGGTGCCTTTAGGTTTGTATTTTGTTATTTGTTTTGGATATCTATCTTCATTCATTCTGTCTATGTGTTGCTTCAAAACTCTTTTTATACTTTTTCATTGTGGTCGTCATAAGGTTTATCAATCCGGCTTTTCTTCTGCTGAAGTTTATGAGTAAGTTGTTTTTGCTAGTAGAGTTACCAGCCTCTAGCCTCTTCCTGGAGGGCAGGGAACTGCAATTTCGGAGTGTTCGTATCCTAGAGAAGTTGCCTTCACTACGGCTTTGAGGACTTCTCTTCACCCCACGTAACCCTGTGGACGGGGCCCTACCCAGGTACTACCCACTGGGCGAATGGGACCTGGAGCACACAAAAGGGCAGGGGCGCCTACTCCCTGGAGTGGACTGCCTCTTTCAAGGGTTCCACTCTGTTACCCTCCCCTACGAGTTTATTGGTTTACTAATTCGACCTTACTTTCCTTTATTGATTGCTACATCCCTGCCTATGCTTAAAAATATACGTTAGCTATAGCGTAAACAAACACACACACACACACAAATATATATATATATATATATATATATATATATATATATATATACGTCAGCCACGGTGGTATAATGATTATGCTAGTCCCTAAGGTCGCAGATTTTAACAAGTTCTCCGGTAGGGAATTTAAGCCATGGGTCCCGAGACCGAAGAATTTCAGGCTCGTAAAATAACCTTAAGTCTGAAAAGAGTAGCCTTTAAGAAAGTGTATCGAGTCTCAATCATCCAAATAATACGAACTCTGCTAAATGTCTCATTGGGTCGGTATGGTGACCATATGCCACTAATGACATCTCTAGGGAAATAAGCGTAACAAAATTAACGTAGACAAGAAACTCCCACCAAAAGAGTGGTTATGGCTAGATTCAAAGTGGCGTAATGCCAATAAGAAACAGTGTAAGTACGAGTACATATACGTGAGTATATATAGGTGTATATATATATATATATCATGGACATATAATTAGAACGGAAGATGGAAGACTGCCTAAGGAAATGATGTGATGGGCATCAGATGGGAGAAAGAGGAACGAAAGACGAAAAATAAACTGTGTGGATAGAGCATCTATTTATGTTAAAGGATCACAAGATTACATTGGATAGCAAACAATGCAGAAAGAAGAATAAATAGTGGACATTAATAGTTTTATTATTAATTGGTTGAGTATAACATTATAGAAATCCGTAAATAAATTATATATATGTGTGTGTGTGTGTATGTTTTCTAATGTTGCCCACTGAAACTTATGTACTTTGGGTTCCGTTTAGGGCGAACAGATGCCATTAAAATACTCGTAGTTTGTTTTAAATTTAAACACCACTTCCACAGATCACTTTACTTAGGTAATGTATTCTTGTATTATGTACAGAGAAGAGCGTGGGATGAAATTGAGGGGTTCCGTGGACTAACAACATAAGTCACTTTGAGTCGTTGTTTCACAGATCAAATTTTCCGGCACCTTATTGGGTGTTTTATATTGTAATATTGTAACTAAATATTGTTCCACTAGCTTATTTCTGGAGGGCAGCAAAAGCAGATTTATATGAGGATGTGGGAATTCAGTCATCCTGCAGTTGTTCTTACTGAGTGTCTAGCGGCCCGTCTGTCAGCGTGCGTTGTATCTGTTCAGTGGATTTTGGAGTATTGGAAGAAAACAACTGCAAGACACAATTTTTGTAGCTTATATTGAAATAGGCCTAAATAACTAATATAGAATAAATCATGAGTATTCATTTGTATACAACGTGAAATTAGAGGGCAATAATGTCACTGTATGTGAAAGATTTTACTAAAAGTGGTTGAAATTATAGAAGCCCGTATGAAAACATGTCAACAAGCTTTGGAATTTGGGGAAAACAACTGAAAATAGTGGAAAACACACAAATTTACTAAGGAAGATTGATCAAGAGATATGGAATATAATGATATGTGACTAGAGAATTCTGAACAGACATAAGCCTACTCAGATTCAAGCGAGCAGTGCTTATGACTGAAATATCTGTTTGCTTTTTCATTACATTTTAGTTTTAAAAGGACAGAGAATTTTTTACTTAATATAATGAAGATGTATGAACAGATAAACATATTTCATATATTAATATTTCTTAATTTAACATATACAAAATTAATTAATGATTTCATTATATATATTATTTTCGAAAAAAGGATAGAGTTTATTTTTGTATTTGTGTTATTATGTAGTAAAGTACAAAGTTACCGAAAGTGTCTACTCTTAGTTTACATAATCTTCTTCAATAAAACCATTTATTGATGTTCTGTGGACAAGCAACTTAAAAGTAAGTCGCTATTAACATATTTAAAATATTATATTTCAATAATAGCCAATAATTTGTTTAATTTTTGTGTTTAAGGAATGTTATATTGATAATACATTGATGGATTGTCCTAGGAACACACAAAAAATAATATCATACTTTTCAACTTCAGTTTACTCAAAAATATGTGTTTGCACTTCAGCTGTTAGTCCACGGAACCCCTCAACTATGTTTAATGATCTGTAGTGTGAAATGCATAAGACATGATGATGAAGGTAATACCCGGTAAATGTTTTTCAATAATGGTTTCGTGAAAACTACCTCAATAATAACATTTGTTCGGAATATGCTAAAACGACACATGGCCCACTTAATTATACGCTTAAACAATACACACATTTTCTTACAGATGGTAACAACTTTACCAATAAGTCTACAGTCGTTATTTTTTTATAAACATATTAATATTTAATTAAAACGTCAAGGGAAATGAAGTGTAGAAGAAGCGGTGTGTGACACGAATTAAACACGCAAACTACTCCACCCTTTTTTCCTTAACTAGATGAGCAGAGCTTTCATACAATAATTTCATTTCCTGTCAAAGTGTCGGCATATTGTGTTATATGTCAGGTAAGTTCAATTAATATAAATTAATAACAATCAAATATTTGCCAATTTATTTTATTTTCAAGAAATTTTCATGGACTTAATGCAAAAACGTTTGCATATTAGTTTTTTAGGTGAACATATTTCAAGTAATTTTATTTTTAACTATTCTAAATATGGAATTTATTTAAATGATAAGTGAAAGTTTGTCCTATTAAGGTTTCAAACATCATTGCCATGGAAACTAGTAAGAACAATTATTTCATGTTTAGTTTTAATTAATTGTGAAGTTATGGTGTTGTTGAGGTTGTTCTCGAGAAAATATTTTAAAAATATTTAACAATCTTTATCATTTGTTAGGACTATTTAACGAATAAAATTAAGCTGTTTACTCACAAATCATTATTTAAATATAGTTATTTTAAAATATGTATATATTTAATGTAAACGGCGATGTTTGAAAACAAATGAGAAACGATTGGTACGCTTAAGTTGCTTCATTTGTTCGTCACTGCAACCAGATCATATCATTTATTGCCAAAGGAACGCAATATTGTAAGAATGCACTCTTGTGGAGAAAAAATGAAAGACATCAAACTGTATATTAATTCATTTCTGATGTCCTATGATGTACATATGACAATTATATTTTTCTGGGAAAAAATACATTTAAGAAAGTGCAAACAGTAATTTATTTTTTTGGTGGTACACTCAATTGCTACAAATGTTTTTATATTAACTCACGCATGCGGTATGAGTTGACATTCATTCACTATATATACAATCTGGTAGCCGTATTTTTTAGTGTGTCAGTCACTGCAAAATAATGCTATGACCTATTCAGAATGTTAAAAAGGAGGTGCTTTCTTTATTAAATTCTAGGCGAAACACGACTGTGATTGGTTGTAAATCAAAAATCGTTGTAACGTGATTGGTCATTGACTCCCATTTGGGGCACGAGTTAAATAGCCAATGCAAACAAGTAGGCCTACGCGCCGAAAATGACCATGACAATTTATGCATATGAATAGAGTACACCCGAGGAAATCGGATCATGGTGGAAATTGATTTGGTTTATAATTACGCACCCATTACTGGAAGAACATATACAAACAAGTGCTTCCAATTTTAAAGAGGTGATTAAGGTGGACCAGTATTTGCTATGAACCAGGAAGGAACTTCATTTGACAGCTGTTTTCCTTCTTCGTTTATACTATTATCCAGCTGTATGTAAAATACCACCTAATGTTATTGTTGAGCTTTCTATTTGAAGCATTTTAATTCGCTTGTTACAGTATTATTCAAAGTGCAGTGATATTTTATCGTAATATGTGTATCAATAAGTTCATATCATTTATCCGGTAAAGCGGGTCATTTATATTTTTAAATCCAGACTCAATTTCTAAATCGTATATATATGGTATGATAAGAAAAATAAATGCCTGGACGGGATTCGAACCCGGATCTCTGAGTCTGTACCTCAGTGTGATATCCATTACACCACCAGGCGAATCCAATTCAAACACTTATTTTTCTTATATATGTATTATACTCTCCATTATTACTAGATGTCGCGAGAACTCGGTCTTCACTGCCATCTAGTAGCTGACTATAACAAGTAAGCAAATTAAAGAGAATATTTTTACTTTATAGCAGTGACGCTTTATAGATGTTATAATTAAATTTTTATATATTTATAATATATATATATAATTATATATATATATATATATATGTGTGTGTGTGTGTGTGTTGAGTAACACTAAGAAATTAGGACTGGAAGTAAATATCAATAAAACTAAATATATGGTCACACGTAGAAATGCATTATGTAATGGAAATGGACTACTAATGACAAATGAGGGAAATTTTGAGGAAGTGGCTGAATTCAAATACGTAGGAACAATAATCACAGATAGGAATGGGATGTACAAAGAAATCAAACACAGGCTCAAATCCGGAAATGCGTGCTATTATGCATTGTAGAGACTCTTGATGTCCCAACTCCTTTCAAAAAACGTTAAACTGAAAATATATAAAACTATTTTTCCACCAGTTATATTATATGGGTGCGAAACATGGACTCTTACTTTAAGGGAGGAAATGAGATTACGAGTTTTTGGGAATAAAGTTGTTAGGAAAATTTTTGGACCAAAGACAGATGAACAGACAGGTGAATGGAGGGGACTACTTAACAATGAACTACATGGTCTTTATAGGAAGCCAGATATAATAAGAACAATTAAGTCTCGTAGACTGCGTTGGGCAGGACATGTTGCGCATATGGAGGGAATGAAAGACGTGCATGGAAGCTTCTTGTAGGAAACCCAGAGGGAAATCACCCAGTTGGTAGACCAAGAATGAGGTGGGAGAACAACATTAACTATGATTTGAGGGAAGTAGATTTACAGGGAATGATTGGAAGGCATTATATCAGAATAGGGATGTATGGAGAGCTTATGTCGGCGCGGCCATGAACCTACGGGTTTTATAGTGCCAGTGAGTAAGTAAGTAAGTGTGTGTGTATCTTTTTTTCATGAATTCTGAAAATACTATAATTCAACATGTAGGTCGCGACTCAATGAAAGCCGGAAATATCTGAAATAAGTTCAGAAATGTGGAGTAAATTCGGACAAAATGCCTTATTTCATTAAAAAAGTGTTCATTCTGAATCAACCGCTGTAGAATTTCCGCACTAGTAATATAAGGACATATTTCCGCACCAGTTTGACATGTTAATTTTGTATTTATGGAGAAAAGCGTGCGCTAGCTGTGGTCATTATTGTCGATTTCATTTTAACTTTCATTATTGCTAGCAAAACGTCTTATACACACATATTACATAATCCAGTTGCTGCTAAAGACGGACTTCAATAATTCGTCCAGTTGTGTATAACTGTAATTAGGATTGTTCCATAAAATTTAAGTAGGCCCACATAGTAAAATTTCCTAAACCATTTTTTGTGATTTTATGGGGTAAATAAAAAAACAACGCCACGTTTGTATAAAAGAAAATTGGGAAGTCAATTATAGTGTTACTATAAAAAAATTAAATTTGCTGAAGCAGTGAAAGCAATTAAATCAGGGAATATTTTATATCGAAAAACCACGGGAGTAATTTTAGATACCGCGATTCACGTTAGAGAATCTCAAAGCAATTGTAAGATTATCTGCCCTGGATGAAAGAACAAGATTAACAAGGTGAAGCAAATATCTCTCTGCAACTTCTGTAAAGTATAAAACAGTGATGACAGGCGACTGTATTCAGTGACAGAAATGCACACTGTGGTATCACGAACGTTGTGTTAAGTGCTTTTGGACGTAAAAATATCATATGTGGATTATATATATATATATATATATATATATATATATCCATCCATAGTAATTCTGCCTGAAGGCAGGTCCTTCACTGCAATCATAGCATTTTCATGCTAGGCTTGCAGCTTTACTAGGGAATTGTAGGTGTGGTAGCTTCTCGTTGCTTTCCACACCGGTGAAGGATGATGATGATGATAATGATAAAGATGATGATGATGATGATGGCCGTATGATTTCGGAGACCGTTTGGGCCTGAAAGATTTCCTGATATTTGTCTTACAGGTGAGGAAAAACCCCGATAAAAACCTCACCCAGAAAAACTCCCCGACCGGGAATCGAAGCCGGGCCCGCTGCGTGACAAGGCAGCATGCTACCTCGAGACCACAGCGGTGGACATATATATATATATATAATATATTGGCTCATGTCATAAAATTCTAACAAAAGATAGAATTGTTTTCTTTATATATGGGGCTTAAATCCATTGCACTAGTCTGCCACGTTAGAATCTAATTGGCCCTTAAAAGCCAAGGGGTGTAAATAACAAATTTTAAGTTTTGAGAAAATGATATTCAAAGTTGAGACACTCCACATGTGACTGTTAGTAGTTTCCTCTCAGTCATTAGATTTCAGCTCCAGACTGATTTGTACTTGTATTCATTGGCCACTGAGATTAGTATCTGCTTTTTCTACTAAAATCTACACTGAATTCCAAAATTAGTAATTTGTCACTTATATCCCTTGGCACCAATGGTCTCATATGTGAAAAAACAAAATTTCCTTCTGACTCTGTTTACCCTAAATTGATCCGTTTTACCCCTATCTCCGCGAGAAATCGGGTCGAAACAGAGTAGTTTACAACATGGATTATCAAGGATTAGAAATTAATTCCGTTGTCAATTAAATAACGTTAGACACATAAAAGTGTTTTAGCAATTATTGTGTATTCTGTTTAAAAATATAATTTTACACCAAAATAAAGATTTTATAAATATGACCCAATTTCCCCAGTCTACCCTATATACATAACTACATACATCGTCACACATAATTATACATTAACGGTCTTACTAATAAAAATCCATTATACAGGCTTTCATCAGTTGTTTAATTATACAATATATAAGCCTTATGTAGATCACGTATAATTTCCTTACTAATAAAAACGTTGTGCCGGAGCTACATAACAAAACATCAGTCGTACACAATACGTCACATATTCGTCATCATAATGACGTCAGAACAATATTACGCGCAGTTTTGTAACAGAAATAAAACGACATCAACTAGTGATTAATTGTGTAAGAAATGAATATGGATAAGAATTAATAGAGATTCCCTAATTGAGGAGGTACGGAAAAAATAAGTGTGTTTTAATGTATATACATTTCCCTTTACGCTATGTCAAATAAAACGTAGAATTGGTTTCACAGATAATGTGCTGCCATCTAACGTCAAGAATTTCGACCAATTCTTGGAAACTAATAAAAGCTTTCCCCATTACTTATGAATTATATGCAGTGTTTTAATATGCGTTGGAAAACGTTGAAAATAGTAGGAAATGTTACCGACAACAAAATATCATTTCAAGCGAGAAAAAAAATCACTATACTTTGACAGGGAATCGAACCTACGACCTCACGCATCGTAGTCAGAAGCTCTAACCTGAAGACTACCAAGGGAACATGTAGCTTCTTGCAATAATAGTACATCTATACTTAAATACATTTTTATATCCGTGTGTGTGTTATGTATTAAAGATGCAAGAAAGTCTTCTTAAAATAATATTATGTAGCATTTAAACTACATTCAGGTTAAATCTTGTCTACAGCAATTATAGTAGAACATATCCTTTTGTGAATCAATGTTCAATTTTAAAATATTGTTAGGCCTAATCGAGAATGAGTGTAACGAAAGGCATTTTATGACGCCTTTATTTTCCTACCCAGAGCTTTATTAATATTATTTATGCCCTGTGCATCTATCAAACAGTCGTTAAAGTGTTGCATTTTGGGTTAAATTTAAGGAAACTTTCATCAATATCATAAGAAAACAATCAGTTGATCTTGATGTCCGACATTTTGTCTAGTTATAGAATCCTTAAACAAGGCTGGAGGCATGTATAACGATTCCCATGTAAAGTTGTACACCTCTTATACACTGAACAGCTAATACAGTGTTTATTAGTAAGAATTTTCAACTGAGATGTGTATAAACCTTGTATAAAAGTTATATGTGGATTATTAGTAAGAGGGTAAATAAACAATGAAATGGACTATCATTCATAAATGAGCTATATTTTGAAGAAGTGATTAAATTAATACCTATGAACAATAATTAAAAATAGGAATGGGATACTTACTCACTGGCACTATCGAACCCGTAGGTTCATGGCCGCGCGGACATAAGCTCTCCATACATCCCTATCCTGAGCTAATGTTTTCCAATCATTCCCTGTATAATCAACTTCCCTCAAATCATAGTTAATGTTATTCTCCCGCCTCATTCTTGGTCTACCAACTGGGAGTTTTCCCTCTGGCTTTCCTACAAGAAGCTTCCATGCAAGTCTTTCATTCCCCATACGTGCAACATGTCCTGCCCATAGCAGTCTACTAGACTTAACTGTTCTTATTATATCTGGCTTCCTAAAAAGACCATGTAGTTCACTGTCATGTAATCTTCTCCATTCACCTGTCTGTTCATCTCTCTTTGGTCCAAAAATTTTCCTAAGTACTTTATTCTCAAATATTTGTAATCTCCTTCTCTCCCTTAAAGTAAGAGTACATGTTTCGCACCCATACAATATTACTGGTAGAATAATAGTTTTATATATTTTCAGTTTAACATTTTTTTTTGAAAGGAGTTGAGACATCAAGAGTCTCTGCAATGCAAAATAGCCCGCATTTCCAGAATTGAGCCTATGTTTAATTTCTTTGTGCATCTCATTCCTATTTACGATTATTGTTCCTAGGTATTTGAATTCAGCCACTTCCTCAAAATTTCCCTCATTTGTCATTAGCTGTCCATATCCATTATATAATGCATTTGTATGTGTGATCATATATTTAGTTTTATTGATATTTACTTCTAGTCCAAATTTCTTAGTGTTACTCAATAGTGTTGCGTGTTGGCTTTTAGTATCCCTTCGTTATCGCCAATAGTACTACACCATCAGCATAAACTAACAGCTTATTAATACCATTGAGTTGTAGGCTTTCTCCATCCTCTAAAGATTTAATGGCATGCTCTAGTCATCATTATCATCATCATTATCAGCATCATCATCATCACTCCAGGGATTAGGAAATTGCCCGTTCCGACTTGATAATGCATCAAGCCCAACGTTTTCTAGGTCTTCCAACCATCACGTCTTCCTCTTGCTTGATCATTTCTTGCTACTCATTCCATCCATATGATCAATCCATTTCTGTCTGTAATTCGTGACCTTATCCAATAAAGGCTGTACTTTCAATTCTTCTCTTATATCCTCATTTCTTATTAAATCAAGTCTTGTACATCCTTTTACTTGTCTTAGGAACCTCATCACCGCCGTCTGTATTCTATCCTTCTGTTTTTTCATTGGAGCACAAGTTTCACATCCATACAATATTGTGGGAACCGCCATAACATTATACATTTTTATCTTGGTTTCTTTTCAAATTTCATGCTCTAGTACAAAATTAAATAGTAGAAGAAAGTGCATCTCCTTGCTTCAACCTATTGTGAATTTCAAAAGTATCCGAAAACTGTTTGCCTACACGCACCCTACTCTTTGTGCCATTTAGACATATTCGTACAAGTCTAACTAACTTTTTAGGAATTCCGAACTCCAGCAGGATACTATATAACTTCTCCCTCTTAATTGAATCATATGCTATTGCTTACAATAATACAACATCAACAGGATAAGCTAATAGCTTATTATACTATTAAGGTGTATATTACGAGTATACTGCGAATTGTTGGAAAATATTAGCTTACCATAGAGATTTATGGTGTGCTGCCATGAACTCTTAGCCATTACAATATTACAATATATATATATATATATATATATGTAGTAATATTTTAAGACAATAAATTATCATAATCATCAGGAGCTTCAAGGATTGTTGGACCGTTCCGTCTCCGGAATTTATAGCTTTTCTCTCCATCGCTTCCTGACTAATAATAATAATAATAATAATAATAATAATAATAATAATAATAATAATAATAATAATAATAATAATAATAATAATAATAATAATAATAATAATAATAATAATAATAATAATAATAATATCATTCATATATCGAAATCAATTAGGCTTAATATGGCAGCATTATTTCACGTCCCCTGTCCATTATTCACCCTACCTTAAATCTTTCGGCCACGAGTAAATCCCTAGAGCAATAAGAGTTTGTCTCAATCCCTCACACCCGAGAACATTCTCGAACTCTAGAGGTACGAGTATTTTTTTTCTATGATTTTCTTGTATTTAGTTTTATATCACACATCGTTTTCTACATACATAAATATTCTCACAATCTCCCGCAAGTTTCACATCTTTCGATTTCGTATTTTGCCATTCTAATTTTGTTTCACTTAATAGTTCTTTTTATCAATTTCTATCTTCCATATACTGTTTGCTAATTCCATCTATGCTCTCTTTTCTTAACTTCAAAATATTACATTCATCTAAATTTTCTTCTTTCGAAATACACACCTAGTGGTGACAGTGACTGACACCGTCCAATGTGCAAAATTCTGAAACCAGCTAATTCCGTCTGGTTATCAAGAAGGGGTTGTGATTCATTTAACCCTAGCCATTTGGCAAAATATGTGTTCCCTGCCAAGTCAAGGTTGGTAATAAAATGTGGACATTGTAACACTAGAATAGGGCGTCAGAATTTGCACTTCCGAAAAATGCAGAGTGAGCCTCACTATTCTAGGCGAGGGAATCTCGTACAATTTAGGCTATTTGGTAGTCCATCCGGGGGTTATTAACCTATGTAAAACATAAGTTAATAAGTCCATTGATGAAGAGAAACTCTCCATGCGATTTGATAATCCAGCCAACAAGGGCTGTACTTCTCAAAGCATTCACTCTGCATGTTTGCTGAAGGGAGGTGTTGATATTTGCCGAACCTCTGTTTGAAGAGTGCTGTTCTCCTTTATGGTTCGAAGAGAGGTACCAGAATTTAGGGCCTCTGTAAATTATATGATGAGATTAATCTTCACCGAAGTGAAGGTTGTACGTTTGGGTTGAAATATTGGGAGTTTAGATTCACAATTGGTTACCCTACTATAAGATTCAAGTTCCGCCTTGACAGCATGGAAACCACGAAAGGATTCGAGGTGTCCAGACTCCTCGCAATTTGCGAACTTGAGCAAATTAGAGCTTCTCTGTGCTGAGGCCTTAATGGGATAATCTTTTTGACCATGGGCCTCGGCGAAGATTACGCAACATTGGAGTCCGGCTGCATTTAAGAAAGATGTGGTTAAAAGACTGGCACATAAAACACTGTTCTAGCCCAGCTCCCGGTTTGTGTGTCTCCACAGCCACAAGTGTATACAAAAGCCTCTTCACGTGAAGATTTTATAAGCTGAAGTAGTAATTTCCAGCTCTAAGATAAAAATTGGGAGAGGTTTTGCCAAAGTGTTCTCTGTTTGTACACTGTATTCCACAGACTGTAGAGGAAACCCTAAAAAAGGATTTCCTCTTTGATTTAATCTTTTCGGGTACTTGAAGGAAGTCATTTCAGGACAACTCTCAATGGTAGCTCTTTCTTCAATTGGAATGTATAATACGGTACTCCTTTTTTTAAAGGCAGTAAAATACTCTTGCAACTTGAAAAAGTCTTCCAGGTTATTGACTACTTCTGAGATTCCACTAATTAGTGTTTTTAACTCTGTAAATGCGGAACAGTTGTGTCTTCCTCTATTGTGTCGTTTCTGCAAGAGAGAAAGCAGCACGATTGTAGCTCAACCGCGCTTGCTTTCAACTCTCGCAACATGGTGACAGATAAAGAAAGCACAGGTAGTTGATTTTGAACTATAACATTAAGCCGATCCAGACATCCCAACATAATGTCACGAGCTGCATCGGTTCTCTCATACTCTCCAAAGGTAGACAGATAATTGACAATGATGAAGAAAGTTCCACGTATTTGGTGGAGAATTTCTTTAAAATTTTTATCTTTGTCAAAATTGTGTTCAGATACAACATTTTAAAATTTGGAAGCAGAATGCTCCCAGAATATGAGAAGTCTAATACACTCAACTTTCAGGACCATCGACTAGTCAGGATTCGGCATAGTAGCCTTAGCTTGGTAGTTAACCTGAAAAGGTCCTATAATTTCACTGGTCAACATAATTTTTGTCTCATGAGTTCCAATATTTGTACTTAATGCAGTTTTTTATCGTGTTTTCAAATATGTATTCGGAATTTCACCATCACCCACAGTTTTTTTATTTCAATTTCAATAAATGGATTTAAATAATTATTTATTTAATAAACTTTTTTTGTCCATTTGTCCATTGAAAAATAAAACCAAATGAGCTAACTCAAATGGTACCGTTGCTACTGTTGTTCAGGTACAGACATGCACAACCATGATCTAGGGTATCATGCATTCATTAGAACGATGTTAGTTTGAGATAGCAGTGAACCAGTAAACACGTAATTGTGAGAGCGTTGTGTCTGGATTATATTATATATTACATATTTACAAATATATTTCTTTTAATTTGTTGCTCTTTACAAAATGCCTAGAGTTTGTTTAAATCATCCTAACAACTTTTGTTATATATGTGGTGAAGTAACGCTCAAGTCCCAAAGGTGAAACCTTTCTCCATAAGTAAAAAAGTGTTATGAATTTATTTTGCATGTAAAGTGGGGACCAAACTAGGACCGGAGCCCAACATATCTGTTGTTTATCGTGTAGCAGGCTTCTCACTGTATGGAAAAATGGCACACGCCACATGCCATTTGCTATTCCTATGATTTGGAGGGAACACAAATATCACTCCTCTGACTGTTATTTCTGCTTAACAAACATTAAAGGGATTACGTCAAAATCAAAACATACAGTGGTGTACCCTGACTTGTAATCTGCAAAGAGACCAGTTCCACACTGCGAAAAATTGCCCATGCCAAAGCCTCCATAACATATGACATTAGATGAAGAGAGCACAGATTATGATGGAAGTAAGGAAGAAGAAGAAGAAGAAAGAAACAGATTTTGGTGATACAACTTTTGAACAAAGCTGTTCATCTGAGCCTCATTTATTGACTTAAGAAGATCACTCCTTCTAAATATACTGGAAAAACGCCTTGGATCTCTACCCACATGGTCCACACAATTAAATAAACTTACGTAGTCAAATAGAATCTTGGCTAGAATAATGATCAAGCTAATTCTGGACATAAAGATAATAAACTTGAGTGACAATCAGATAAGGTGGAGAAATGATTTTAGTAAACATTAGGTATACTCATAGCAAGTGGAAACTAGATTGAGACTAAGCTAACGTTGCGGATGGTTTTTACATTATACAAAACATTAAATGGGATTATTTTAACTAAAATGTATTTAATATATTAAACAGAATGCAATTAGGTTCATGTAACATATTTTACAACAAGTTTCCGGTGATAACAATGAAAACAATATCAATGAAAATAAAACCTTTCGAAGAGTCCAAAAACGAAATCATATAAACTAGAAAACGCACCCATACATACATCTAAACGTTAACTCATTCCAAAGTAACTTCACTTCTGATTACTCTAAACGTAAATGGTGAAAAGAGCATACTAGGCTCTTTAATAAAAAGAACAGAACAGAAACGGACTGTTGCTCGTGCAAGCATAGCTCGCGCTTATATAATGTAAGTAGATGTCTGATGACGTTGGCGGTGACGTAGGATGAGGTAGGGAATGAGGTAATATGTCGGAGATTGGATAACTGGATGAAACTTTTTGGACTAATTAGAGAACATGTTTTTAGTATGCACAGTTCAATATCCCCACTTCTCCTTATGCCAAAACAATCCAAAAATACACATCGTCCCAATCACTATCATTCACCAACAATCTTCAATAATCACATACTCTCTGTGAAATACATATTCTCATTAGTTTCAATATATACTGAGAGTTCTCCGACTTCGCAGCTTTCGGCAAAACTATTTGGGCGATGTCCCATAATGCCTAAGGTTGCGGGAGTGTAGAAGCATTCTGGCGGGTGGTACTCGGGCTCCGCTCACGCAGTCTCGCATCCACTCTTCCGTCGAGAGTTAGACTGTAAGCATCAAAACAATGGCTTCCATTTAGGTTAGCTGTTGCTCAAAGGGAATCCAGAAGAAAAGTCCCTCTGCTCCAGGAAAAGGAAGAGATAGTGGGATGCCTGCAACAAAGCACCAACAAACCAGAAAAGCGAGCCAGCAGTTTACATATTGCTAGATTCAAATTTTATAACGCGCCGTTTCAAATTACACTAGTCACATTCTACTCACTGGAGTTAGAAAGTGCTTTAAAATGTGCAGTTCTAACCTCCAAATATTAGCTCAGTCTGATTAGCCAAAAGGCTGAAAAATACACGATTACACGAACAATATCACAGAACATAAGATAATCAACAAGTGTACTTAAATAACATACACAGTAGGACAAAGATAAACAATGGTTTTCGAGGAATAATTAGATTTACATTGTGCAGTGAACTTTAGAGGACAGTTAAAAACAACACCGCTTTGAAGAAGGCATGAGTTCATCTGCAAGCGGCGATGTAAGGATGAGGTAGGGAATGATGTAATAAGTAGGAGATTTGAAAATGGGATGGAGCTTCCCAGAGGACTTAGGAAACAACATTTTGAGGATGCACAGTTCAAACCTAGACTTAGTTCTTGATATTACACTTAAATCACAGAAACACACTTTCCATCAATTTCTATAATTACACAAACACAATATGATGAACTGTGAAACCACTATCATATCTTGCAGCTACTTCAAACAAAAAAAATCATTACAATTAGAACACAAATCAGTGGGACTGGGCCGAGAGCTCAGTCAAAAAACTAGCTGCCACTCTCTAGGATTGGCCGATTATTGATCACCTTATAATTCCGACCAATCACATCACACGATACAACTACCAGCCATCGCACACTATATACATGTTTCCACTAGGGACACTTATGTTGCACTTGGTGTTTCCTGGCGGTCACCCATCGAAGCTCCACCACTGGCAATGTTGCTTCGATCACACAGTAGATGTTTCAACGAAGAACAGTTGCAGAATAATAATTCCTCATTCTATATGCATTATTGTACTACCTTTTATCCACCGGATTCATTGTGTATTTTGACCTTCATATTTTATCCCGATTTCTCAAAAGTTTTTGTCATTTACCTGCGATAAGGTCATTTATTTGCAATCCTGCCTTATATGTTGTAAACACTAATAATATCTATCACTGCAATCCTGAAACTACTGAAAAGTGTAAATGCTCATAATGCTGTTGCCACCTCATCACGAACAGGGTCTTTAGTATTTTCCATACTTAAAATCAATTTTGTTTGTGAAATGATCAGATTTCTATTCTGTAGTCTACACCAAAATTACTTAGGGCAGGTATCACATCTTGTAGCATATTGTATAATCAACTAAGCTTCCTCCACTCTATTAATTAATGACAATTCCCCATTTTTATCACCTCTACATTTCCCGTTCAGAATCTCAAGTTCAAATGCATCGCAAAAAACTAACAACTGTATTCACACTGCATTACTCGTACCTTGTTGAAACTACAGTATTAGGTTTGCGACATCGTTCTCTGCGCTCTTCACTGGTCCTTTTATTAATAGGGACCTCAATTGGAAATTGAAATACATTTAAGCATAGAAAACAATTTTATAAATTTATAGAAAATGTTAAAATATTATTTGGTGCCTCTGTGGGCAAGTGATACGTACATCCTAGTCTCCGATTCATTCAAAGTGGGGTTTGTGATGGAAAGTCGGAGTCAGTGGATGTTTCTTTCGCGACACCTCCTGTTTTTTTCTGCCAAAAACTTCATTCAAGAACTCGTCCATGCTAATTTCATTTATTTAGTTTTGTTTGATTTCATGATTTTGTTATGGTGCTACTAACATGGTCACCCAGAATCCGTTTATATCACAGACCTTCAATAATACCAGCTTTATCCCTCGATCTGGCATTAATCTGGACTCGAATAAAGGGTTTATTACAATAAGATTATCAACATTGTCGTCGTGAATACTTATTATCTAATCTGTAACATTTAAATGTAAATAATATTTTAACTGCAACGGATCTTTATTAGTCCAACATCGGTATTGGAAAGGAAATACAAGCGATGGAGTAATCTACGTGCACGTTATGAAAATATTATATTTATATATTACATTTGTGTTGCAGATATGGTGAACCTACTGCACAGATTGTTGTGCGTGCTCCTGCTACTGGATGTCCAGATTGGATCCGGAAACAATACTCCAATCATCCCATCTCCCGGAGATTTCATTAAACATAACGGCAATAACAAATATCCGGTTGCTGCATCAGAAGACACCTCTACGAATATAAATGTGACTGAATATATAAACGTTTCACCAGAACGTCATGTAAGCCATGATACAGGGCCTATACTTCTTGCTGTAGAAGAAAGAAATCTCTACATTAGCGTTTGAATTAGATAGTTCAAATCCTTCATCAGTAGAAACATTTAAAATTATTGATGAGATAGAAATTTCAGGAACTGTACAAAAACATTCTTCCACGGTTATCAATGACTTGTCGTCTATTCTTTTATCAATAAACATTTCTACTCATTCCAAACATAACTCTCAAGAAACTTCAGCAAAAATATCTTCATTTGTTCTCAGTGACTTAGAAACATCAGTTAATTCATCAGAGCTATATACCGACATCTTCAAATTTGTAGAAACTCCAACTAGGGTATTAGAACTCAATCCCATAGACACATCAGCTACTACATCAGCCCAAAATTCAGCTTTAATCAATGAAATAGAAAATTCAACGAATACAGTTTTTAATAATACAGACACATCAGCCAATATTAGAGAAAAAGCTTTTAAGATCATCGATGGCAGCAACTTCCAGAGAACGTCAGCAAAAGGAAATTTTACGTCTAACAAAGTCATCCGATCTCTTGAAGAAACTTCTAAAGCCACTGTCTTGGAAACTACAATAAAATTAGCAGATATCAGAAAAAATATGGACAGAGTAACAACTGAATATGAAACAGCAATTGAAATATATCAGGCAATAATCTCTCACAAAAATGACCTCGACAATTTGTTTAATAAAATTGTGAAATTATGTCACAAACCTATTTTAGCATACTATGAGGAATTATTTCCCTCTCACACGTCTATCGTATCCCTCGACCCAAATATATATTTTCCAGCTTTTTCTGCTTTAACAATAAGGCCTGCTAAACACGACGGCATTAATGACACAGAAATACAATATTCTGTAATAAAAATTCGTAATTATTTAAAACGTTGCAAGAAAAATGAAAAAAGATTTTATATTTAACAGTATAATAATAAACATATATAAACGTAATACGAACTTTAATTTACATGAATTTGAAGTAATTAGTGAAGTTAAACTAAAATGTGATATATTAGATATTTTTCTTGTAGAGCTTGAAGTAATTCTAAAAATTCGCAGCCGGTTTCTAGTTGAAGATATTTGTGAAAAACCGGTGTCATTTTTTGACGAGTTAAATACAATAAGAAAGTTATATGTAAAGCTTAAACAATTAATTTATTCGCATGAAAAACTATCATCTGGACTTTCCTATCGGCATGACATGCTATATTATAAAAACTTGTACGATTTAATAGAGTTAAGTGAAGAAATTATAGTTTACATGTAAATGTATTATTGGAAATATTAGAAATACAGAATCCAAATATGCTATTTTTAAAACTCGTTACATTTCAAAATTAAATTCATTAAGTGTGCTACTAAATGTTTCAATATTTGAAGAAGAACTAAATGAGACAGAAAATAATTTAGAAGAAGAATATAAAAATTTCTGTAAGATACTAAAATATCCAGTGATACAATTAATACTGTTTGTGGTTATAACTGTAGTGGGTATAACTGGTAATATAGTTTTGTTACTGGTTTTCGTTTTCCATAAGGACATGCGCACTGCACCAAACGTTATGATAATCAATCTCAACATTTCTGATATATTTTGCTTAATTAACAACACGCTTTTCTACACACTGAGAACCGAAATTTACTGGACATTGGGGACCACAATTTGTAACATTTACATGTTCTGCTGTTTTTTAACTCTTGGTTTGAGTATATATTCTATAGTCGTCTTAAGCATACAGAGATTTCTGGCAGTTTCGAACTATTTCAAATGTTGTTCCTTAGGGAAGTTCCACTCATTAATAATCGTAATATTTGTTTGGATTTTGGCAAGTGTCTTAGCTATTCCGTCTGCTATAAATGCTCAAGTTCAAGACATGGATTATATTTATATAACAAGGAAGGACATGGGTACATGGAATACATTTGCTTATATTAATTTTGCAGTTTACTGCGTTGTTCCTCTGGTTATAATTGGTATTACTTCTGGATTGACGTCCTTGCTTATTAAGTCTAGCATAAAACATATTCCTGGTGATGAAATTGACCATACAAATTTGAAAAAATCAAGAGCCCTTGGTTCAAACATTTTACTAGCACTTACTGTCGTATTTGCTATATGTAACCTGCCGTATTACGTTTATAAAATGTGTCATCCACTATTTATTACATTTTTATCATTCTCCACCAAACTTTACATAGAAACTGGTTTATACTGTCTTCTGACATCATACTTTTCCTTGAATCCCATAGCACTCTACCTAGTCAGCACCAAATACAGAAAATACATGAAAAGTTACTTCTATTTCAGATGTCACAAGAGAAATGATAGCAACAAGGAAAATAATATTGCAATATAAATAGGAATATAAATTCAGAATATCTTAAAGAGACAGTTTTTTTTTACTTTTATTTACAGACGTTTTAACATATACATTCATACTGCAGTTATTGTCCTCATGTGTGTGCAGTATCCTGTGACCTAATATTTTTTTTCGTGTGACGTTTTTACTAAATTAAATTTCTGATTTCAATTTTTAAAATAGCCATCTTATTTAATCGTGATAATGATGACTAGGATCTGGCAATGAAAGTACAACCCAATACTATCTTGATGACTGTCAAAACTAGGAAAATACCTCATTCAAATCGGTCCACATCTGAGCACAAACATGGGACATTCTGAATTTTTGGTATCACACTCGCCAACTGAGCTAACTCTCTGGTTATTTTATTTAATTCTAGTTAACATGTGAGCACGTTTCCTGTGACAGAGAGGAAATATTCAGACAAGTAACTCATATTTCCCTAACATAAAAAATAAATCATGAGAAAATAATGAATTTTATGAATAATTAAAAAAGGAAAATCAATGAAAATTTTAAAGGCATAAAAATGCATTCCTATCATCATAAATGTAATTATGGATTATTCTAAAATATTATAATTCATTCATAATTCCACGCTATATACCTTAGGTGTTTAATCAATTCATTTTTCTAGTTATGGTTTATTAAAATAAATAACACGACATTACAAGTGAGTCGGTCATTTTTAAAAGCGGATATATGTCACTTTTATCAAAATTGAGTTATTACTGGATTCGTAATTTACGTAGATAAGCGCATCTTTCAATGAAAAGGATGTACGTGTATATATTCATGAAAGGTCAATTATGGGCATTGAAAATAATATTAATTTTGAAGGGGGATATGTGTTGCACATATCCCATTTTAACAATGAACACACGGAGCGATTCTGCAGTATGCTGTGGCGAGGAAACGAAACACTCTCTCTAGATGCTTAGTTAGTTGATCATTAAAAAGCATCTATAATATGTTCTTAGATAAGAAGGCACATTTCGTTGGACATATTTCTTATACATTTTATTTAAACATTTTTAATCAAGACTTTGGGTATTCCTATGAGCAGCCTCATGTTGATGTGTGTTCTGTGTGTAAAAGCCTATCTGTGAAGATAAAAGATCCCAGGTAATATAATAATATTAAGAAGGGTGCTATTGCTGTGGAAACTGCACAAACGAAGAGCCAGAATGTTCTATACAGCCATGAAAAATGTGCAAAAGCATATAGGTGAAGACACAGCCATATTAAGTTTTGATTACACGCACAACCTTCCAATTGTTTCTATATCTGACCAATATATATTCTACTCGCAGTATTTGTGGTTTTCTGTCTTCTGTGCACATGACTTAATAACAAATAAAGCAAACATGTACATATATCATGAAGCGCTAGGAAAGACACCAGATGAAGTGTCTCGTTTATATTAGACTAATTCAACACAGTCATACTTCAAGCTAAAAATATTATTTCGTTCAGTGATGGCTATTTTGGTCAAACCAAGAACCATACTGCGAATAGAGTTCAGTTGAATTTGTCTGACAGTGATCGTTTTAAGAACAATAGACTCTACTTCCCAACATGCGAACATTTATGATTATTATGTGATAGGGATTTTGGATGTAACAAAAAGATAATTAAAAAGTGACAGGATTTATACAGTGGAACAATATAAAGAGCTGATAATCAAATCAAGCCCAAAAAATCGATTTACTGTGAACGAGGATCAGATAGAAGACATTTAACACATAGTGGCCAAAGAAATACATGAGAACTTCTAAGAGCGAAGAGACTATACTTACACCTGGCACAAAAATCGTCAGGAGTGCCATTAAAAATCGGGGGGTATAATGCATTTGAATAGCAAATCAGTCTTCCAGGAAAAGTTACCATTAAAGAGTTTGTGGATGGTTCAGCATCCTATCCAATTTGTTTCACAGCTAACAACAGTGCAGTTCCAGCTTTACCAACCATAAGAACTGACTCATCAAGACGAGTTCTGATCATCATCATCATTCAAATTGTTTCTGTTGAGCTGATAACATCGTGTATAGTGAGCTCTTCACAGTATATTTCTAATTGTGAATTCGGTCAAGATAGTGTTCTCTTTAATGAGTGCGCTATATCGGCTTGGTGGCTCGGCAGCTAATTCCAACCGAGTTTGTGTAAATAACTGAGCACCAAAAAAAAACTTTTGTTTTTTCTCAGAAAGAAATATATGTGATTCTGATAGTATTTTTTCTCCTGAATTCAAATATGATATCGGGTTTTCTCCACCACGCAAGGTATCCGAGAGATAGGCATTTATAATTTCAAACACTTTAATATTTTCTACATTCGTAACTACACAATATTCGAACATTCAGACTCACTTAGAAAGTAAGAAATGACGAATTTCTGTTATATTTCACCTGTGGAGCATCTCTCTTGATGGTCCAACAATAATCGGCCAGTATATTAGGATTCCATTTGCCTTGACATCTCTGTTCCATAGCTGAATTCTCCTGATGAAAGTGTTCCCGTGCTCATCGCTTACTGCGCCAAGACTTTCCGGAAACAAATCTAGGTGCGAGTGCAAGAAGTGTATTTTTAAGGTCATAATACAGCCCTAATTTTTATAAGATTTTATAATATCATTGACAATTTCACGGTAATTTTCCGCTTTCGATTTCCAAAAAATCTGTGAGTAACTTTTCTGAATGCTTGCCAAGCTGCTTTCTCCAGTGGATTCAATAGTTCCTCAAACTTCTCATCATGCATTAGTGATCGTATTTGTGAACCCACAAATATCACTTCTTTAATTTTTCCTTCACTAATTTTAGGAAAATTCTGTTTGAAGTACATAAAACCAGGAGTATTGCCCATGGCTTTCACGAAATTCTTGATTAATTCTAGTTTGATATGTAACAGGAGGTAGACCCCATTTTTTAGGATTACACAATGCGACATGTGTCACATTTTTCTGTCCAGGAATGAATTATTCGCGTTTAGGCCATTCTTTTCTAATGTACTGTCATTTCTGTCCCTACTATCCAGAAGACACAAAAAACAGCTACTTTGTTTAACCAAGCTGCAGACCAAGAATAAGTGCAATTACCTACAAATCACCACAAATATTCCATTCATACACAGCATATTGAACCTTTGGCAATATAAATTGAACATTTTTATATGTTTCTTTTATACTAGCAGAGTGAGCCACAGGTATTGATCGGAAATGTTTTCATTATGCAGAAGCACTGCTTTTAAACTAGCTTTGGGAGGAATCAATGAACAAGCGTCATTCTGTTGAGTTATGTTCAATACCAAATGTCTCCATAAGATAAGAAATGTCATTAAAAACACTAAGCCTTTTTCTTCAGAAAAATAGTCTTAAAATTGAGAATGACGACCACGATAAATACATACCTTTGTATTCTTTTGAAGAAGATTATATCCTTTTCGCCGGAAACAAAGCATTTCAGACTGGTTTTTGGATAACTTTAAATCTTGTATGGTATCGTTAAGATCTTCTTGAGTCAATAAATGAGGCTGAGATGGACAGCTTTGTTCAAAAGTTGTATCATCAAAATATGTTTCTTCTCCTTACTTACTTCGATCAGAATCTGAGCTCTCTTCATGTCACATATTCTGGAGGCTTTGGTATGGGAAATTCTTCGCAGTGTGGAACTGGACTCATTGCAGATTGCAAGTCAGGGTACGCCACTGATTGTTTTGATTTCGACGTAATCCTTTTAATGTTTGTTAAGCAGAAATAACAGTCAGACGAGTGATCTTTGGGTTCCCTCCAAATCATATGGATAGCAAATGGCATGTGGCGTGTGCCTTTCTTCCATGCAGTGAGAAGCCTGCTACACGATAAACAACAGATATGTGGCGCTCAGGTCCTTGTTTGGTCCCCCACTTTACACCCAAAATAAAGTTCATAACACTTTTTTACAAATGGAGTAAGGTTTCGCCTTTGGGACTTGAGCGTCACTTCACCACATATATAACAAAAGTTGTTAGGGTGATTTAAACAAACTCTAGGCAGTTTGTAACTAACAACAATATAAAATAAATCAATATGTAAATATGTAATATACAATAATCCAGACACAACCACTCACAAGTACGTGTTTACTGGTTCACTGCTATCTCACAACTAACATCGTTCTAATGAACGCATGCCACCCTACATCATGTTGGAGCATGTCTGAACATGTCTATACATGTCTGAACCTGCACAACAGAAGCAACGGTACCATCTGAGTTAGCTCATTTGGTTTTATTTTACAATGGGCAAATGAACGAGAAACCTTTTTTTAAAAAATAATTATTTAAATCCATTAATTCAAATTGAAAAAAAAACTGTGAGTGATGGAGAAATTCCCAATACATATTTGAAAACACGATAAAAACTGCATTAAGTACAACTATTGGTAATCATGAGACAAGAATCATGTTGACCACATAATTGTTTTTTGCTATCTAGTGGGCGTGGTCACTGCGCCAACAACTTTTAACTGTACGTGTTGGTGTTATCACATTTATTTGCTTGATTTTTGGTGTTAGTGTTGTGTTAAACGTTATAGGACTACGTTTTGGCCTAGCCAAGCATGACAGCCGTTACACAAGCTGCGGAGATAATGGAGATGGAAGATCGAACTTTGGAATAATAATTTTATCATGAAGTTCTAGGAATTCGTAAAGAGTCATAAATTTAAAGAATGGTCCTAATATGACCTGATGTCTAAGCAAAATCAAGGAACTCTCTATATCATTATCAACTACTTCTCGATCTTCCCAGAGTTCGAGCGGACTGATGCGGCTCTGGACGTACCCGTGGTGCCTTTGTACAGTCTAAATATCCTAATAAAAGCTAAACAAGATTCTTCCAACTTTTTCAACTCATTCCTAATGGAAATCAGATCAATATGTGTCGACGTACAAAATTGATGTTTCCCAATACAAAGCAGCAAAGCAAAACAAGACCCTCCTGGCAAACTTAGGAAAACAGATAATGTACAGACATTTAGCCTACCAGAGACCACAGCCCTATATCAAGTCGCGGCTCCAGCGGTGACTACTCAAAATAAATTTTCGGCTGTAGCCGATCTTGAGTCAACTACTGAATCCCCCATATCTGGGCATTTTGGTGAAAACGATAAACGTGATTCCACAGTAACAACTCCCCTAATGCCTTCTCGTGTGTCCGCCGCCTGGAATTCTGGACCTAAGGAACAAAGTAATACAACTCCTAAAGAACAAAGTCCAAATCAATAACCGTCATTGGTCACGGGGACCTATTCAAGATGAATAAGGAGATTAAATCCCCCATCAAAAGAGAATTAAAGGTGGCGAACACACGGGAGGGACTAATATACTACGCCACCTCATAGGAGGATTTTCGTACGTTTAAGCAGTACCTCCAAAGTATAAATAAGCAATAGTACATTTTCAATAAAGAAGGATCTTCATCTGAGAGTGGTATTGAAACGACTTCCTTCTGCACACCTGTGGAAGAGATTAAAGAAGAGTTTACTATCACTTGAGAATCCCGTTAAAAGCATAAAGCAACTGACCAAAAAGGAAAATAATTGTCAAATCCTTTTTCCACTCTACATTCTAGAGTTGGAGAATAATACTAAAGGGAAATAAATATTTAACTTGACCAGACTTATGTATTCGTTTGTTGCTGTGGAACCGTACCAACCATGTTCTGGATTGAAACAGTGTTTTCAGTGCCCGAATTTTAATCATAATTTCGGGGGATCTAACTTCATATCCCGCTGTGTAATATGTGCCCCGTTAATGTGGAGGCGCTTACAGATCCTACTATGTTAAAATGTTTAATTTGGCTGTTCAGCTTATGAGGCAGCCAAGTAATCCTACTTAAAATCCAAGGAACCAAAGCAACAGATACCCACAGTCCGTCCACGTACTTTTACGTACAGCCGGAAATTTCCTTCAGTCAAGAAATCTGTGGCACCAAAACTTCGTCATCTACGAAAATAAACACTGTTTGGGCGCATACTCAATCGATCACTCGCAGGACGAGCATTTAAAGACTCCAAGACATTCAGCCCTCGTTGGATGGATTTTAAAATCCAATGGAACGTGTTTTGTTCTTATCACATCTGGTAAATATGTGTTTTGCTGACATTGTATAATTTCACCACTGGAATATCATGGTATTTAATGCCAACGGAATAGCCAGACAGTTTCATGAACTTGAAACACTCATGCAACAAAAAAATATATATACTCTTCTTATTAATGTGACCCATCTTAAACCCAAACATCGGTTTCAAATCCGGGGTTATTACTTTTACCTTACCGACTGTCTCGACTGTCCCTTTCGAGGTACAGCCATATACATTAGAAAGTTCATTAGCCACAGATTGGCCATACTTCCGCGGCCTCAGTATATTGAAACTACCAGAATATTACTTCCAAACTCCCGCAATGAATATCTCAGCTACAATCCTACAAACATCTGTCAATTTCACAACATATAAATAACGCTGCCCCAAGGGATCACACATTCTTCTGAGGCACAGCTTATGGAACCCTCTCTGTTATCCTTGATATTGTACTGTCGAAGGATGTCCCTATATCTTCACACATTACATCCACTGAAGAGGTACTGGACTCTCACCATATACCGATACTCTTCAAGCTTACATCATCCTCTTTATTATCGCCGCCTTTTTATAAAGAAAACGCGCTAACTGACTATCAGAAATACAAACACATGAACAATGGATTGAGCCCACACTTTCTGTTCTGCCAACACAACACCTAGAAACACGATTTTAAATTTTCAGGCGACGAAAAAAGAGATATATCACTAGAAACAAAGCAAACAACTTACACTACATCACAAGAGTTCAACGATTCCACACTTGAAAATTATTTACTCGAAAAACGCTATTATCTACGTTTATACAGACGTTTCGGCTCTTACCAACATAAACAACTTTACAACATATATGCTCATCTAGTACGGGTGCAATGGAAGGAACTCAAATACAATCGCTGCGAAGAGTCTATGTCCAAATGGTACAAATTGGTCTAAGTCAAAATTGATCGTACTCCTCCCTGGCAAATTTTAAAACATATCAGATCGAGGAGAGCCACTGGCCCTCCTGCTGCAATTGCAGATAATGGTACTTGGGCCTATTACCCTAGTGGTTAAGTCCAAGTTCACGCCAACAATCTTGCCAATCTTTTCCCTCCTCGTGAGCTCAGTACCTCAGTTCATGAAGCAGAGGTAAACGATGTAGTCACTAATTTTCTTGCAAACTCCATCCCACAAATCCTTCCTGATATCCAATTTACTGAGGTCCGAACTCTCTTTCGGAACATTAATTATCATAGTTTCCTTGGCAGCGATGGTATTTATACCCTCGCTGTCATGCACATTCCCATCAAACCTTTAATCCTTTTACTACACATATACAAATACTGTATAAAATTCCAATACTTTTCTGGCCTTTGGAAAACTGCAAAGGTCATTGATATTCCAAAGGCTGGGAAAACCACTCCCAAACGGAGACTTGCGACCAATCAATTTGCTACCAGGGCTGGGCAAAATTTTGGAGAAAAATATTGTGGCCCGTCACAAAATTGAAGTTTTGAACAAAACTGTAGTACTAAATCACCAATTTGGATTTTGAAATTCTCATAGTACTCCGCTCCAGCTAGCCCACTGATTGACGAAATTGTTACGGGTTTCAACAAGAAACGTATTACCGTGGCAGTATTCCTTGGTATTGAAAAAGCTTTTGACATGACTTGGGTAAATGGACTCATTTACAAATTAATCAAATTTGAAATTTCGGCACCATTAAATAAACTTATAGCTACCTACATACGTCACTAACTTATAATTTTATGTGTCAGGTAATGGTTATAAGTCTGACTTGAAGGCACTTTTGATGGGAGTACCACATAATGCAGTCCTGTGTTCCGTACTGTGTACAATTTATGTAGCAGATCTTCCTGCTATCCCTCATATCCATTCCAAATCATTCGCCAATAGTACCCATTTCTTTTATCAGACTTAATTTCGAGTCCTCCCCACAAGAATCCATGTATTCCAAAATACCCTAAACCGTATTTACCTTTCGTTCTAGCAATGGAACATAAAGCTAAATACTACCAAATCCCAGGCGATCCAGATCACTAAATTCTATTAATCTCTCCTATCCAATTAACCTTGGGTACAAAACAACTCTGCTTAGAACCTTCACTGAAGTAACTTGTTGGCCAGCTGGACTCCACGCTTACGTTCAAATTTCATATTTGGCATTTACAAAATAAAGCAAATGCAGCGATTGTTATTTATATCCATTTTACAAGTCGCGTACATTGTCACACAGGATCAAGCTTACAATCTTTCAAGCTGTGATCCGCATCATGCTGCTGTATGGATGTGAGGCATGGAGTATCGTCGCAAAGTATCACAAAACATGATCCAGATAGTTCAGAATAAAAGCCTCACAATTATACTTTCGGCACCCCAATATACGGGGATCTCCGAGCTTCATGACCTTGTGCAGATTGAATACAATTCGGATACAATTCAAGATAAAATCAATAGAATATTTGACTTTACGTTAAATAATTTCAATGACGGCTGCCAGGGCGGCGTGATGTCCACAAGAAATATATTTACCAGGTTCTACCCACACTGATGGTCCGGTTCAAGAGATGAGTAAAATGCTCTCCCTGGGGTTGCGCGGCTCATTCCATCCTGGCAGATTTCCGCCTCTCGGCTTGTCGGCAGCTTGGTTTATGGTGCTCTGCCTCATGTGATCATGACCTCCTCTATCCAAAAACACGACCTTCGAGGACATTAATAACAATGCCGCCAATTAGGCTAATGTTAACATGATTAACCCCATCTAGAGAGCCAAAACGTAATTAGCTGCCAAGGAGCTACTAGCTGGTTCCAGAGCGCAGCTAACAGGACGAAGCTAGTCTTTGCCGCTAACTTGATTTGACTTGATTTGACGAGTTCTGATCAATATCAAGAAGTTAAATAACTTAGCAATCCTTTCTTCTTTTTGTTGGTTATGATTTCTACACCAAGTTGCAAAGATGGGCTAGATCAGATTCCAAGTTCAGGTACAAAGCGGAGACAGTGATCAAGGAGGTGGTAAAGAATACGATGTAATGCACCAAAATTTGTGATTGTTATACAAACTTCCACAATGCTATATGAGTGAAGAGTATAATTCAGGAATAAAGAGACTGGAATCAAATTGAGGATTTTTATTTTATTCGTTTGAGTTCATGTGTGTAGATTAATATTATTTCTACTTTTTAATGCTGCACAACAATTCATTTTTCCTAATTATGTTCAATATTAATAAAGTAACATAAGACGAAAACTAAGTTTTGTGGGGAATATGTGCTATTTTTTATAAAGTTGCCACGTTAGTATATCCACATGCATGTAGTTGCCGAAGGTTCAGATAATTCTAAACGTTTTATTTATTCATCCAAAACACGAAAATAAAAATATGTAGTGTATTTTACAGTGCAGACCTTTTTGTCTCTCTCTCTCTCTCTCTCTCTCTCTCTCTCTCTCTCTCTCTCTCTCTCTCTCTCTCTCTCTCTCTCAAACTATTGGTTTTGTAAAATATACCCTTTTAAAAATGACCAAATCAAATGTGTTTTAAGAGTAACGAAATAACTGACATGTCATTTTGTCAGTTGGCAGTGGTGAATGAATCACGCCTCATTTATTAAATTTTTACAAATTTTTACTTCACATTAGTAATTGTGAAATAGTATATTACGATGCGAGGTTGGGAAGTGGTTTTTACAGAATCGAGGAATATTTCCGAGATTTTGTAAAACACTTCACAAACGTGTGTTGTACATTATTTTTTTTTTGTGGGATGGTGTTTTCAAAATAATAAATAATAGTAAAATAATAACACATTTGTTGGAAATATTTGCGTTCATTATAAACAATTGACTAATGTTAACAGTGTGGGCAATGTTTATTAATTGAAACAACAGGAGACCGTGTGACCAATTTAGTGTTAAAATGGCAGAAAGTACGTATTTATTGTTTTATATTGTTTCAAATAAAGTTCAGTTAATTTAAAATTCAGTGATTTATTTCGTAGAATGTATATTAATACTACCTTTTGGATATTTGTTGTATATACATTGTATGTAGTATACAGTAGAGGGCAGTGGTTTTACTTCCCACACGCGTGCTTATAATATGTAATATTATAGTATAGTTATTTAGATTGGCAACCCCGAAATATAGGAAGTAGGTTGCCAT
Organism: Diploptera punctata; assembly: GCA_030220185.1. Taxonomy (NCBI): domain Eukaryota; kingdom Metazoa; phylum Arthropoda; class Insecta; order Blattodea; family Blaberidae; genus Diploptera; species Diploptera punctata. Next base: position 101,879 of record JASPKZ010003447.1, on the reverse strand, counting down.
TGTACCATGGCGCAAAAATATATATGATTAATGTATTGATAGCCCACATTTTGTATATATCATGTTTATTACTATTTCATCATAATGTTTTTAACAAGTCCTGATCATTGTTATTATGTTTAACGGATGCACTATATTTTATGTTGAATATTGTATATAAAATATGTACATATTAAAACAGTTAAATTCGCATATTATCAAATAAAGTAATGTGACTTGGAAGATTTGAGTGTGTTTTATTAATTACTTTACAAATGCAATGAAAAATCTCGGCTCAAACAAGAAACCCCACATTTTCCTTTGTAACATGGATATGTACATTTTTCACACTATGTACAGGCTATCATAGGCTATTTATACAGTTTGTTAAGTTGGCATGTGGAGCAACAGTTGACTACTTATTTCTCTCAGTCACCGTTCTACACTCTTCCACTCCTAATTATTTAGCCTCTCGTTTCCAGGATCTATCCTCCAACCATAATTTAAACACACGATCATATCAAAATCTCTTGTTTAATATTACGCAACATACGACATTAAATCATTAAATCACTTACATCGTACACTAACTTCTTTTTCTTCTTCTTCAAATTCAAGATCAAACTGCAAGCCAGCGCCGATTCGAAGCATAACCCTCCATCTGGTCATGGGGCGTCCAACGTAACGTTTTCCTCTTGGAATATATTGTAAAAGCTTGTACTGATAGACAAGATGTCTCCATTCGATTTATATGTTCAAACCATTTTAATTTCTTCTCCGTCAATTTCTTTGCTAAATAAACTATCTCTAAATTTATATTTGTTTTAACACTCGTTTGAATATTATGTTCACCCTAATATACATATATTAACAGGTTATTACATTTTTATTTTATGCTATTAATATTTCTATTATATACATCTCTTCACCTTGGTCTAACCTCTCCCCTCACTCTACAGATATTTGTATGTTCATTTGCAGTCCTTATTAGGACACGATTTGTTACAAGAGGATTTGGAACTTTGGCTTGGATAGCAATTAAAACCGAAATCTGTAAATTCTAAACTAGGCGAGATTATATTCTACAAAACATAAATCTACTTTTCAACGCATTCCTGTCTTTTTAATTAACATCGATTGAAACTATTGCTCTGGATCCTTGATTTATTTTTAATGTTGGGTGTTTATCATAGACGAATGTAAAAATATATTAAAATATGCTTTCAAAATTTTATCGGGAATATCGGCAAATTTATTGTGTGGGTCTGGTTCTATCAGCTTCCAAAGCCTCTACTGAACACAGGACACCCCATCACTCCAAATCACATACGAGCTCTGTTTCCCGCAACTGGAATTCCCATAATACCACAGGAAATAAAGGCTGTCGGAAGTTCGAATAATTTTAAACTTTATTTAATATTACCTTACGCGGTAGGCTGTATATATATACTCCATACGGCCTTCGTGGGAACACGGGCGCTCCCTAGCGGGAATTTACTAACGAAGCTTATTTAGTTATGCTTATTCACCTAATAATGTCCGCAAATAACATGTGGTTAGGACATCACCTCAATGAGACATGTAGAAAGATACTAAGGCATTACTTGGATGGATGAAGATCGGCTGAAGTTTGCAAAGATGACTTTTATTCAGGCTGGAGCTCTTTTACTAGAATGAAAATCTTCTGACTTGGGACCCACGGCTTAAATTCCGCCCCGGATGACTTTTCCCTTGAAGTATTCCACTCTAAAAATCCATCAGCCCCGGTCGAGTTTGAACCCGCGACCGTCGCGACTTGAGGCAAGGGACATAACCATTAGACACTGCGGCCCACTATACTGTATATGTCCACCGCTGTGGTGTCGAGGTATCGTGCTGCCTCGTCACGCAGTGGGCCCGGGTTCGATCCCCGGCCGGGGCAGTTTTTGTGGGTGAGGAAAACTTTAATGACCAAACGGTCCCCGAAATCATATGGCCATCATCATCATCCTTATCATTATCATCATCATCATCCTTCACCGGTGTGGAAAGCTACGGGAAGCTACCACACCTACAATTCCCTAGTAAAGCTGCAAGCATACATGAAAATGCTATGATTGCAGTGAAGGACCTGCCTTCATGCAGAATTACTATGGATGGATACTGCATATAATGTGTGTTTATTATGTTTTTAAAACATTGTTCTTGGATTTTACAACTAATACTCTGAGAGTATCTATTGCGGAGATAAGTGCCCGTGGGAACATAAGCTCTCCAGGCATCACTAACCTTAGCTAATATTTCCAATTATTTGTATAATTGATCTCTCTCAAATTATGGTAAATATTATTCAGTAACATCACTTTGTCTACCTAATGGGGGTTAAACCCCTTATTTTCCTAAAGAATACTTCCTGATTCATTTCACATTCATTCTCTATGTCTTTCCAAACGCAATGCCGAGACTGATTTTCCATAATAGTCATGATCTCTAAGTAGATTCCTCCATTAATTTCTGCGATCGTCAGTTTATGGCCAAATCTTATTTTCCTAAGATCTCTTTTCAGTAATATTCGTCAAATCTTATTTTCCTAAGATCTCTTTTCAGTAATATTCGTACAGTGTTCTCTTCTCTTGAAATAGATCATTTTTGCATTCATATAATGGAACTGAAATAATCATTTTTATGTGTTTTTATTTCAAACATTTTTAGAGAGTTGGGATGACAAAGTCCCTGTACTGCATAATAAAAATACATTTCTAAAGTTGAGTTTATGCTTAGTTTCTTTCCCCCATTTCTGTTTGTTATTATTGTTCCTAATTATTCTAATTCGTTTCTGATATGAGATGAAATAAAAATTATGTAGGCAAAAATTCTATAATTGAAAGAGTTTAGAAACATTAGTTTTGACATTCGAAACCCCCGATACAATACATGACTCAAAATTCTAAACCAATATTAATAGTTTCACTCTGTACAGCATGTGGACATATGTCACTACTATTGACTTTTGTTAACAAACATATTAAATATTTAATTAAGTTATAAAAAGAAGGGAAAATAAGTGTGAACTGAGCGCAGTATAAATCCCAGGTTGGGACTCGAATTAATCACGCAAAATACTCCACTCTGTTTTAGAAAACAAGATGAGTGAAGTAATTCATACAATAATTTCACTTGCTGACAAAGTACCAGCATATTTTGTGTGGTACATGGACTGTGAGTGTAGTAGTAGGTCCTTTTACTCCCTGGTGGAGTAGGTCATCAATGAGAGATCGGCATCTGACTGAATTGGCTAGCAGCAGAAATAACCTCTGTTCACGTTCTTCCAGTGCTTTCAATCTCGTTTCTAATAGATATCCTCCATGTTTCTCTTGGGCGTCCTACTGTCCTAACTCCTTGGGGACTCCATTCTAATGCCTGTCTTACAACAGCCTCCCTTGATTTCCTCAAAGTGTGTCCTGACCACCTCCATTTACGCCTACGGATTGGGATTTCACTTGTTACTTCAATTCCCGGTCTCCATAAATTTGCATTGCTTATTATAACTACGAGTTATACGTATTTACAATCCGGCCACTCTATCTCCGGCTCTAATGTTTAGGTTGTATGAGGGGCAGAAGGAGAAACTCGCTCTCTACTGCCAATACGCAAATAGCTGAGTGTAAGTGAGCGTCTGTTACAACCAATCACTGCTCTTGACGCCGCTAGTATATTTTGAGATTGCTGGGATGTTGTCGGCTGTATTTATGCTGACCGCTTGACTTCAGGTGCTCTTTGTTGCAGTACAGAGTGTGTTTGTTTACTGTTTCGCTCTTGTGATTAACTGTTAACAATACTGGTTCATATTTTTAATATGACGAGTGGCTCATCTGAATCAAAAAAGAAAAATGGTTCTTATAAGAGTCAAAGCCGAGAATTTATTTATCGGCTTCGTGAATAATTTAAGAAGGGGCGAGACAACGGTGGACAATTGGTTCCTGTTACGAAGGTTGTAGAGAGAGTCTATGATGATTTGAAGTTGGGTAAAACGACTGTTAAAAGTGTTACAAAAGAAAAGTGTCCATCTGACTTTATTACGCCATCGGCTGCGCTATGTAATCCCGGAAAAGAACGACCATGTGGAAGCACCAGAACAACGCTGGATAAATTTCAGGAGGTTGCAATTAGGCAGCATATTTACCATTATATAAATTTAAATTAATAGCCAATAGATATAATTGTAAAATATCAATAAATGAGTCAAAAGTAATGGCATTTATTGGTAAATATGGAATTAGATAAAAATTGTACTGGATAACAAAATAATAGAACAAGTATCACATTTCCAATATTTAGGATGTGATATAACTTATAGAGAAAATAAAGATATAGAAAATAAAGTAAATGCATTTCAGGCTATTTGTGGAACCATAAAAAGAACCTTAGGTCGGAAAACAAGGAAAGATACGAAACTTAAATTATATAAAACAATGGCTGTTCCTTTGTTGTTGTATGGAAGTGAAAATTGGATAATGAAATCAAGGGATAAAAGCAGGATACAGACTGCGGAAATGCTGTTTTTACGTAATGTGAAAGGATGCACAAGAGCGGATAGAATAAGGAATGAAACTATACGAGAAGAATTAAATATATATAAAATAGAAGATAAAATCAGCGAAAATAATAAGAAATGGACAGAACACTTAATGAAAATGAACAACGAAAGAATACCAAAAAGAACCTTCCTGTATAATCCCAGAGGAACAAGAGAAGTTGGCCGACCACGTAGAAGATTGACTCCACTTTTAACTTCGCCGGAACAGGCTGCATAGCCTAAACCTTTTAGGAGAAAAAAAAGAGAAGAAGAAGATTTACCATTATTACATGAGGAAGGGAAATCATGCAGCAGGCAAGGGAAGCTGATGGGATTCTTGAAAGAAAAGTTGAACAATTGACAATTAAGTTAAATGCAGACAGAAATGACACCAGTGATGAGGCAGACGTTGATATATACGAAGATTGTGGCGTCTTTCCTCTTGATTAACATCGATAAAGGGAAGATGTTTATTTTAACGATACATGATAAGGGTTTTTATTTTTCAAATAAACATTATGTTCTTTATGTATTTAACATAGTTCTGAAGTGATGTATGGAATTGTTGTGTTCGTGAATTTATTAGAATTGTGAATATTTTCGAGAATAATGTGTTACGTAGCGATAAATGAGAAATCGCATATTTTTGTTTCATTTTCAATTTCACGTAATAAAATGAGAATATTTATTTCTAATATTTACGTTCTGGATAAACAGAAATTCCTATGATGTAATATTCCACGTAGTACATAAAGCGGCCCCTCCCACTGAATATCCATATCGGCAACACTGTCGTGAATACGTCAGAGCCGTGGACTGGGCGGCTCGACTATAAAATTCTGCACAGGCATCTGTGAATAAAAGTTTGCAATTTTACACAGCTAAGTTTATGGTAGTGCATAAGTGAAATGCAATGGAATCCCATGATTCAGGCGAATTTTCTGTGTTTTATAATCACAAGAATTTTATATTGGAGGTGACCTTTTCTTCAAGCTCAGTTAAACGAAGACCTTTTTCAATGGTTTTAATCAAATGTTCACCCATTCATTGCACAGGAAATACTTTATTTCACAAAAGTCCAAAACGTTAAAACCCTAATGTGTATATATACAAATGTGTATATATATATATATATATATATATATATATATGCATCATGTACATATAATTACAACGGAAAATGGAAGACTGCCTAAGGAAGTGATGTAATGGACATCATATGGGAGAAACAGGAAAGAAAGGCCAAAAATAAACTGTATGGTTAGAGCAAATATATCTATTGACGTGAAAGGATCACAAGATACATTGAATAGCAAACAATGCAGAAAGAAGAATAAATAGTGGGCATTTATTTTATTATTAGGTTGAGTACAACATTATAGAAAGCCGTAAATTATATATATATATATATATATATATGCGTGTGTGTGTGTTTTCTAATATAACCCACTGAACTTTATGTACTTTGGGTTCCCCTCAGGCGGATAGATGACGTTAATGTTGTTTGTTTTCAATTTACCTACCACTTCCACAGATCATTTTACTTAGTTAATGTATTCTTGTATTATGTATAGAGAAGAGTGTGGGATGCAATTGATGAGTTTCGTGGACCAACAACCTACGCGACTTTAAGTCGTTATTTCACAGATCACACTTTCCGACATCTTGTTGAGTGCTTTATATTGTAACAAAAAATGCGTTCCTCTAGCTTATTCCTGGAGGGCAGCAGAAGCCCCCAGACTTATCATGAGCGATCGGAGGGAATTCAGTCATCCTATAATTGGCCCTTACTCTTTGTTTAGGGTCTATGTGGCCAGTGCTACTCAACGTGAGTCTGTCTGTGCACATGGATTTTGGGAACTATTGGAGAAACAACAACTGAACTGGACACAAATGCTGTCCTGTTAGTTTATTGAAATACAAAAAAACGAATTGATAGAAGAAACTGTCACGAGTACTTCACTTGTATACAAAGTGATAATCTAAATGGCAACTCCATTATGTCAACTGAATGTTAAAATATTTTACTAAAAAGGTTGGAAAATTATAGGAGCCTGTATAAAAAAACAGGTTCAACAAGCTTTTAAATTGAGAATACGAAGCCCGAAAATAGGGAAAAAAACAGCAAAATCGATCAAGGAAGATTGAAACAAAATAAAATGAAATATAATGCTATGTGACTAGAGAGGAATTCTCGGCCAGAGATAAGCCTCAATCACAAGTTAAACATTATCTCCTTTGATACCGGTTTTCCGGTAAACCATATATTTTTCTTGAAAGCTGATTGTTCACAAGTAGACAACCTGTTAAATCGTAGGGGCAGAGGTACAAGCGTTTAAAAAAGTTATAGGACCCACAAAGTGTCAGTAAAGTGCTGTATAGATGCCGACATATTCCCGTAATGACATCTAAATTGCTTCTATCGTGTTTGTACATGTCAAATATTAACGTATAGTATGTCTTCTTCTATACATGGCAGGGGGATTCACTTAAATCGTTTTGACTAAAGAGCTTCCCCCACTACTGTAATTGTAGTTACACGGATTATGAAACCATGCGAACCAGAGAAACAACAATTGTTTCCGCCACTGATGTTAGACACCCCCGTACTCATGCCACATTCAATTTACTTGCTACTAATGATTCAGGCGCCTGTGATTTCAATGGAAGCCGAAATACTGCGGCCCAACGCATGTGCTTGTATCCGAAGCCATCTGAAAAAATCCCGCAGTCAAAGCCAGCAGATCCTCCGAATATAACGATAGTTATGCTGAACACAAAAACACGACGAAAACCCTCGTCTGCAAAGACCAGACCTTAAACGGTTCTATCGGGACGCACATTGGCCAAGTATGTCTAGCGACAAGAAGAAAATTGTGCTTTCAGTGGATTCACGGTGTTCTAACAAAGATCATGCATTGTCTGCTTCCGAAGTATCTGATGGTAAAGTCCTACGAAAAGAACTCGTACCTGAAGGTTGTACTCTACGGGAAAGTTCCAACATCTGGATATTTATTTTTTCACACACTACAAATATTTTGTTCGTAACATAACAGTCACAATCATTATCGAGACACAGGAGCACATTTGGCATCTAGATAGTTTTCTGGCTCTGCAGTCCTTTTCCCTATATCAGTTCAGCGCTCCTCGTTTCAAGAACTTGATTAAGTATGCTTTTTATAAGGGCGGATACTTGACGATGAACCTGGAATGTGGGTTGCGACAATGCTTTACTGCTTCGAGTCATTGACAAATGATGAGTGTACAAAGTGTGAGGTTATGTATTTTGTAAAATGTGGCCATTGTGAACTGTCTTTCTTCCCGTCTCACTGTTTAATTGATGAATTGCACATTGATTGCCTCTTGTAATAGATTTTGTTTGGAGTTAATAACAATACACATTTTCAACATTCCAACGTATATTGTTTATTTTCAACGAGTTGTTTCTTCCTCTGTATTAAGCTCCCCATCTACCTACCATATTATTAGTTCGTATAAATACGTTCATAAGTATACCTAGGAAGTCAGAAATTCTCGATCAATTATATATTATGTATAACTGAAGGCTTTCACGGCCGGCGTCTTGATCCCTATTAGGTTCGTCTTCCCGGCACTGCACAATACGACAACGAAGCCTATGACTTCTGCTAGCGACAGCCTGGACAAAACAGCACGCAACACGGACCGCGCAGAAAACCGCCTCTCCACCAGGGGCGTGCCTATAAATAGGGAGGGAGTTTCCAACGACCAGCCAGTCTGCAGCCGACTGTTGAGGAGTTCACAGAGAGCACGCAGTATCTCCTGAAGATGTCTACCGCAGCAGTAGACGAAACGTCGAGTAGACGAACGACTGGACCACGGCCTATATGCCCGGAAGACGAACCTAATAGGGATCAATTATATATTATATTCTTTGTAACCAGAAACTATCAGATATGGTCTTAGATACAAGAGTGTTCCGAGGACCAGAAATTGAATCAGATCACTATCTTCTTGTTAGTACTATACGTATGAAACGAAGATGGATTAAAACAAAAAAAGAAAGTTCAGAAATTGGATTTGAAGTTCAAAGTAAGCTCCCTCCGAGATCACAGTACAGCTTGGCTTTATAAGACAATAATGCATAACATTATGAAGGACTGCCCTATCTCCGAAAATATTGAAGAGGAATGGAGTAAACTTGCCAACATCTTAAAACATTCTGCAAACGAAAGCCTTGGCACAAAAAGGAGATGGTTAAAAAAAAGGCATAAGACATTGGGATGAAGGAATAGCACAAATTATCAAAGACAAAAAAGAAGCATACCACAAGTACTTATCAATATAAATCAGAAGAAGACAAAATCAATTACCACAAAACAAGAGCAATAGCGAAAAGAGAATCCAGGAAGAGACATTGAAAAAATGGGAGGAATTTGTGTCACAACTAGAGAAACTACACTCGCACCACAAACATACAAAATCTTGAAAAATTTGAATCGTGAAACAAAAGACAATATCAACCTTAATGTCTTCCAAGCCAAACAATGGTCAAATTATTTTCAAAATCTATGGACCCAAACTCCAAATACTCTCACTTTACCATCATCCAATAACACCTCTACAGACTTGATTACAGAGGATGAACTATCAGAAATATTAACGAAAATGTGAATCAATAAAGCTCCTGGAGAGGATGGAATCAGTATTGGACTATTTAAAAATGCAAATCCTCTGTTTTTAGACAGATTTCTAACATTCATAAATAAACTTTGGGAAGAGAGAGACATTCCTGTAAGTTGGACAAAATCTATTGTAATAACAATATTTAAAGATAGGAGGCACGAAAGACTGTGGAAATTAAAGAGGCATCAGCTTACTAAATACTGGATACAAAATTTACGCCAATATAATTAAGAAAAAATTATACAAACATCTTAACAGTCTCCTCGGCGAAGAACAGAATAGCTTTCGTAAAGGTCGACCCTGCTGTGATGGTTATTTCTCCATGAAATTATTAATAGAAAAACACAGGGAGTTCAAAGTAGAAACACATTTAGCTTTTGTGAACTTCAAAAAAGCCTTCGACAACATCAATAGGAATAAACTGTTGGAAATTTCAGCTGACAACAATCTACCACAACAGCATATTTTTAATTTATACAATATCTATAAAACAAATTTGATTTCAGTTCGAATCCATAACACACAAACAGAATGGACCGAAATTAATAGGGGCGTAAGACAAGGATGTGGCCTCTCGCCCTTGCTCTTTATCATATACACTGCTCAAAACAATTAGAGGAACACTATGAAATATGCAAATATTTTTTCATTGGATAACGGTACAAACATGAAATTAATAAAGTACATTATTTGTGGTTATTTATTTATTTATTTATTGCTCATGTCAGTAAAAACAAATGAATAACGCTGACAATTAACTTTTCAAATAATTCCGCTATGTAAGCAATTGAATCTTGTGCTTACTTTTCAAAGTTAAACACTCGTTATATAGAGTTAGTATCGTGTATGGCCTCCACGACATTCGATGACAGTTTGGCTGGCACCTTCGTGGCATGCTCCCAATAAGATTCTGGATTTCCTCTTGCGGGATATTCTCCCATTCCTCCTTCAGAGCATTTCCAAGTTGCTGCAGAGTTTGTGGAGTTTGATGTCGGTTCCTGACCTTCCTGTCTAGAAGATCCCACAAGTGTTCAATAGGGTTGAGGTCTGGGCTGACCGCTGGCCACTCCATTACCTCAATTTCATTCCTCCTCAGGAAATCCCTGGTGACAGCCGCAGAATGTGTCCTGGCATTATCCTGCATAAACAGAAATCCAGGGCCTACTCCAATGGCTCTTCCAGAACATGCTCGATATACCGGACAGCATTCAGTCGCTGGGGAACAAGTACAAGGTCCGTACGATTGTTGTACATAACTCCGGCCCACACCATTATGGAACCTCCTCCGAATCAATCAATTTCCTGTACAGCCTCTGCAGAAAATCTTTCTCCTGGCCGTCCCCACACCCTCAATCGACCATCACAACGTGTAAGACGATACCTGGATTCGTCCGAGAAGAACACAGACTCCCACTGGTTCAGGTTCCAATCACCATGGTTTTCAGCATACGTACGTCTTGCTGCCTTATGCCCATTTGTTAAGCGTGTTTTTTTAACGGGCCTTTTTGAACGAATATTCTCTTCCTTAATCTGTTCCTTATGGTTTGGTCTGAAACCCGGATTCCGGAAGCCATATGAAGGTCATTCTGCAGGTCTTTTGCAGTTTTTGTACGCTGTCGAAGAGCAGAAAGAACAACGTATCTGTCATCCTGGGGGCTTGTTTTAAATTTATTTACGGCCCTGGCCACGTCTTCTACAATACTGACCTGTCTCTCTGTGCCTGTTGCGTAACCTGGACACCACGGAAGGAGAAACCCCAAGCTCTCTAGCCACTTGTCGCAGAGATTGACCTTGTCGTAAAAGTTGTAGAGCATGATACACTTCAAACTCATTTAAATGCCTCATTTTGTCAGAGACTTCAATAAACAAGGCAATAATCAACATTCGTCACTATAGCAACATCAGGAAGCTTACCAATTAGAAGTGGCCAGTGCCTTCCAAAATAAATTTCTCTATATTTGTTATTTGAAGTAATTTCTCTGTATTTAGGCCATGGATCTTTAAAATTTGTATCCAATGATAAAATTAATAATTCAATTTACATATTGTCCAACTTTCAGCATCACAGCTTTAAAAAACAATTACTTATTAAATTTATTACAAGTGTTCCTCTAATTGTTTTGAGCAGTGTACATGGATAGAATACTCCTTGATTGGCGAAAGATGAGACACGGTTCTATCCAAATGAATAGAAACCATAAAATAGACTATTTGCTTTTTGCAGATGATTTGGTATTAATATCTCCAACAGAAACAGATTTACAGTATTCCATACAGAATTGTAATATAATTGCAAAAAGGTACAATATGGAAATCAATACAAAGAAAACTAAAGTGATGGCGTTTTGTGGCATATACCCTATACCTAGCAAAATTATTTTGGATGATGACATTTTAGAACGAGTACACGAATTTAATTATTTGGGTTATAATTTAACATTTCAAGATGAAGCTGATATATCAAAGAAAATCACAAATTACAAAAAACAACGGGGAAAATTAACAGTATAATGAAACCATCTTTAGTACAGAAGATCACAAGATTACAGCTTTATAAGGTTCTCTCAAGACCTGTATTAAGATATGGTAGTGAAGCATGGACAATACGAAGAAGATATGAAAGCCGAATAACAGCAAATGAGATGCAATTTATGAGCCGTACTGCAGGCTACACAAAGTGGGACCATAAAAGAAATGAAATTATGGAAGAGTTGGATGTAGAACCCATTCTTCACCATATACAAAACTACCAGAACAACTGGAAAGCCCATCTTCAACGAATGTCGTCTCATAGAATTCCAAAAGCCATACTTCGCTACTGCCCCAAGGCAAAAGATCGCTGGGACGTCCAAAAAGCGCTGGATGGAAAATTCCTCTTTGAGACCGTAACAGGCCACACAGCCTAATACTTGCATGGGTGATGATATAAATACGTGAAACGAGCATTTAAGCGATTTTTGGTGTCATGTTCCCATCACTTCACTGATACTTTGTGGGTCCTATAGCTTCTAAACGTTTGTCCCTCTGCCCCTAAGATTTCACAGGTTGTCATTGTGTGACATACAAGCTTTCAGAAAATATTTGGGTTTCCGTAAACTGGTATCAAAGGAGAGAACGTTTACTTGTCAGATTCAAACTAACAATGATGAAGGTGAGTGAAGAACATGTTTGTTTTTTTTACATTAAAGTTTAGTTTTAAAAGGACAGGACTTTTTACTTAATGTAATAAAGATGAATGAACAAAGATAAACATAGTTCATATATTAATATTTCTTTCATTTAACATATAAAACTTAATTCAAGATTTCATTATATATATTATTTTCAAAGTATGATGCGAAAGGATAGAGTTCATTTTTGTAATTGTGTTACTGTGCAGTAAAGTAAACAGTTAACAAAAGTGTCTGAATTCTTAGTTTACGTAATATTCGTCAATAAAAACCATTTATTGATGTTCTGTGCTCTAACAACTTAAAAGGAAGTCATAATCAACATTTTAAAAATATTATATTTCCATACTAGCCAATAGTTTGTTTCATTTTTGCGTCTTTTAGGAATGTTATATTGACAATTTAACTCATGCCCCAAACGGGAGTTAATGACCAATCGCACTTCAATGAATTTTGATTTACAACCAATCACAGTCGTGTTTCGCCTCGAATTTATCAACTTAATTTTATCATATTAAGGAAGGCTCCTCCTTTTTAAGATTCTGAATAAGTCAGAGCATTATTTTGCAGTGACTCACTCTATAAGAAATACGTTATATATATATATATATATATATATATATGTTATAATTAAATGTTTAACATTGAGCAATGCAAGCTTAATATGGAATGATAAGAAAAATAAATGCCTGGACGGGATTCGAACCCGGATCTCTGAGTCTGTACCTCAGCGTGATATCCATTACACTACCAAGCGAATCCAATTCAAACACTTATTTTTCTTATATATGTATTATACTCTCCATTATTACTAGATGTCGCGAGAACACAGTCTTCACCGCCATCTAGTAGCTGACTATAACAAGTAAGCAAATTAAAGAGAATATTTTTACCTTATAGCAGTGACGCTTTATAGATGTTATAATTAAATGTTCGAATCCCGTCCAGGCATTTATTTTTCTTATCATTCCATATTAAGCTTGCATTGCTCAATGTTAAAAATTTAATTATAACATCTATAAAGCGTCACTGCTATAAGGTAAAAATATTCTCTTTAATTTGCTTACTTGTTATAGTCAGCTACTAGATGGCGGTGAAGACTGTGTTCTCGCGACATCTAGTAATAATGGAGAGTATAATACATATATAAGAAAAATAAGTGTTTGAATTGGATTCTCCTGGTAGTGTAATGGATATCACACTGAGGTACATACTCAGAGATCCGGGTTCGAATCCCGTCCAGGCATTTATTTTTCTTATCATTCCATTTTAAGCTTGCATTGCTCAATGTTAAAAATTTAATTATAACATCTATAAAGCGTCACTGCTATAAGGTAAAAATATTATCTTTAATTTGCTTACTTGTTATAGTCAGCTACTAGATGGCGGTGAAGACTGTGTTCTCGCGACATCTAGTAATAATGGAGAGTATAATACATATATAAGAAAAATAAGTGTTTGAATTGGATTCTCCTGGTAGTGTAATGGATATCACACTGAGGTACATACTCAGAGATCCGGGTTCGAATCCCGTCCAGGCATTTATTGTTCTTATCATTCCATTTTAAGCTTGCATTGCTCAATGTTAAAAATTTAATTATAACATCTATAAAGCGTCACTGCTATAAGGTAAAAATATTATCTTTAATTTGCTTACTTGTTATAGTCAGCTACTAGATGGCGGTGAAGACTGTGTTCTCGCGACATCTAGTAATAATGGAGAGTATAATACATATATAAGAAAAATAAGTGTTTGAATTGGATTCTCCTGGTAGTGTAATGGATATCACACTGAGGTACATACTCAGAGATCTGGGTTCGAATCCCGTCCAGGCATTTATTTTTCTTATCATTCCATTTTAAGCTTGCATTGCTCAATGTTAAAAATTTAATTATAACATCTATAAAGCGTCACTGCTATAAGGTAAAAATATTATCTTTAATTTGCTTACTTGTTATAGTCAGCTACTAGATGGCGGTGAAGACTGTGTTCTAGCGACATCTAGTAATAATGGAGAGTATAATACATATATAAGAAAAATAAGTGTCTGAATTGGATTCGCCTGGTAGTGTAATGGATATCACGCTGAGGTACAGACTCAGAGATCCGGGTTCGAATCCCGTCCAGGCATTTATTTTTTTTATCATTCCATATATACATATATATATATATATATATATATATATATATTAAGATGTAAGTATCATATAATGCAAGTGGCTCCCAGATTACATATATAGTGCATGAATGTAACCAGATACTGTTTGCGGGATATACTAGAAAAACATTTATAGCAGTTGATTATACCACAAAAAAGAAGAAACCACTGTTTGCACTTTCATAAACGTATTATTTCCCAGGTATTTACGTTCCAGAAAAATATAATTGACATATTTACATCATAGCACATCAGAAATTAATTAATAATCTATAATGTTGGTTATAAACAGTATAATGTGTATCATATTTTCACCACTACGGGGCATACTTATAATATTGCGATCCATTGGCAATAAATTATAAGATCTGGTTGCAGTGGTGAACAAAATGTAACATAATACACATTTCTCATTTGTTTTCAAACATCGCCGTTTACATTAAATATATGAATATTTTAAAATAACTATATTTAAGTAATGATTTGTGAGTAAACAGTTTAAATTTATTCGTTAAATTCCACTCTTGATTTATAAATTCTCTAGAGAAATTGTAAATCACTCGTGGCGTTACTTATGGTAATATATACTTTCAATATTCGATGGATTGTCCTAGGAAAACACCAAAAAAAATATAATACTCTTCAACTTCAGTTTACTCAAAAGTTTGTTTTAGCACTTAAGCTGTTACTCCACGGAATCCCTTAATTATGTTTATGATCTGTAGTGTGAAGTGCATAAGACATGATGATGAAGGTCAAACCCGGTAGGCCTAAATGTTTTTTCAATAATCGTTTCATGAGAAATACCCCAATAATAACATTTCTTCGGAATATGCTAAAACGACACATGGACCACTTAATTATTCGCCTAAAACAATACAAATATTTTCGTACGTATGGTAAAAATTTCACTAATAAGTTTATAGTCTTTACTTTTTATAAACATATGAAATATTTAATTACAACATCAAGGGAAAAGAAATGTAGAAGAAGCGTTATGCGACTCGAATTAGACATGCAAAGCACTCCACCCTTTTTCCGTAAACTAAATGAGTACAACATTTATACAATTACTTCATTTGCTGTCAAAGTGTCGGCACATTGTGTTATGTGTCAGGTAAGTTGAACTAGTATAAATAAATAAAACACCAAAGATTTGACAATTTTTCTTATTTGCAAGAAATGTTCATGGACTTATGCAAAAAGTTTGCATATTAGCTTTTGAGGTAAACGTATTTCAAGTAATTTTATTTTTAACTCTGAATATGGAATTTATTTGATTGATAAGTAAAAGTTTGTCCTATAAAAGTTTCAAACATCACTGTCAAAGAAATAAGTAAGAACAATGATTTCGTGTTTAGTTTAACGAATTATGAAGTAATGGTGTTATCAGGTTGATCTCGAGAAAATATTTTTAAAAAGTTTAAGAATCCATATCGATTCAACCAAGTAGGTCTACACGCCGAAAATGATCATGACAATATATGCATATGTATAGAGTAGATCGGAGGAAATCTGGTCACGGTGGAAATTGGTTAGGTTTTTAATTATGCGCTCATTCCTGGAGAAACATATGGAAACAAGTGCTTCCAAATTGAAGAGAGTGCTGCATCCTGTTATTAAGGTAGACCACTATATGCTATGAACCCAGAAGGAACTTCATTTGACAGCTGTCTTCATTCTTCATTTTCACTATTGTCCAGTTACATGTAAGATATCATCTAATGTGATTGTTGTGTATTCTATTTTAAGCGATTTAACTGTCTTGTTCCATTATTATTCAAGGTGCAATAATATTTTATCCTCTTCTTCCTTCCAAGTATTAGGCCAAGGCCTGTTACGATCGTATAGAAAATTTTCTGATCCTTCCAGGATATTCTCGTATAAGACTTGAAAGCATAATAATAGTCCCTTCGATTGGTTGCTGGCCAAAGGAAGGCAAGACCAGTGATGGGGCTGCCATCTTATAGCCTCTGGTCAGGCTTTTCTGGAGAAGAAAAGAAAATAAAGGAAAGAAGAAATGGAAGAAAGGAAAGACTCTTTAGCCCTCGAATGCCCTAATAGCGTCGGGATCGAAAAAACAAGATTTCACCAAGAGAGGTTAGACAGTAAAGTTAAAAGAGTGCAAAACACAAGTAAGTGGAAGAAATGTTTTGCACAGCTTGGGCACCTTGTTGTCGCCATCCACATATCCCCTAGATGAGGACCCCTGAGGGTATATTTTATCTTAATATGTGTATTTCTTTCTCTCTCTCTCTCTCTCTCTCTCTCTCTATATATATATATATATATATATATGTGTGTGTGTGTGTGTGTATCTTTTATCCATGAATTATGAAAATACTGTACTATAATTAAACATGTAGATCGTGACTCAATGAAAGCAGGAAATATCCGAGATAAGTTCAGAAATGTGGAGAAAATTCGGGAAAAATAATTTTAAATTTTATTTAAAAAGTGGTCATTCTGAATCAAGCGCTATAGAATTTTCGTACTAGTCATATATTTATATCAAGGGCAAATTTCGGCATCCTTGTTAATCTTCTGTTTATGGAGATAAGCGCGCGCCAGTGGTGGTCATTGTTGCCGATTTCATTTTAGCTTTCATTATTGATAGTAAAACGTCTTATTACACACATATAATTAAATAATCTAGCTGCTGCTAATTACTGAAAACCATAATTCGTCCGGTTGTGTATCACTGTAATTAGGATTGTGCGATAAAGTTTAAGTACATAGCACAATTTTCATTTTTTTGTGATTTTTTTCAACCCTGGGGTAAAATTAAAAAAAAAAAAAACAACGCCACGTTTGTATAAAAGAACATTGGGAAGTCAATTATGGTGTTACTATAAAAAAGTGAATTTGCTGCAGCAGTGAAGGTAATTAAATCAGGGAATATGTCACATCGAAAAACCACAGGTGTATTTTCAGATACAGCGATCCACGTTAGAGAATCTCAAGGCAATTGGAAGACCATCTGCCCTGGATGAAAGAACAAGATTAACAAGGTGAAGAGGAATCGCTCTGCAACTTCTGTAAAGTATCAAATAGCGATGACAGGTGACTGCATGCAGTGTCAGAAATGTACACTGTGGTATCACGAACGTTGTGGTAATGCTTTTGGACGTAAAAAAAATCATATGTGGATTATATTTATGAGCCCATTAGAAGCCAAGGGGTTTAAGTAACAAAAGATGAATTTTGAGTAAACGATCGATGTTCAAAGTTGAGACACATGTGACTTTGTTAGCAGTTTTCGTTTCAGCAACCAGATTTCAGCTCCAGACTGATTTTTACTTGTATCCGTTTGCCACTCAGATTAGTATATTTTTTTCTACTAATCTCTACACTGAATTCCAAAATGAGTAATTTGTCACTTGTGTCCCTTGGCATCAGGCGTCTCATATGTGGAAACAACGCAATTTCCTTCTGACTATTTACCCCTAAATTTATCCGTTTTACCACTATTACCGCGATAATTCGAGTCGAATAGAGAAGATTATTATCAAGGAATATAAATTAATTCAGTTATCTATTAAATAACGTTAGATAGATAAAAGTGTTTTAGTAATAACTAGCTAATGCCCAG
Source organism: Diploptera punctata (assembly GCA_030220185.1). NCBI lineage: Eukaryota > Metazoa > Arthropoda > Insecta > Blattodea > Blaberidae > Diploptera > Diploptera punctata. The sequence goes on along the minus strand of JASPKZ010003447.1, from coordinate 83,759 downwards.
CGTGCGCTGCTACGCCTAAATAAATGAAAATTAATGTGCTTTTATGAATAAGTAGAAGGAAAAATAATTATAAATTTATATTTTTGATACCCCGTGCTGATTACCCGGCGTTGCCCGGGAATCTACTTATCCCAATCTTTTGACATACGTAAATGAGCTGAAATACGAAAATTAATGTGTTTTATGTTTAGTTAAACAACCGAGAGGAAAAATTTATATCGTAATTATTTTTAGATACCCCGTGCTTTTCACCCGGCGTTGTCCGGGAATATACTCACTCCGATCTTCTTGAGCTGAAAGTCGAAAATTAATATACTTCATATGATTAGTTGAATAAATAAAATGAAAAATAGTTATAAAATATATACATCGTAATTATTTTAAGATTCCCGTGCTGATTACCCGGTGTTGTCCGGGAATCTACTTATCTCGATCTTCTCGGTATAAATGAGCTAAAAGACAAAATTCGTTATTGTGAGTTATCCGTAAAAGAATACCGGCCATGTTTGCATAGGAATCTACGTATTTGTCTCGATCTTCTTGGCATCAATGAAAGACAAAAATGGTTGTTGTGAGTTAACCGTAAGAGATAAACATATGCTGTCGCAGACTTTTTTGTAGAGCTGTTTGAGATACTCAATTCTGTGTACATTACTGTTGTGTATTTGCTATGATGTAGGCAGCGTAAGCCATTTAAGCGTTCAAAGAGCTACTTTTTCCATCTTTTCCACTACAAAGGACGATTTTTAAGGGTATAGCAATTGAGTATTATAACTCTCTTATAGCCTATGTTCATCCCGGAAATCTCCTGAACATTTTGCAAAAAGCCCCATCACAATCGGATCAACGGTACGAACAAACAAAAAAAAAAACATTCATTTTTATATATTAGATTATGTATCCTGTATAAAGATATAATTTTACGCCAAAATAAAGATTCGTATATAAAATGTGACCCAATTTCCTACCCTATATACATCACTACGTGGTCACACATAGTTATATATTAATTAAGCAATGAAAGTGGCTAAATTAATACCAATGAACAATAATTAAAAATAGGTATGAGGTGCAGAAATAAATTAAACATATTAGTAGATTCAATTCTGGAAATGCATGCTATTATACATTATAGGACACTTGTCGTCCCAACTTCTATAAAAAAATTATCAAACTCAGCAAACTGTTATTCTCCCAGTTATATTATATGGATACGAAAAATAGCCTCTTATTTTAAGAGAGGACAACATATCCCGAGTAAGTCAGCACGACGAGCATCTCAATAGTGTGGCATTCAACATTTGACTGTTTGGTGTGTGTTTAGAAAACGACTACACTTACAACGATACCGGTTCGCCATGGCACAAACGATCGCTCACTCGCAATAAAATTCTGGTGGCAAAGGTGAATTGTAGGTCTGCTTGGGGGGTTCCTCTGATAACACTAGCCAACAGTGAAAATGTAACTGGAATGAAGTAAATGCTTCGTAAGTACATCGACCACACCGATAACGAAAACGACAGTGAAAAGCTCGAATTAGCTTTCATTTCCAAGTTAAAGGGGATGCATTTAACTCTTTTAAATTGTGATTTTGTTTAGGTTAATTTCAGGTAAGCAGTTACAGCAACATCACTATTTATTCTACAATCAAGCTTCCAACCTTATTCTCTTCAGAAAAGAACAGTCTTTAAATGGTACCATTCAAATGTCCCTATCATTTACCCGAGGCGGGAAAAATTGAGGAAAATTGGGATTTTTTTTTTCTGAAAATCCCTCGTTTCTAAGTTCCCCCTGCACACCCCTGTATTAACGCACAGACCTTGAAATGTACTGAAACATACTAAGTGGTACACGCAATGTGTGTGCAAAATTTCAGTCTTCTATGTGCAAAATTAAAAACAAAGTGATGACGTCGTTACCCCCTATGTCTCGATACAGAAGAGCGTATACTTAATATGTTTTACAATGCATCCACGCTCGAAACAAAATGTAAAAATCTTTAATAGAAAATTGTAAAGCCAATACTTATATTACACTCTTTTGTGACTAATTACAGCTATGGGCATTAACTATAAAAGCGTTGAGTGGAGGTTGTTCATTGACTTCTCAAAAATAAGTCTCAAGTGTGTCCTACTGCATAATGGCAACGTGTTACCATCTATTCCGATTGGGTATGCACCTTACATGAAAGAAACATATGTTAACATGAAACAATTGTTATTGCGGTTGAACAATGACAAGTTTAAATGACAGATTTCCGGGGATTTGTAAATCATAGGCATACTACTTGGGCTACATAGATAGAATGAATGAAGACAGATATCCAAAACAAATAACAAAATACAAACCTAAAGGCACCCGAGATGTGGGCAGACCTAGAAAGAGATGGGCTGAAGTCGGAACGGGTCAACAGACATAATCCATGAATGAAGATGATGATGATGACTACTTGGGCTACAGCCAGGTCTACACGAAGCTCTGTTGTTTCCAGTGCCTCTGGGATAGTCGCGCCATAGCACTTCATTATAAAAAGAAAGATTGACTAAGTATTAATCACTTGAACCAGACCTCACAATGTTATGCAAGAAGCACTTGTAAAATCCAAGAACGTAATTTTTCCTACTTTTCATGTAAAATTGGGCCTAATGAAAAACTACGTTAAGGCCATGGACAAAACTAGGGTAGCATTTATCTATTTGTGCCAGAAATTTCCATGCCTTAGTGAGACGACAAAAAAAGAGGGGATATTCGTGGGTCCCATGATACGGAAAATGTACAAAGATGAGCATATCAACACCATCCTGACAGGTAATGCACAGCCAGCCTGCAGCCGACAGTTGAAGAGTTAGGAGTTCATAGAGTACGTAGAATATCCTGAGGATGTCTACCTTAGTAGTAGACGAAACGTCGAGTTTTAAGAAAACCAGACCATGGCCATTTATCCCAAAAGACAAACCCAACAGGAATCAAAACACCTGCCGTGAAAGCCTGCAATTTTACAAAGGTACTGAAAAGTTAGCTTGGGATGACTTTGTTCAACATACGTTCTAGGAAATAAGAGGGCAGAAAACTATAATGATCTTGTGGCAAATCTTCTGCACTGCTACGATAGGCTGGGGTGTAACATGTTCTTAAAGGTACATTTCTTAGATTTCCACTCGGATTTTTTTCCTGACATCTGTGGTGGTGTAAGCAACGAACGTGGGGAACACTTCCACCAGCAAGTTTCGAACATGAAAATGAAATACCTGGGAAAGTGAAATGCATTAATGTTAGCCAATTACTGCCGGATACTAATTTGGAAATCACCAGCAGAAAATTACAAATGCCAGACAATGCGGTTGCGCTTTAATTTACCTTTCTCCAAGGGATAACAACCAGGTAAATACATGCATAAGATCATATAGGCAATAACGTAAAGTTATCACAACTTCAAAATGAGAGCTAATCTTGCATTTTCTTAACATTTTTGTTATCAACACACCCGAAAATATAAAGATTAGCTGTTTCGATGCCATTTACAGAAAAAAAGTACAATTTTGTTGCCTAGTGTAATGAGCGTGAAATTGCAGTTGGACAACTGTCACAGACATCGATCTTCAAATCACAACACACAGTTAGCTCCACATTTCGTAATATTTTCTCCTCCCGTAAAGTAAGAGTACATGTTTTTCATCCTTATAATATAATTGGGAGAATAATATATTTATATACTTTAAACTTAATATTTTTTAGAGACGTTGTGACGACAAGTGACCCTACAGTGTATGATAAAATGCAATACCAGAATTGAGCCTTTGTTTAATTTTTTGTGTATCTCATTCTTAATTGTAATAATTGTTCGTAGATATTTGAATTCAACCATTTCTTTAAAATTTCCCTCATTTGTCATTAACTGTCTATATAATGTATTTGTGGACGCATGTTTAATTTTATTGATGTTAACTTCCAGTCCCTGTTGGAAAATATTAGATTACAATAGAGAATTATGGCGCGCGGCCATGAACTCCGCCATTACAATATTACAGTATAATATATATATGTATTGTAACACAATAAATCATCATCATAATAAGGAGCTTCAAGGATTGGACTACTTGATCCGTTCCGTCTCCATCGCTTCCTGACTATAAATAATAATAATAATAATAATAATAATAATAATAATAATAATAATAATAATAGCATTGATATATCGAAATCAATTAGGCTTAATCTGGCAGCATTATTTCACGTCCCCATTCCATTACTCGCCCTATTTTAAAGTATTTCGTCCACGAATAAATCCCTAGAGCAATGCGAATCTGTGTCAATCCCTCACACCCGAGAACACTCTCGAACTCAAGAACTAGGTGCAGTTTCTTCTGTGATATTCATGTCTTTAGTTTGCAACCCCATATCGCTTTCCACATGTCAGAAATATTCCCACATTCTATCGCATGTTTCATTTCTCTCGATTTGGTATTTTGCCATCCTAATTTTGTTTCAATTAATAGCTCTTTTTATTCATTTCTTTCTTCCGTATACTGTTTTCTGAATTCATCTATGCTCTTCTTTTATAACTTTAAAAGATTATATTCGTCTAACATCATTTTCTTTCTACACACGTATATAGTGGTAACGGTGACTGTCACCGTCCAGTTTACTGCATTCTGGAGACCATGGAGCTTTGTTGGCAGCTAATTCCTTCGTGGTTATCACGAATGGGGTTGTGATTCAATTAACCCTAGCCATTTGGCGGCAAGATGTGTTCCCCTGGCAAGTTAAGGTTGATAATAAAATGTGGATATTGTCACACTAGAATAGGGTGTCAGAAACTGCACTACAGAAAAGCAGAGAATCCGAAAGCCGAACGATGAGCCTTGCTATTTTAGGCGAGGGAATCTCGCAATTTAATTGGTAGTCCATCCGGGGGTAATCAACCTTTACAAAGCATAAGTTAATAAGTCAATTCATGAAGAGAAAACGCTCCATGGAATTTGATAATCCAGACAACAAGGGCTAAATTTCTCAAAGTATTCACTCTGCATGTATGATGAAGGACGGTGTTGGTACTTGCCGACCCTAAGCTTGAAGAGTGCTGCTCTCTTTTATGGTTCGCGGAGAGCTACCAGAATTTAGGCACTCTGTAAATGATATGTTAAGATTGACGTTCGCCGAATTGAAGGTTGTAAGTTTGGGTTCAAGTTTTGGGAGTTTAGGTTCAGATTTGGTTACTCTACTATAAAATTCAAGTGCCGCCATGAGAGCATGGAAACCACGAAAGGATGTGAGGTGTCCAGACTCCCCGCAATTTGCGCATTTCAGCAAATTTGGGTTTCCCTGTGATGAGGCCTTAATGGGACAATCTTTGTGTCCATGGCCCTCAGCGTAGATTACGCAACATTGGAGTCCGACTGCATGTAGAAAAGGTGTGGTTGAATGACTGGCACCTAACACAATGTTTAAGCCGATCCCTCGGTTTACATACCTCCACGGCTACAACTGTTATTAAAAGGCCTCTTCAGGTTGTAGATTTCACGAGCTGGAGTAGAAATTTCTATTTCTAAGATACAAATTGGGAGAGGGTTTGCCAAATTGTTGTCTGTGTTTACAACGTGTTTCAAAAACTTTAGAGGAAATCCTAAAGAAAGGATTTCCTCTTTGATTTCCTCTTTAGGGATATCTAAAGGAAGTCATTGCAAGACGACCCTCAATGGTAGCTCTTTCTTCAGTTGGAATGTATAATACGGTACTCCACTTTTAAGGAAGTAAAATACTCCTTCAACTAAAAACGCTTCCACTGAGGATGTGAAATGACGCAGTCCTTAAAAAGATTCAAATAATTAGTGTTTTTAACTCTCTGTTCATGCGGAACAGCTGTGTCTTCCGCTATTGTGTCGTTTCTGCAAGAGAGAAAGCAGCACGATTGAAGCTCAACGGCGCTGGCTTCCAACTCTCGTAAACATGGCGACATATAGGGAAAGTATAGGTAGTTGATTTTGAATTATAAGATTAAGCCGATCCAGACATCCCAACATAATGTCACGAGCTGCATGGGTTCTCATACTCTCCAAAGGTAGACAGATAATTGACAACGATGAAGAAAGGTCCACGTTTTTGGTGGAGAATTTCTTTCAAATTTTGATCTATCAAAATTTTAACATTTCGAAGCTGAACTCCACCAGATATGAGAGGTCTGATGTACTCAATTTCCGGGTCTATCAACCTATCAGGATTCAACATAGTAGCCATTGTTTGGCAGTAAACCTGAAAGAATCCTATAATTATGTTACATGAATTGTGCCTATTTTAAAGATCTCTACTTCTAAATATACTAGCATCTCTAGGACTACAACAAGTAAATAAACTTACGAAGTTAAATAGAATCCTGGCTAGAGTAATGATGAAGCTAATTCCGGATATAAAGATAATAAACTTTAGTGACAATCAGATAAGGTGGATAATGATTTTAGTAAACATTAGGTATACCAATAGCAACTGGAAACTAGATTGTAGACTAAGCTAATATTGAGGAGGGTTTTTAGATTATTCAAAAATATTTAATGGAATAATTTTAACTAAAATTTATGTAATATATTAAACATAATGGAGCTAGAATGACCTAACACATTTTTCAAGATGTTTGCCGTGATGACAATAAGAACAATATCAATTCAAATATAACCTTCCGAAGAGTCCAACAATGAAATAAACTAGAAAACACACCCATACATACATTCACCTAGATGATCACACGTTTCAAAGTAACATCACTTCTGATCACTCTAAACTTAGGTGGTGAAGAAAACCTACTAGACTCTTTCATAAAAATAATGAACAAAATAATGTAGATAGAGGTCCGATGATGCCGGCGGTGACGTAAGGATAAGGTAGGGAATGAGGTAATAATAAGTAGATTAGAAAAGTGGATGCAATTTTCTGGAGGAATTAGATAACATGTTTTAGGATGCACACTTCAATATCCCCACTTCTCCTCACGCCAAAACAATCCACAAATACAAATCGTCCCAACTATTCACCAACAAACTTCGATAATCACCAACTGCCTGAGAAACACATAGTCCCATTAGTTTCACTACATAATGAGAGTTCTCCGACTTCGTTGCAGGTTTCTTCAAAAATATTTGAGCATTACCCGATGATGCTTAAGGTTGGAGGGGGTTGTAGAAGCTTCTCTAACAGGTAGATGTTAAGAGGTAGGCGGGCTGTCTTCAAATAGCCCCGGATACACTCCTCCATCTAGAGATAGAATAGAATAGAATAGAATAGAATAGATTTATTTAGCCTGGTGGAGTTAAGGCCATGTGGCCTTCTCTTCCACTCACCAGAACAAGCATATGTTACATATGAATACAAAAAAAAATACAATAATAGTCATATAAAACAGGACAAACATATGTTACACATGAATACAAAAAAATTACAATAATAGTCATATTAAACAGGACAAACATGTTACATATGAATACAAAAAAAAAGTTACAATAATAGTCATTGAACAATTAATTATCTGTCATATTGAATAATAATGAAATTAATGTCTAATAATAGAATGAAACTAAATACAATTAAAATTAAATTAATGATACAATGAATAAAAAAGGAATAACAGCTCGAATCTACTATGCATAAAAAGAAGAGAAAAAAATACAAAGAAAGTAATAAACTACAATGAATTAATCTACGCTTTTTATACAAGGCATTAGGTAAATATATTAACAAATCCTAAGTCTATTTTTATTAAATAATGCAAAAACGCATTATTAATTCTTAAAAAGTAGTATTAGTGAGTTGTTTCTGTTAGTGATTTTATTTTCAATTTATTTCTGAAAGATGGTAAAGTTTGGCAGTCTCTGACATAGGGTGGAAGTGAATTCCATGTTCTAGCAAGAGAAACTGTAAAAGATTTCGAATAATAGGTAGTATGATGAGGAGGGATATAAAGGACACTGTGCTCAAGGGATCGGGTATCTAAGTTATGTGTATCAGAGAGTTTAGTGAAGCGGTGTGATAAATAATAAGGTAAAGATGTGTGTAATATGTTATAGAGAAGGCATAGGGAATGGATGGTTCTACGATCTTGAAGACGAAGCCATGACAATTGTTCCAGGGATGGTGTAACGTGATCAAATCTACGTATACCACAAATAAAACGTATGCAAGAATTGTGAACACGTTGAAGTCTTTGGGTAAGAACAGTATTTAGGTCAGTAAAAAGAGTATCACAATAATCAAAATGGGGCATTGCGAGTGTTTCTACTAGCATTTTTCTTAGAGAAAACGGTAAACAATTTCTTATACGATTTAATGAGTGTATTATTGAGAAGATAGTTTTGCAAATGTTATTTATTTGTTTATTCCAAATTAAATGTTTATCCATAAACACTCCTAGATTTTTTACTGTCTCACTATAAGGGATCTGAACCCCATTAAGTGACACATGTAATACTGCATTTGTGTTAATTGAGGATAATAGTCTCTGATGGCCCATAATGATTGCTTGTGTCTTTCTAGGATTTAATTCAAGTCCATATTTCTCTGTCCACGCCGTTAGCGAGTCAAGGTCCTCATTAATTTTGGTTACCGCGTCATTTAAAGAATATTTGTCTGAGTTGAAGGTAGATCTGCATGTCGTCCGCAAATAAATGATGTTTGCAATGTTTTAGGGAGTCAGATATGTCGTTTATATAGATTGAAAAAAGCAATGGGCCGAGCACCGAGCCCTGTGGAACTCCAGCTTTACGGTAGGTCCAAGAAGAGCGTAATGTAGAATTTCCTACAACATATTGCTGGCGCTCACGAAGGTAGGAGTTGAACCATTGCGTGACACTGTCAGAAAGTGAGAGGTTTTTTAGTTTAAGCAACATAAGTCCAAGTCTACCGTGTCAAATGCTTTACTAAAGTCAAGTAGTGTAAGAATAGTAAGTTTTCGATTATCAGATGCTTCGCGTATGTCTTCACATATATTTAGTAGAGCAGTATTTGTATTGTGTCCTGTCCTAAAGCCTGATTGGTATTGATCTAAAAGGTCGTGTTCAGTTAGGTAGTCAGTCAGTTGTTTGTGGACTAATCGTTCCAAAGCTTTTGAAAGGGTAGGTAAAATACTAATGGGTCGAAAATCGTTAGGAGTTAAGGGAGTTTTTACTTTCGGGAGTGGGCGTACAATTGCTTGCTTCCATAATGTGGGATATATAGAGGTTTGTAGTGAGGAGTTGAAAACATGAGTTATGGTAGGTAGTATAACGTCGATTATTTTGTTAAGTAGAGTGATATTTATACGGTCAGTACCTTCTGCTTTTGTTTTTATTCGTTTGAGAGCTTTCTTTATGTCATTTTCTGTAAGATATGAAAAATGGAAATGTTCTCTGTCTGGTGGATTTGTCAATAGTAGTTCACTTATTGTATGTGTTTTGTCTTTAGGAGTAAAGAATGTGCTTGTAAAATGGTTATTAAGTGTGTTCAGAGAAACAGGTAGTTTTTCTACCTGTGTGTCTTTCCTTCCTACACCCATTTTATTCAGATTTTTCCAAATATCTGGGTTATTGTTATTAGGTTCAGTAAGGCTGTATAGATGTCTAAGTTTGGCGTTTCTGATAGTTTGTGTAGTCTTGTTACGTAACCGTTTATAGTGATTAAGATTTATATCAGTTTTGTCGACTCTATATTTCCGATATGCTGCGTCTCTTTCAGTCATCAAGTCACGAATGTTAGCAGACATCCAGGGAGCAGGGTGTCGTTTCACTAGTTTAGTTTTCAGTGGAGCGTGCCTGTCATATAGTTGTAATATAAGGTTATTAATGCCCCAACTTTTTCGTCAACAGAATGTAACGTCCATATAGTATGCCAGGGTAATTTTATAGCGTCTTCAAGTAGAGCTGCATTGTTTATATGTTTTAGGTCTCTATATGTGATAGTCTTACGAGCTTGTTTAGGGCACTGCAGTGAATATGCTAAGAATATAATATCATGTGCTGATATTCCGGGAGCTGACAGTTGCCCGTGGGTTAGTACTCTGTCTGGATTATTAGTAGCAATTAAGTCAAGTAAAGTCTCAGAATGATTGGTGTGATGTGTAGGCTGTAAGGGAAGGATAGTCATATCACAAACTTGGAACGCGGACATAAGCTGTTGTGTATGTCTGTTGTCAGTGTCTAGTATATTTATATTAAAGTCACCCATGACGATAACGTGTTCATATTGTATACGTGCGTTTTGTAGAGTGGATTCTATTTCTGCTATTTTTTTCATTTTAGGGGGTTGGTACACTACACAAAGAAGACATTTTTTGAAGCTTGCGTATATTTCTATAAACATAATTTCAGGAGATGTCTCGTTATTAGAAAAGTATACAGACTTAGGGCAAAGGACTATAAGCTTCCAAACAATGGTTTCCATTTTGGTTAGCTGTTCCCCAAAGGATCTCCAGAAGATAAGTCTCTCCAATCCAGGAAAAGGAAGAGATAGTGGGATGCCAGCAACAAAGGGCCAACAAAACAGGAAAAGCCAGCCAACAGTTTACATATTTCAAGATTCAAATTTTATAACGTGCAGTTTCAAATTACACTAGTCACATCCAAACTCACTGGAGTTAGAAAGCACTTTACAATGTGCAGTTTTGACCTCTGAATATTAGCTCAATCTGATTAGTCAAACGGCTGACAAAATACACAATTACAAGAATAATGTCAGAAAACAAGATAATCTACGAGTGTACTTAAATAACAGGAAAACTAGGGTTAAGATCAACAATGCTTTTCGAGGACTAATTAGGTCTACATTGCGCCATGGAATCTGGCGGACACTTAGAAACAACAGCGCCTTGAACAAGGAGAGAGTTCATCTCCAGGCGGCGATGTAAGGATGAGGTAGGGAATGAGGTAATAAATAGGAGATTGGAAAACGGGATGGAGCTTCCCGGAGGACTTAGAGAACATATTTTTAGGATGCACAGTTCAAACCAAGACTTAGTTCTAGACACTACACTGAATTCACTGAAACACATTTTCCACCAATTTCTAGAATTACACAAACACAATATGTTGAACTGTGAAACCACTACCCTATATTGCAGCCACTTCAAACGAAAAAAACAAATGATTGATATTAGAAATACTGATCACTGTGACCGAGCCAAGAGCTCGGTCAAGAAACTAACTGCCGCTCTCTGGGATTTGCCAATTACTTATCGATCACATTATTTCGAATATAACACAGCACACGACATGGCTACCAGCCACCACACACTATATACGTGTTTCCTCTAAGAATACTTATGCTGCACGTGGTGTTTCCTGGCTGTCACCCATCCAAGCTCCAACAACTGTCAATGTTGCTTCGGTCACAGCAGTAGATATTGTATCAACGCAGAACAGTAGCAGAATAATATATCTTCTTTCTATATGCATTATTGCACTATCTTTTATCCGCCGAATTCATTGCATATTTTGCCGATTTCTGAAAAGGATCTGCCATTTTTCAATATCTTGATCTCCGATAAGGTTATTTACTTTAACCCTGTATTAAATTTTGCTAACACTAATAATTTCTATCACTGGGATCCTGAAATCTACTGAAATATGTAAGTGTTCTTTATGTTGTCACCTAATCAATAACCGTCCCTGGTAGTTTCCATATTTAAAACAAATTTGTTTGTGAAATGGTGAGATTCAATTCTGTAGTCTATACCAATATTTCCTAAGATAGGAATCATATCTTATAACATATTGCATAATCGATTACGCTTCCTCCATTTTTATTAATGAATGACAATTCCCAATTTTTATCAACTCTGCATATTCCGTTCAAAATCTAAAGTTCAAATGAATCGCAAAAGGCTAACAATTTTAACCACACTGTATTACCTAGCTTGGAACTACATTGTTAGTTTTACGACATCGCTCTCTGCGCTCTTCACTGCTCTATTGATTAATAAAGATCTCAATTGGAAATTGAAATAAATTAAGCATAGAAAACATTTTTTTTCATAAGTGATGCCACGAGTGATTTCCAAGTTATCGATAAATTCACGATATCACTTATCTAATTTTAACGAATAAAATTAAGCTGTTTACTTACAAATCATTATTTAAATATAGTTATTTTAAAATATGTATATATTTTACTTTTTTATGTATATATTTAATGTAAACGGCGATGTTCGAAAACAAATGAGAAACGTTTATTATGTTTCATTTGTTCATCACAACAACCAGATCATTATTTATTGCCAAAGGATCGCTATATTGTAAGAATGTACCTAGTGGAGAAAAATGAAACACAGCAAACTGCTTATAACCAACATTATAGGTTAAAAATTAATTTCTGATGTCCTATGATGTAACTAAGTCAATTATATTTTTTTCTGGAACGTAAATACCTGGAAATAATACGTTTAGAAAAGTGCAAACAGTGTTTTTTTGTGGTATAATTACATTAAATATATATATATATATATATATATATATATATATATATATACACAATCTGGGAGCCACTTGCATTCTAGGATTCTTACATCTTAATATATAAATTATTATGTTCAATGTATTTCTTAGATAGCCAATCACTGGAAAATAATGCTCTGACCTACTGATAATGTTAAAAAGGGATGACTTGATTTTAGTGTGATAAAATTAAATTGATTAAATCAAGGTGTAAAAAACTGTGATTGGTTGTAAATCATAATTCATTGAAATGCCATTGGTTATTCACTCCTATTTGAGATATGAGTTAAATTGTCAATATAAATTCATAGAAAATGTTAAAATATTACTTGGCGACTCCTCTGTGGGAAAGTGGTTTTACATTCGCCCTCCACAACCTAGTCCGCAATTCACTCAAAACTTGGTTTATGATGGAAGTGTCGGAGTTAGTGGATGTTTCAGTAGAGCATCTACCGTTTTCTCCGCCAAAAACTTAATTGCAAAACTTCTTCATACTAATTCCATTTATTTAGTTTTGTTGAATGTCATGATTTTGTGATGGTGCTACTAAGATGGTAACCCATCATCCGTTTATATCAGGGTTCTTCAATAATACCATCTTTATTCCTCGACCAGACATTAATCTGGACTCGAGTAAAGGTTTATTACAAGAATATTATCAACAGTGTCGTCGTGAATATTTATTATCTAAACTGAACATTTAAATGTAAAAAAAAAGAATTAACCAGCACAAATCTTAGTCAGTCCAACTCCGGTATTAGGAAAAAATACAAGCCATAGAGTAATTTACGTGTACGTCATGAAAATAATATGTTAACATACTACATTTGTGTTGCAGTCATGGTGAACCTACTGCACAGAGTGTTGTGTATGCTCCTGCTACTGGATGTCCAGTCCGGATCCGGAAACATCCCATTTCCCAGAGATTTGATTAAACACAACGGCAAAAACAAATATCCGGTTGCTGCATCAGAAGACACCTCTACGAATATAAATGTGACTGATTATATAAACGCTTCACCAGAACGTCCTGTAAGCCAAGATATAGGGTCTATACTTCTTGCTGTAGAAGAAATCTCTACATTAAAGTATGAATTAGATAGTTCAAATCCTTCATCAGTAGAAACGTTTAAAATTATTGACGAGATAGAAATTTCAGGAACTGTACAAAAACATTCTTCCGCGGTTATCAATGACATGTCGTCTATTCCTTTATCAATAAACATTTCTACTGATTTCAAACATAACAACTCTCAAGAAACTTCAGCAAAAATATCTTCATTTGTTCTCAGTGACTTAGAAACATCAGTTAATTGAAGCTGTGTTTTAATTTATGCCCCTCGTTGTGGAGACATTTAAAGTTGGGTTTCTCGGTGAGATATCCGAAGTTGAAGATTTGTGATATAATTTAAACCACTTTAAATCTGCCACGGCACTAATAACTCTCTTCAGGGGAATGAGGAAAAGTTTCTTACACAAATAACAACACTTTATTAACAGTTGAACGATAAGTTAGTTTATTTAAAACTCTCACTTTGGTCAAGATGAATCTTGTAATTTAAAAGTTCCAAAAGATTCCGGCTTAGGTTGATATTTTTCACTTCTAGAAGATTACCATTTTATGTATTTAATGGATGACGAATGCTAACGGTCAATCCAGTAATTATTATTCATTATTTTCACTTAGAAACTGTTTTTCACCAAGATGGATGACTATTATATCACTATATAATCTTTCATACTTTTAACACTATTTCTTTCAACCAACATCAATAAAATAAACAATTATTTCCTTATTCTTTAAGGAGCAGTCGCTGAACATGACCGACCATCTTCAAGTATTGTAGCCATCTTGTTATTTTAGTTATAACCTCTATGGTCTGATTGGTCCAACAGAAAAGGAAGGAGTATTTTCAAGCTAACTTCTATCCTCTTCGTCCAATCCCATTTATTTCTTTATAAAAATTATCAATTTGAATATTTGAAGTATTTTACATACTGCATCAGTTTATAAAAACATCTAACTGTATTAACAGTTTATATTGACCAGTTAATTTTTTTATATACTTATAAAAAAAAATTTGAATTCTATAAATCAATCTGATGTCCATTCTTCATATAAATAAATATTATTATAAACAAAACAAAAACCCTTATTATTATTATATGGGGATAAATATCCGGTTTTAAATTGCCCCTGATTTATTTTAATCTTAGCTACAACTAAGTGTGAGGCTAAATTAAAATAAATCACTTTCCCCAAATATCAAGTTTCTTTCTATACAAGATTCATCTGTATTAGAATCAATACAATGTAATACATCACAATTATAATAAATACATGTTACATAATGAAATAGAAGTATTAATTTTACAAAATTTACATACAATATTTTAAATACACTTTGAACTATTTGAAGTCACCAGCTACAACTAATTAATAGGAGTCTGAAATGGTTTCAACAGTTCTTTGGAATATTTTCCAATTTCTTTTCTAGTGTCTATTTCTCTTAGCTCATATGTAGTATCATTAAAATTTTTAAATATTTCATAGGGACCTTTATACAATAGGTTCATCCTATGATATTGTTTCTTTAAAGCATTGGATAATGAAATATCCCTTATGAGAACTTTGTCTCCAACTTTGGGATTCCACTTCCTTTTATGTCTTTTAACCTTATTGTTGCGCTTTTCTGCGCGACATTCTAACCTTTCAATAACTCTTTTACATATTTCCTCGGATGTCTCCGGGATTTGACTTTTATCAATGATAGGTAATGGTAAATTAGCAATTAACCTGTCAGGTTGTTTACCTGTCATTAGGAATATGGGTGCTTCCCCAGTATTGACATTAATTGAATGATTCATAACATTCTCTATGACGCTGATATGTTTAAACCAGTCAGAATGTTTATGATGGGTCAAAATTCTTAAACTTGTAGTAATTTCCCTATTAACTCTCTCACAGGGATTACTTTTTGGGTGATATTTACTACAATGGTACAATTTAATTCCTATCGCAGTAAGTTTATCTTTAAACTTAGGACTTGAGAACACTGAAGCATTATCACTAAGTAGTGCATCAATAGGTCCATAATTAGGTAAATAATCTCTCACAATTTTACCTAGGCAAGCTCTGCTATTTACACTTCTTAATGGATATATTTTTACAAATTTTGAGAATACATCAGATAATACAAGAATATGCTTGTAACCAAATTGTGTAGTAGGCATTTCTCCATGAGTATCCATTACTACTAAGCTATTTACTTTGTTCCTTAATATGTTTTGTGGAACTATATCATATTTTACGTTCATACATTTGGCTTTTTGACAAGTTATGCATGAAGAAGTAAACTTTCTCAACTTTTTATCTAAATGTTTAACATAAAAAAATTCACTTATGTTGAGAGCTAATTTTTCACAACCTGCATGATTTAAGCCGACATGAAAAGTTCTAAATAGTGGAACTTCCATATTATTAGGAATTATAACTTTCCATTTTTTCACATTTCTCCCATGTAATTTGTAAAGAATGTCATCCTTTATACCGATTTTCTTATTACAATCAATTCCATTTTTGTCATCATTATTTATATCTCTCGCACTATACTTCAATCGTTGTAACTCTATATCAGATTTTTGATGCTCAACAATGTTTTTCATCAACAATGAAAATCCTTTGTCTCTATACAGTTTTACATTAAACATTACTACTTCGTGTTTAGGAGTATGTACAGTTTCAGGTATTTTCCCAACACTTTTCAATCTAGACAGGAGGTCAGCAAACACATTCTGTTCTCCTTCTATGTGTTTTATTTCAATATCATAGGAAATTATTTCCATGATCATCCTACTCAGTTTATTATTGGATAATCTACATTTACTTATAAAACTTAGTGAAATGTGGTCACTATGAACAATAACTTTGTTTTTATAAACATAAATTCTAAATTTATTTAGAGCATAAAATATTGCTGTAAGCTCCAACTCTGAAACAGTGTAATTTCCTTCAATGATGGTAGTCGAGCGCGAAGCTGTCGACACAACATACTGTTGCCCATCATCGTCAAATTGAGTTAAAACAGCACCGAGGCCAGTTTTACTCGCGTCTGTGTATAAATGGAATTCTCTGTCCATTTTTGGTCTCTGTAGTGAAATACTATTTGCAAATAACTTCTTAACATATTCAAAAGTAGATTGATGGTCCTCTGTCCATCTCCATTTACTATCTTTCTTCAGCAGCCCTCTCAGCTTACTAACCGCTGAGGCATAGTTGATGACAAACTTCGAATAGTAATTTAAGATTCCTAAAAATCTACGAAGTTGTTTTATGTTCTTTGGTGAAGGAATTCTAAGATTCCTTGAACCTTGTCTGGGTCAGGAGTAATCCCTTGATTAGAGATCCTGTATCCTAGGAATTGAACCTCCGACCTAACAAACACAGACTTTTCTAGGCTGACTGTCATTCCACTATTCTTTAATTGAGACAACATTAAATCAATATGAGATATATGATTCTCAAAAACATTATCAATAATAATTGCATCGTCAACATATATAGTACAATGTCTTTTAACATCATCAGATAGTACAATATCTAGGGCTCTAAGAAGCGCACTTCCGCTATTTCTTAGACCGAATGCACACCTGGTAAATTCATATACTTTTCCATTATGTATAAAAGCTGTATAGGGCCGAACTTTGGGGTCTAGTTCTATCTGCCAAAATGAAGAAGTTAAATCAATAGAACTAATAAATCTACCTGTTTTCATATTTGCTATAGATGCTTCAATTGTCTCGGGCCTATAATTATCCCGGACAGTGAAAGAATTAGTCCTACGACTGTCTAAACACAGGCGAATTTTGCCATTAGGTTTTAACACCCAGCAAATATGGTTGGCGTAAGGAGAATCAGATTTCTGTATTATTCCTTGCATTAACATGTCATCTATCATTTGATCTGCCTGCTCTCTGATGGCAATAGGGATGGGTCTACTTTTAATATTTATAGGTGGATGTTCCATCACTTTAAAGGAATATTTAAAACAGTTGCACAATCCTGGCTTCGAAGAAAAAGAACTCTTATTTTTCATTAAGATGTCATACAACATGCCTTTCTGTTCATTGTTTATGCCATGAGTGTCTTTAACTTTTTCCTTTATCATTTCACAGATGTCTTTTTCAAGTTCGTCACTCACACAATATAATAGAGGAATTTCATCATACTCAGTATTGCAAGAGACACATTCTAAATCACAACATTTACATGCGACATAATCGTCAGCACAACCATTTTCATTATTAAGGCTTTCTTCGCCCTCGACACTTTTGTCGGAAGTACAATTAACTGCAATATTATCTTGCATTTGGCATCCACGGCCATTTACCAATTCCCTCTCCTCATGAACAACAATATTCTCTATAAAAATGTGTTCTTCAGCAATGTCACTCTCCTTCTTACTTAGATTCTTATTCTCCTCATATTCATTATCAAATGGGATGACGACTCTCACATTATCTTCATTATACAAGGAAATATTCTTACACTCAAAATTTATTATGGCATTATATTGCTCCAACAGGTCGCAGCCTATTAACATATCACAAGACAAGTATGGAGAAATTAAACATATTGCACTGAAGTAATATCCTCCGATATGTAAATCTAGAAGGCACTGTAGCTTAATTGGCAGTTTCTTCTTGCCTATCGCAAGAGTACAATACACTCCACATATTCTTACAGTCATTATCTTATTCCCTTTGTTGACTAAGAAATTATAAAATTTCTGATCTATTGTTGTGTTTGAGCAGCCACTATCCGCTATGCAAGTAACATCATTGTTAAAAATATTTACTTTAATTTTGGGTGGTCGTCCTATGACATTTAATTCTTTATTAGTAACAGGCATAGTATCCTGATTCTTAGAAACATTCAAATGATTATTCAATATTATGCTATCTCGCTGTCTTGAGGTACATAACTTACTATCTCCTCTCATATTTGCTGGTACAATTTCTAAATTTTGAAACCTATCAAAGCATCTATTTTGGACCCCTAAGTTCATAACGATTGAGGTACATTGCGGAGTCTTTAATGTACCTTCTATGCGTTTAAAGCATGAGGTATCCTGTGATTTACTTCGTGGTCATTTTCATTACTAGGTATATCTTGACTTTGGTTGTGAATAGTTACAGAGTCTATTCTATTTTGCTCTGTCCTATCACTAGTTTCATTAATTTGACAATTTTGTTGTCGTTGGAAATACCCTTTATTTTCATTACCATAGGCATTCCTTCTTCTTTTACCTCTACAGGGAGAAGTCCAATACCTATTTCTATTTTCTCCTACTCTGTTAACATCCATATAATTAATTTGTCTGTCATTCCTATTTTCATTACGTTTGAACCATCCATTCTGGTTATTGTTACTATAATTATTAGTCATCCTATTTTTATTTGGGCTGTTTCTATTTTGAACAAACCTATTATTATTGTTGCCCTGTTTGAAATTTCTTTCTCTATTCTCATTATGATATTCATCATTTCTTTTAGTTACAAAATTACCTTTCTTATTATAGGGCTCTGCCCCTTCCCCAAATAAATTTCTTTTACTACATTTATCTACTTCTCTTTTATTCTCTAGTAGAGCTAACAACTCTAACATTTCAGAAACATTTTGTGGTCTGGCTACTATCAAATGATATCTAATCTCATCTGGGAAGTGATGCGATAACATAGAAATTAAAGTTCTCTCATCTATTGGAGGCTGTAACAATGATGCCATTTTTGCCTTCTCCAAGAAATAATTAAGATAACCTTGTTTACCATTGTTGGAGAATTTTCCACTAGTTAGGTCTAACCTTAGTTTGTTTTGTCTTTCTGGTCCCCAGTAGTAACCTAAGAAAGCATTTTTAAATGTTTGATAAGTCATTGAATCATGGCAAGCTATCTTAAACCAAGACTCTGCATTGTCTTTTAAACTTTTTCTTATGAAGAACATTCTGAACTTGTCTTCTATTCCTTTGATTTCGAAGTATTCTTCAATTTCCCTAATGAAATCAGTAGGGCTTTGGCCTACAGTATCACCAAAATTAGGTAAGTTAATTTCCCCTAAAAGATTAGCAGGAATTTTACATACATTTTTACTACTACTACTAGAAGGAGGATCATTATTAACATTACTAGAATGTCCTGACATAACCTCAATCTCCTTTTCACTAGTTTTTGACACATATTTGTTTTCAAGTTCAACAATCTTAGTTATCCATCCTTCAACTTGTTCTTTTATAATAATTACTTCATTTGATATCTTTGATTGAAGTTCTTCATTACCTAAGATAACACTTTCTTCGGAAATTTTTAGTCTATCTTCGACTTTAGTTCCTAAATTCTTCGATTTTATCTTGGCAACTTTGCCTTACCTCAATCAAAGATGTTTCTATTTGATTATGAGTTTCATCAATCTTTTCATTACATTTTTCTATCTCATTTTTACAATCTTTGGCTATATTTACTATTCTCTTTTCCAGTTTAGAATTGTTTTGTTTGCATTCTAACCTAATGCTTTCTAATTTTTCATCTAGTTTCAAGTTATTTTCTTTAATTTCTTTACTTAGATTGGAAATATTGATCAATTGGATTGCTGAGGTTTAAATTGTCAGTTCCTAATTTCTTTTAATTCATCACTGTTCTTTTCTAATTTATTGCTAAGATTAGTTACATTAGCTTCTAATTTACTACTGAGAATTGAATTGTCATTCCTAATTTCTTTTAATTCTGCACTATTCTTTTCTAGTTTATTATTGATATCAGAAATGTTATTTATTAATAATGCTACCCAAGAAGGTGTATCATTAGTTTGATTATTTTCATTGTTACACAAAATTAAATTTTCTTGGCCTTCACTAATTTGTTCGTTTTCAATATTAACAGTTTTACAAGTTATATTTTCGTTATTGGCCATTGTTGGGTATTTTAATATTTTCTTATTTCTTAAAAGCATTAATTGTTATTATCACTAATTCACTTTTCACATATAAATTTTAACTGTACTCACTTTTGAAGATTTTTATTACTTTCCTCATTCTCGTGGTCCTTGGTTCGATTCAGGTTTACAGGTCCCTGGTTCGATTCCCATTCGAGCCCTCGTTGATGCGCCATTTGAAGCTGTGTTTTAATTTATGCCCCTCGTTGTGGAGACATTTAAAGTTGGGTTTCTCGGTGAGATATCCGAAGTTGAAGATTTGTGATATAATTTAAACCACTTTAAATCTGCCACGGCACTAATAACTCTCTTCAGGGGAATGAGGAAAAGTTTCTTACACAAATAACAACACTTTATTAACAGTTGAACGATAAGTTAGTTTATTTAAAACTCTCACTTTGGTCAAGATGAATCTTGTAATTTAAAAGTTCCAAAAGATTCCGGCTTAGGTTGATATTTTTCACTTCTAGAAGATTACCATTTTATGTATTTAATGGATGACGAATGCTAACGGTCAATCCAGTAATTATTATTCATTATTTTCACTTAGAAACTGTTTTTCACCAAGATGGATGACTATTATATCACTATATAATCTTTCATACTTTTAACACTATTTCTTTCAACCAACATCAATAAAATAAACAATTATTTCCTTATTCTTTAAGGAGCAGTCGCTGAACATGACCGACCATCTTCAAGTATTGTAGCCATCTTGTTATTTTAGTTATAACCTCTATGGTCTGATTGGTCCAACAGAAAAGGAAGGAGTATTTTCAAGCTAACTTCTATCCTCTTCGTCCAATCCCATTTATTTCTTTATAAAAATTATCAATTTGAATATTTGAAGTATTTTACATACTGCATCAGTTATAAAAACATCTAACTGTATTAACAGTTTATATTGACCAGTTAATTTTTTTATATACTTATAAAAAAAAATTGAATTCTATAAATAAATCTTATGTCCATTCTTCATATAAATAAATATAATTATAAACAAAACAAAAACCCTTATTATTATTATATGGGGATAAATATCCGGTTTTATAATTCATCAGAACTATATACCGACATCTTCAAATTCGTAGAAACTCCAACTAGGGTATTAGAACTCAATCCCATAGAAACATCAGCTACTACCTCAGCCCAAAATTCAGCTTTAATCAATGAAATAGAAAATGCAACGAATACTGTTTTTAATAATACAGACAAATCAGCCAATATTACAGAAAAAGCTATTAAGATCATCGATGGCAGCGACTTCCAGAGAACGTCAGCAAAAGGAAATTTTACGTCTAACAAAGACATCCGATCTCTTGAAGAAACTTCTAAAGCCACTGTCTTGGAAACTACAATACAATTAGCAGATATTAGAAAAAATATGGACAGAGTAACAACAGAATGTGAAACAGCAATTGAAATATATCAGGCAATAATCTCTCACAAAAATGACCTCGACAATTTGTTTAATAAAATTGTGAAATTATGTCACAAACCTATTTTAGCATACTATGAGGAATTATTTCCCTCTCACACGTCTATCGTATCCCTCGACCCAAATATATATTTTCCGGCTTTTTCTGCTTTAACAATAAGGCCTGCTAAACATGACGGCATTAATGACACAGAAATACAATATTCTGTAATAAAAATTCGTAATTATTTAAACGTTGCAAGGAAAATGAAAAAAGATTTTAAATTTAACAGTATAATAATAAACATATATAAACGTAATAAAAACTTTAATTTACATGAATTTGAAGTCATTAGTGAAGTTAAACTAATATATGATATACTGGATATTTTTCTTGAATATTATGAAATAATTAGACGTGTTTACTTGCGATTTCTGCCTGAAGATATTTGTGAAGGATCGGTGAAATTTTTTAACGAGCTAAATACAATAAGGAAGTTATATGTAAAGATTAAACAATTAAGTTATTCGCATGACCAACTGTCTTCAGGACTTTCTTATGGGCATAACATATTATATTATAAAAACTTGTACGATATAATAAAGTTAAGTGAAGAAATTATAGTTACACATAAAGATATTATTCGAACAATTGGAAAAGTAAAATACGAAAATGTTATAATAAAATTTTCAAAATCATATTCATTTAATGTGCTACTAGATATATCAACATTTAAAGGAAGACTAAAAGACAAAGAAAAGGAACTAGATGAAGAATATAAACATTTCTATATGATACTAACATATCCAGTGATACAATTAATAGTGTTTGTGGTTATATTTGTGGTAGGTATAATTGGGAATGTAGTTTTGTTACTGGTTTTCGTTAACCATAAAGACATGCGCACTGCACCAAACATTATGTTAATCAATCTCAACATTTCAGATATATTTTGCCTAATTAACAACACGCTTTTCTACACACTGAGAAATGCAATTTACTGGACATTGGGGACCACAATTTGTAAAATGTACATGTTCTGCTGTTCTTTAACTCTTGGTTTGAGCATATACTCTCTAGTTGTCATAAGCATTCAAAGGTTTCTGGCAGTTTCTAACTATTTTAGTTTTGAATTCAAATATTCTTCCTTTGAGAAGTTCCACTCATTATTGATCATAATATTTGTTTGGGTTTTGGCAAGTGCCATTGCTATTCCGTCAGCTATAAATGCTCATGTTCATGACATGGATTGCAGTTATATAACAAGGGAAGACGTGGGTACATGGAATAAATTAGCTTTTCTTCATTTTGCAGTTTATTGCGTAGCTCCTCTGGTTATAATTGGTATTACTTCTGGCTTAACGTCTTTGCGCATTAAGTCTAGTGTAAAACATATTCCTGGTGATGAAATTGACCATAAAAATTTGAAGAAATCAAGAGTCCTTGGTTCGAACATTTTAGTAGCACTTATAGTCGTATTTGCTATATGTAACCTGCCGTATTACGTTTATAAAACGTGTCATCCACTATTTATTACATTTTTAACATTCTCCGCCGAAATTTACATAGAAACTGGTTTATACTGTCTTCTAATATCCTACTTTACTTTGAATCCCATAGCTCTCTACTTAGTCAGCACCAAATACAGGAAATACATGAAAAGTTACTTATGTTTCAGATGTCACAAGAGAAATGATAGCAATGAAGAAAATAATATTACAATCTAAACAAGAATTAAATTCATAACATCGTAAATTCACTTTTATTAACAGACGCT
This sequence comes from Diploptera punctata, assembly GCA_030220185.1. NCBI lineage: Eukaryota > Metazoa > Arthropoda > Insecta > Blattodea > Blaberidae > Diploptera > Diploptera punctata. The sequence continues at coordinate 60,131 of JASPKZ010003447.1, read as the reverse complement.
TTAACATATAAATTCAAATCACAGTTATCATACTCAAGCCTGTGCAGTACCCTGTGATTTTAATAATGGTTTTTCATGTATTCTTTCCTCTGAATAAAATGTTTGAGTTTAATTTTTACGATATCCATCTTATATACTCATGGTGATGAAGAATAGTATCTGGCATTGAAATTACCACCCGGAATTTTCTTGTTGACTGACGAAAACCAGGAAAATACCTCATTCAATTTGGTCCACATCTGAGCACACACCTGGGACGTTCCGAATTTTGATATCACACTAACCTCCTGAGCTAACTCTCTGGTTATTTTATTTCATTATCGTTAACATATGTGCACCTTTCCTGTGGCATACATGGACATATTCAGACACATAACTCATATTCCACCAACATAAGAAAAAATAACTTTAATTTCCAACACGCTTGGGATAAATAATTTTACCATCAAAAGCGTGGGGTCCTTTTATGATTTTTACATTTTCTTCTTAGAGACTTTACTTTTACCAATATATGTTTATTATCAAATATATTAATTGATAAAGAGCACCCCACGCTTTTGATGGTAAAATTATTTATCCCAAGTGTGTTGGATATTAAAATTATTTTTAATTTTTTTAGTTCGGTTTTCTAATAAAGCGGGTTGTTTTAGTTTTTTAAAACTATTATTTATTAGAGAATAGCTTCCTCGCTTTATTTCAGTAACAAATACCTACTTTTTTTGTGGAACATCGAAGATTTCGGCCGCTACAGTGATATTTTAATTTTCGCTTCGTGTACACCCACTCCTTATGGTCCGTCCGATTTTATTGATTTACTAATTTGACCTTACTTTTCTTTATTCATTACTACATCCCTATTTATGCTTCTAAAACTGCGACAGCTATAACGTAAACAAGCACACACATATACACATGCATGCATACACACACATACATATAAGTCATGATAGTATAATGATAATGTTCCTTATAGCTAGTCTCGAAGGTCGTAGATTCAAACAAGTCTTCCGGTAGGAATTTAAGCCGTGGGCCCCGAGACCGAAGAATTTCAGGCTTGTAAAATACGTAGCTTCTAAGAAAATATACCGAGCCTCAATCATTCAAATGATACCTTCGATCTCTGTTAGATGCCGCATTGGGTTAGTAAGGTGACCACGTGCCACTAAAGACAAATCTAGGGAAATAAGCGTAACTAAATAAACAATGTCAAGAATCTCGCAACAAAAGAGTGGCTAAGGCTACATTCAAAGAGACGAAAGTAAGTGTGTGTGTGTGTATATATATATATATATATCATGGACGTATAATTAGAATGGAAGATGGAAGACTACCTAAGGCAGTGATGTGATAGACATCAGATAGGGGAAACAGGAAAGAAAGACCAAAAATGAAGTGAATGGATGGAGCAAAAAATATCTATTGACTTGAAAGAATCACAAAATACATGGGATAAGAAACAATGCAGAAAGAAGAATAAATAGTGGACATTCAATTTTCTTTATACTGTATATGATTGAGTACAACATTATGGAAAGCCCTAAATAAATTATATATATATATATATATATATATAAAATTATGTGTGCATATGAGTGTTTTCTAATGTCACAGGCTGAACTTTATGTACTTAGGGTTCCGCTCAGAGCGGATACATAACGTTAATGTAGTTTGTTTTCAATTTACGCACCACTTCCACAGATCACTTTACTTAGGTAATGTATTCTTCTATTATGTATAGAGAAGAGTGTGGGATAAAATTGAGGAGTTCCGTGGTCTAACAATCTAAGTGACTTTAAGTCGTTATTTCACAGATCACATTTTCGAACACCTTTTTGAGTGCTTTATAACGTAACAAAATATTGCTCCTCTAGCTTATTCCTGGAGGGCAGCAGAAGCAGATTTGCATGAGGATGCGGGAATTCAGTCACTCTGTAGTTGGTTCTAATTGAGAGTCTAGCGGCCCGTCTGCCAACGTTCAGTGGATTTTGAAGTATTGGAGAAAAACAACTGCAGGACACAATGTTGTTAGGTTACATTGACATAAAAATCTACATATATAAAATAAATCATTACTATTCATTTGTAAAAAAACGTAAAATTAGAGGGCACGTACGTCACTGTATGAGAAAGATTTTACTAAAAGTGTTGGTAATTATAGAAGCCCATATGAAAACATATCAACAAGCTTTAAAATTGGGAACTACAAATGAAAATAAAGGAAAACACAGAAATCGACCAAGGAAGATTGATCAAGAAATATGGAATATAATGCTATGTGGTTAGAGAGAATTCTGGACAGATATAGGACTACTCAGATTGAAACGAGCAATAATGAACATGAATGGAAGACGTCTTTGTTTTTTACATTCAATTTTAGTTTTAAAATGACAGAACTTTTTACTTAATGCAATGAAGATGTGTGAACAGAGTTAAACGTAGTTCTATATAAATATTTATTTATCAGTACATAAAATTAATTAAGGATTTCACTATTTATATATATATATATATATATATATATATATATATATATATAATTTTCAGAGTACAGTACGAAAGAATAGAGTTTTTTTTTTGTGTTTGTGTTATTCTGCAGAAAAGTACAAAGTTAACAAAAGTGTCTGTATTCTTATTTTACATAATATTCTCCAATAAAAACAATTTATTGATGTTCTGTGGACTAACAACCAAAACGAAACCCGCTATTAACATTTTTTAAAATATTATATTTCAATACTAGCCAATAATTTGTTTTATTTTTGTGTTTAAGGAATGTTATATTGATAATTTGTTTTATTTTTGTGTTTAAGGAATGTTATATTGATAATTTGTTTTATTTTTGTGTTTAAGGAATGTTATATTGATAATATATATTTTCACAGTTAGATGGATTGCCATAGGAACGCAAACAAATTATACCATATTTTTCAACGTTGATTTACTTAAAAGTTCACTCATAAGTTTACTCAATTTCACTAATATATGGTATTTATTTTATATAGACATATTATATATTTAATTACAACATCAAGGGAAAAGAAGTGTAGAACAAGCGTTGTTTAACTCGAATTAAACACGCAAAGTACCCCACCCTTTTTTTCGTAAAGTAAATGAGTAGAGCATTTATACAATTATTTTAAGAGCTGTCAAAGTGCCGGCACATTGTGTTACATGTCAGGTAAGTAAAACTAATATAAATAAATAAATAAATAAATAAATAAATAAATAAAAACATAAATAAAAATGAAATTTGCTAATGTTTCTTAATAGCAAGACATTTTCATTGACTTAATGCCAGAACATATGCATATTAGTTTATGATGTAAACATATTACAAGAAAATGTATTTTTAATTCTGAATATGGAATTTGATTGAAAAGTAAATGTTCGTCCTATAACGTTTTCAAACGTAACTGTCGAAGAAACAAGTAAGAACAATTATTTTGTGTAGAGTTTTATCGAATTATGAAGTAACATTGTTATTGAGGTTGTTCTCGAGAACATATTTTTAAAAAGTTTAACAATCTTCATCGATGCAACCAAGTAGGCCTACGCGCCGGTAATGACTATGGAAATGTATATACGTATAGGATAGAACAGATAAAATCGGGTAACTGGGAAATTGGATTGGTTTTTACACGCTTTATATTAACTTGACCTGTATCTATCTTACTTACTTACTTACTCACTGGCATTATCGAACCCGTAGGTTCATGGCCGCGCGGACATAAGCTCTCCATTCATCCCTATCCTGAGCTAATGCTTTCCAATCATTCCCTGTACAATCTACTTCCCTCAAATCATAGTTAAAGTTGTTCTCCCACCTCATTCTTGGTCTACCAACTGGGCGCTTTCCTTCTGGCTTTCCTACAAGAAGTTTCCATGCACGTCTTTAATTCCCCAAAAGTGCAACATGTCCTGCCCATCGCAGTCTACGAGACTTAACTGTTCTTATTATATCTGGCTTCCTATAAAGACCATGTAGTTCATTGTTATGTAGTCTTCTCCATTCACCTGTCTGTTCATCTCTCTTTGGTCCAAAAATTTTCTTAAGTACTTTTATTCTCAAATACTCGTAATCTACTTTCCTCCCTTAAAGTAAGAGTCCATGTTTCGCACCCATATAATATAACTGGTAGAATAATAGTTTTATATATTTTCAGCTTAACGTTTTTCTATCTATGTAACTGAATCTTTTAACGCGATTTTCGCCCACTTAAAATCATTAGATCGACTTGAAACTTTGTATACTTGTAAAAGACCCGTGACAATATAATAATTTCATATTTTGTTTCTAAAATCATGGCCAGAATCATCAGAAAATAAAAAAAAAAATGTCTTTGTAGCTATGTAACGGAATTTTTGAACACGATTTTCACCCATTTAGAAACATTGGATCGACTTGAAACTTTGTATACGTGTAAAGAACCCATGATAATGCAATACATTCATATTCATTTTCTAAAATCCTGGCCAGAATCATCAGAAAATAAAAAAAAAGTGTCTTTGTAGCTATGTAACGGTATTTTTGAATACGATTTTCACCCATTTACAAACACTGGATCGACTTGAAACTTTGTATACGTGTAAAGGACACGTGGCAATACAATAAATTCATATTTATTTTCTAAAATCCTGGCCAGAATCATCAGAAAATATAAAAAAAAGTGTCTTTATATCTATGTAACGGAATTTTTGAACACAATTTTCACCCACTTAGAAACATTGGATCGACATGAAACTTTGTGTACTTGTAAAGGATCGGTGACAATACAATAATGTCATATTTTGTTTCTTAATATCCTGGCCAGAATCATCAGAAAATCAAAAAAATGAAAACTGGTATAATAGGTTGCGGACTTGTCGACTTTTAGCAATCAGCTCTGATGGTAGAGCGGTGAACTCTACTGGTATATAATTTCAGATCGCTGGTTCAAATCCGGTTGGGAGGATTATTTTAGAAGAGTATTACTTTTAGCTCATACTACAATAGTAACGAATTTAAAGATATTTACATTTTTATCTTATTCTGTAAAATATTAAAAATAAATAATAGTTTTAAAAAACTAAAAAAACACGCTTTATTAGAAAACCGAACTAAAAAATTGAAAAATAATTTTAATTTCCAACACGCTTGGGATAAATAATTTTACCATCAAAAGCGTGGGGTGCTTTTTATGATTTTTACATTTTTTTTCTTAGAGACTTTACTTTTACCAATATCTGTTTATTATGAAATATATTAATTGGTAAACAGCACCCCACGCTTTTGATGGTAAAATTATTTATCCCAAGCGTGTTGGAAATTAAAATTATTTTTCATTTTTTTAGTTCGGTTTTCTAATAAAGCGTGCTTTTTTAGTTTTTTAAAACTATTATTTTTGATTAGCTCATTACTGGGAGATTAAATTGAAACAAGTACCTTCCAATTTGGAGAGTGTGCCGCCTCCTGTTATTAAGGCAGACCACTATATGCAATGAACCCACAAGGAATTCCATTTGACAGCTGTCTTCATCCTTCGTTTTACTATTGTCCAGATGCATGTAAAATGTCATCCAATGTGATTGTTGTGTGTTCTATTTTAAGTATTTTGACAATGTGCAATGATATTTTATCTCAATATGTGTATCAGTAAATGTGATTGTAGTTCAATATTACATAATTTGTTTGCCATCAGTGTGTACTGATTCATTTTATCACGTAATTTAATTTGGGGTAATTCGGGTCACATTTATTCGGTAAAGCGGGTCATTTATTTTCTCACTCCAGACTCAATTTCTTAATTTTACATATAGTAGTATGTGTTATATCCATCCATAGTAATTCTGCCCGAGGACACTGCAATCATAGCATTTTCATGCTATGTTTTGTAGCTTTACTAGGGAATTATAGGTGTGTTAGCTTGCCATTGCTTTCCATATATATAATTTTTCCATGAATCCTGAAAATATTATAATTAAACATGTGAGCTCTTACTCAATGAAACCGTGAAATATGTGGGGCAAGTTTAGACACGAATTGTAAATTCACGCAGAATACCTTTTTTTATTCAGCAAGTGGTCAATCTGAATAAATTGCTGTAGAATTTCCGCACTAGTGATATTAATATCAAGGACAATTTTCTTTATAGTAATACCAATTTTAATTGGAGGATTTGGAAATTGATTAGTACCATTTTGCGCCCATTTTGACATGTTAATCTTGTATTTATGGAGAAAAGCACGCTCTAGCTGTGGTCATTATTGTCGATTTTAATTTAGCTTTCATTGTTGATAGTCAAAGTCTTATTACGCACATCTAATTAAATAATCCATCTGCTGCTAATTACTGTTTACAATAATTCGTTCAGTTGTGTAATGAGGATTGCCTACGAAGTTTATGTGCATAGTGAAATTTGATACACATTTATGTGTGAAACTCTTCAACCCTGGGGTGAAATAAAAAAACTTTGCCACGTTTCTGTAAAATAAAATTGGGAAGTCAATTACGTGTTTGCAACTATAGAATCATTAAAGTTGCAAAAACAGTGAAATCAATTAAATAAGGGAATATGTCATATCGAAAAACCACAGGAGTATTTTCATTTACCGCGATCCACGTTAGAAACTCTCAAAGCAATTGGAAGACCATCTGTCCTGGATGAAAGAACAAGATCAACAAGGTGAAGCAAAATCGCTCTGCAACTTCTGTAAAGTATCAAATAGCGATGGCAGGTGACTGGATACAGTGCAATAAATGTGCATTGTTGTATCACGAACGTTGTGTTAATGCTTTTGAAGGTAACATTTAATATGTGGATTATACAAATAATACCCGCAGAAATCAAGGGCTTTAAGTAACAAAAGGTCAGAATTGAGTAAATGATGTTCAAACTTGATACACTCCACATATGGCTGTGTTACCAGTTTCCTTTCAGCAACTAGATTTCAGCCCCAGACTGATTTTTACTTGTATTCATTGGCCACTCAGGTTAATATCTGCTATAACTAAAAAAATCTACACTCAACTTTAAATTATAAATTTGTCACTTGTATCCCTTGGCTTGTAAGACTATCATATGTGGAAACAACATAGTTACTTCTGACTGTGTTTACCCCTAAATAGATCCGTATTACCCCGCATCTCCGGGAGAAATCGGGTCTCAAGAGTTGTTTACAACATGGATTATCAAGGATTAGAAATAAATTCAGTTGTCTATTAAATGGCGTTAAATACATAAAAGCGTTTTAGTAATAATTGTGTATTCTGTTTAAAAATATAACTTTACGCCAAAATAAAGATTATCTTATAAAATGTGACCCAATTTCCCCGGTCTACTCCATATATACATACAAAACTACGTGGCTACACATAGATATGCATTAATTAAAGAATGAAAATGGACAAAGGAGGGATATTTTGAAGAAGAGGCTGAATTAATATCTACGATCAATAATTAAAAACAGGAATGTTGTGGAGAAAGAAATAAAACATACTAGTAGACTCAATTCAGGAAGTGCTTGCTATTATGCATTACAGGACACTTGTCGGCCCAACTTCTCTCAAAATTATTAAACGGAAAAGATATAAAACTGTTATTCTCCCAGTTATATGGATGCGAAAAATGGACTCTTATTTTAAGAGAGGAGAACATGTTACGAGTACATATCCAACTAAGTTAACACGACGAGCATCTCAATAGACTGGCATTCAACTAGTGACTGTTTGGCGTGTGTTCAGAAAAAGTCTACACTTAAAACCATACCCGTTTGCCACGGTACAAGCGATCACTTATACGAAACAAAATTCTGGTGCCAAAGGTAAATTGTAGGTCTGCTTGGGGGTTCCTCTGATAATGAGTGTTAGATTGCAGTTGAAAAACTGTCGCAGGCATCGATTCTTTAAATCACAGCAACATTTCGTAATCGTTTCTAATCCCTTAAAGTAATAGTCCATGTTACGCACCCTTATAATATAACTGAGAGAATAACAGTTTTATATACTTTCAAATTAATATTTTTGAGAGACGTTGGGACAAGTGTCTCTATAATTCATAATAACATGCATTTTCGGAAATGAGCCTTTGTTTAAATTATTTGTGCATCTCATTCCTATTTGTAGTAATTGTTCATAGATATTTGAATTCAAATATGTCTTTAAAATTTCCCTCATTTGTCATTAACTGTCATACGTAATGCCACGAGTGATTTCCAATTTATGTAGTGAATTCGGAAATCAAGAGTGGCATTTATTAGGACTATTTAACGAATAAAATTAAGCTGTATACTCACAAATCGTTATTTAACTATAGTTATTTTAAAATATTTATATATTTAATGTAAACGCGATGTTTGAAAACAAATGAGAAACGATTGGTATGCTTCATTTGCTTCTTTTGTTTAATCACTGCAACCAGATCATAATATTATTTATTGTCAAAAGATCGCAATGTTGTAAGAATGCGCCCTAGTGGAGAAATTTATAACCAACGTTATATGTATTAATTAATTTCTGATGTCCTATGATGTAAATATGTCAATTATATTTTTCTGCGTCATTTCCTGGAAAATAATTCGTTTAAGAAAGTGCAAACAGTGTTTTTTTTGTGGTATAATCAACTGTTACAAATGTTTTTATATTATCTCTCGTATGCGCTACGTGTTGACGTTCATGCACTATATATACAATCTGGTAGCCGTATTTCTTAGAGAGTCAGTCACTGCAAAATAATAATATGACCTATTCAGATTGTTAAAAAGGAGGTACTTTCTTTATTATGATAAACTTTAGTTGGTAAATTTTAGGCGAAACACGACTGTGATTGGTTGTAAATAAAAAACCATTGAAAGCTGATTAGTCATTGACTCCCATTTGGGGCATGAGTTAAATAGTCTATATAATATACTTCTATGTGTAAACATATATTTAGTTTCATTGATGTTTGCTTCCATTCCCAATTTCTCAATGTTACTCAATAGAATGTGTGTTGGCCCATAGTATCCCCTCGCTATTGCCTAAAATACTAATCGTCAGGATAAACTAACAGCTTATTACTCGTAGATTGACCCATAATTTAAGATGAAATATACTGTGAATTTTTGGAAAATGTTAGTCAACAATAGAGATTTTTGGCTCGCGTCCATGAACTCTCGGGCATTACAGTATTTGCAGTTATAGTAGTTGTAGTAGTAGTAGTAGTAGTAGTACTAGTAGGACTTTATTAGATTGATAGTAAGATACTTAAAATGTTATTTACAATTATGAGTCGCACGAGCAGTAAGCTGTACATGCTGTTGACAGTCCGTTACAATAAGACATTGTTTGGTAATTCTATTCTATAGTAATTCTGCCAGTGGGCAATTCTTTCACTGCAACCATAGCATTTTGATGCTATACTTTATAGCTTTACTAAGGAATTATAGGTGTGGTATCTTACCGTTGCATTCCACTGTTTAGTAATAATATAACGTAAAACAAAGAAGAAAACACAATAATATTACAATTAGAAAACAATACAGTTACATTATACATTAATTGGTTTATGTAGAATTATTAAGAATTAATGATATTACAATTTTCTTACCTATTTATTTATGAATGAGTGTTGTTCATGTTTTCCGCGTTTTGTCCAGAAATTTACCCAAGTTTATACAATTTTCTGGATTTACCCTTAATTCGTAGCATGCCATTCTTTCACGATTTGAATTTATAAATCTTTCCGGTAATAACTGACGCCTCCAATATTCTAAATCGTTACATTTTCCTAATATATGTATCTCGTCTTCAAAGCTCCTCACATTGGACATATTCGCATATCATTCATTCATTCATTCATTCATAGTGTTCTGCTCAAGAGCAGGTTTTTCACTGCAAACTCATCATTCTCAACTCTTTCCTTAACTCAGCTTTCCTTTTTGTATCTGCATACAAACCATTTATTTTAATATTGTCTATCATCTGATGCCTTTTTCTGCCTCTTTTTCTTTCCGTTGACTATTCCTTCTAGGGTATCTTTCAGCAGGCAGTTTCTTCTTAGCCAGTGGCCAATCTAATTTATTTTCGTCTTCTTTATGAGTTCCAACATTGTTCTTCTTTCAACCACTCTGTCTAGCACATCTTTATTTCTTACATTGTCTGTCCATTTTATACGTTCCGTTCTTCTCCATATCCACATCTCAAAACCTTCCAGTCGCTTTTCCTCATTCCGTCGTAATGTCCAAGTCTCTGCACCATACAATGCTAACTCCATACAAAGCACTTCACTAGCCTCTTCCTTAATTCTTTTGCCAAAGATCCGCAGAAAATGCTTCTCTTCTTGTTGAAAGCTTCTTTTGCCATTGAAATCCTCTGCTTTACTTCTTGACCGCAGTTCATGTTACTACTGATAGTACAACCCAAGTATTTGAAGCTCTCCACTTGCTCAATGACCTCATCTTTAATCTTCACGTTTATCGTCCTTGGTTTCTTCCCTATAATCATGACCTTCGTCTTATTTATATTTATTTTCATAACACAATCCTCGCACGTATCATTTATCTCATCAGCATGTTCCTCAGTGTCATTGCGTCTTCTGCTAGCAAAGCCATATTATCAGAAAATCTTATGTACTTTATTCTTCTTCCTCCCATGTTTACGCCTCCCGTATTGCTGAGGCAGTTCTTCATTAGGTCTTCCAGGTAGATGTTGAAAAGAGTAGGTGATAGAGGACATCCTTGTCTTACCCCCTTCCAATTTCTCTTCCCTCTGACATTTCTTATCCTATCTTCACTTTTATTCGTTGTTTCATATAAAGACTACATAAGAGCCTCGTCTCCTTCCAGATCGCGCCAATTTGCTTCAAGATCTTCAGGAGTTTATTCAATTTACTCTGTCAAAGGCCTTTTTCAGGTCAACAAATACTGCATAAACGTCTTTATCTTTTCTATATATCTTTCTCCTATTGTTCGTATCAATCCAATTGCATCTCTCATACCTTTTCCCTTCCTGTAAGGTAGGTAGCCACAACTGTTCTTTTCTAGCAGTTCGCTTTTCCACGTAGAACTTAAACGTCGATTCAGTATTTGCAGGAGAATCTTTGGGGCAGATGTGATATCAAGCTGATAGTCGGACCTCCTCCTTTCGCTTACATTTCTTTGCATTGTTTTCTTCGGTATTGGTATTAACACTGTCTCAATCAATTCTTCCGGTCATTCACCTTCTTTATATATCTTGTTGCATAAATGCAGAATTTCCTTCTTTCCTTCAACCAAGCATTTAACCAATTCAATGGGGATTCCATCTACGACTGTTGCTTTCCCATTCTTCATTTCCTTAATTGCTAGTTCAACTTCTTCCTTCAGAATTTAAAATCCGTTTTCATCTTCTGATACGCCTTCTTCATTTTCTATATCCAATTTAGCCGGACGATTTCTTGTCTCATATTTTTCCCATGTATTCATAATTCCCTGTTTGTTATTTCTTCCTCAATACTAATAAAATTCATTGTTAAAACCGTTGAGGTGGAGAGTCATAAAATAAAATAAGTTAAAATATACCTACATAGGTAAAATCCGTCATCCTCAACTTATAAAACGTATAATCTTTATGCCTGTAGGTCTTTCAGGACAACCGTCCCATCTTCAGCAGTTCATTCTTCTCTACAGCATCAGTATGGTGTTTGATGCTGCTGGTCCTAATGTGGCTATGTCGTGACTAAAGCTTCTTCCTGACGATATCGTATAGTGGGTTGTTTAGTCTGGGAGTGCTTTCATTTATCAAAAGCTTGTTGTCTATTTCCTTGATAACTTCCAGGTCTTCCAATAGGTTGATTCTGGTTGGATTTCCCTCTTTGTGTACTATTGTAAGGGTGTCTTCTATTGAGTTCATTCTATGGCCGGCGTTTATTATGTGCTTAGCGTAATTAGACTTTCCATATGCGTGTACTAAATCGTTACGATGTTCTTTAAATCTTATGTTGAAGCTTCTTTTTGTTCTACCTTGTCACAGTCTTTGCATGTTAATTTATATACACCCTTGCCATTAAATTTATTATGTTTTTCTGTTTTGTTACTTATTACCTTATTTAGTTTATTATTAATTTTGTAGGTTATGTTTAAGTTTTTATTTATTTTTCTCAATAGTTTTGCCAATTTTATGGTTTCGTGGCCTGTGTAAGTTAGTGTAGTCCATGTATTATTAATATCCGTTTCTCTTTAAAGTTTTGTTATTTTATTTATATCGGTTCTCCGCTTTTGTTTTCTTACAAGTTTCTCTATAATATTACTGTTGTATCCATTGTTTCTAGCCATTTTTTTGATGTACCGCAATTCCTTATTGTAACTAATTTTGTTTAATGGCTGTTTTAGCATCTTATTAATTAGGCTCTTGAATACGCTGATTTTTTGTTGGTACAGATGTCTTGATTTATTGTTAATTGCAAGCATATTAGTTGTTGGTTTTCTGTATATATCTATTTATTTATTTTTTGTTTTTGTGTTTTTAATTATGTTAAGGTCCAAAAAATGTATTTTGCTGTTTTGTTCAATTTCTTCTGTGAATTCTAATTTATTGTGCATATTGTTTAATTCTGGTAGAATTTCTTCTTATTTTCTGTCTGTACTTTCATATATGATTATAATGTCATCCACGTATCTAGCGATTAATTTTATGTCGTATTTTTGTATTAATCTTTCGTAGTGTATATTTTCTAAATGTTGTATGAATATTTCTGATAATTCCCTGAAGTTGGAGATCCCATAGGGATTCCATCTTCTTGCATATATATCTCATTATTAAATTGCAAGTAATTCTGTGACATTGCAATCCACTATACGATATCGTCAGGAAGAAGCTTTAGTCACGAGATAGCCACATTAGGACCAGCAGCATCAAACACCATACTGGAAGCTGTAGAGAAGAATTAACTGCTGAAGATGGGACGGATGTCCTGAAAGGCCTACAGGCATAAAGATTATACGTTTTGTAAGTTGAGGACGACGGATTTTACCTATGAAGGTATATTTTAACTTATTTTATTTTATTTCTTCCTCAATCAGCCACATAGTTTTCCTGCTCTTCTTTCCGTAGTCCAAGCTTTTAACTTCCTAGTACATTAAATCATATTTTCCTTTCCTCTCAATATTCTCTAGTTCTTCACATTTCTACTTCATCCATTCTTCCCTTGCTTTGCCAGTTTCTCTTCTAAGTTCGTTGTTTAGTTTCCTGCAGTTTCTTTTGGTTTCTTCTGTATTGCTATTTTTCCATTTTCTTTTTTCTTCCATCTTCTGTAACATTTTTTTCTGTGACCCAAGGTTTCTTAATATTCTTGCTCTCCTTGTATCCTATTGTTTCCTCTGCAGCTATTTGTATAGAGGTTTTCAAATGACTCCAGTGTTCCTTGATATTGCCATATGAGATTTCTATGGTAGAGGCTTCCTCCTGAAAAATGTTGTTGGAATTTTCTCCTTTCATCTTCAGTTTTGAGTTTCTCCAAGTCAAACTTCTTTGTTGCCTGTCTTCCTCTTATCTTCTTCAGGCAAATATCTACTTCGCCTATTAGTAAGACATGGTCTGAATTGATATCTACTCCTGATAGGGTCTTCGCATTTTTCAAGCAATTTCGGAATCTTTCCTGTATCAGTATGTAGTCGATCTGGTATCTTTGTTGTCCATAGGTCTTATCCATGCGTATCTTCGTCTTTTATGCTGTTAAAACATTGTATTTCCAATTATCATTGAATTCCTTTTACAGAAACTCACCAGTGATTCACTTCTCTCATTCCTTTTTCCTAATCCATATGTTCCAACTGTACTTCCATCCTGTCCTTCTCCAACTACAGCATTCCAGTCACCCATTAGGATAACACATGCCCCTTCTTCTCTCTCTCTCTCTCTCTCTCTCTCTCTCTCTCTTCTTTCTCTCTCTCTCTCTGTCTTTCTCACTTTTTTCCCTTGTAACCTCACCATTATCATCCGATTATCCACATAACGCATTGATATCACTTTTTCTTTCACACGTGGTCCTAATACTACACCGACACCATGTTTTCCTTTAGAATCACCACTGGAATAAAACATTCTAAATTCATCACTCACTAATTCACCACTTTGTTCTCATCTCACGTCTGATATTCCTATCACATCCACTTTGTTTCTACTTATTTCTTCCTTCAAATTTTCCAGTTTCCGGCATGCGAAGAGTTCTCACAGTCCAGGCTCCAATCGTTAGTCTTTTTTTCTTCTGTTGTTTTTGACTGCATGATGTTTCCTTCCGCAGTATCCCCCTCCCGGACATCCGAATGGAGGGATAATTTACGTCCGGAGTCTTTTACCGTGGAATGACTCATCATGCCATTTTTGCGGCTTTACTAGGGATATATAGGCGTGGTAGCTTCCCGTTTCTTTCCACACCCCACTCTCTCTTTTGCATCTTAAAATCCTAAAAGATCTTAAGAAGGTCCCGAGGGACCCCAACTTGGAGGCGAAGAGAGTGGATTTGGCTAAGTTAGACCCTCCGGACTTCACCGAAATTCACCCTAGAGGTTAAATATCAGTTCCATCAGGGCTTTTCACCAGATCTAGGATTCGAATATCCCAATTAGCCTCAGCCTCCCTCGTGTATCATGATCGTCGCTAATTTTTAAAAAATATCCATGCCCTAACCTAAATCAAGCAAGCCACTAATTATTGCTGTTATATATATATATATATATATATATATATATATATATATATATACTCGTAATATTGGAAGACTATAAATAATAATATTACAACAATGATATATCCATAACGATTAGGCATATGGCAGTATTATTTCACGTTCCCTGTCCATTTCTCTCCCTATCATAAGTATTTTGGTCACGAGTAAATCCCTAGAGCAATAAGACTCTGTCTCAATCCCTCACACTCTAGCATCCTTTCGAAGTACGAGTAGTTTTCTTTTCTTTCTATCTTTATTTTATTTTTTTTGTAATATACTTGTCTTTAGTTTTTAACCCCCCCCCATCACTTTCCATATGTCAGAAATATTCCCACATTAAATCGCGGGTTTCACTTCCCTCGATTTATTTTCTGCCATTCTAATTTTGTTTCACTTAATAGCTCTTTGTATTCTTTTCTCTGTTCCATATACTGTTTACTGATTTCCTCTATCCTTTCCTTTCTTAATTTTAAAATACTTCTTTGGACTAGCATCTTCTTCTTTCAATATATGACCATAGTGATGAGGGTGACCAGTGTGCTGCATTGTAGAGCCCACGGGGCTTTCTGGCTATCGAGAAGGGGCTGTGGTTCATTTAACCATAGCCATTTTGGCGCAAGATGCGTTCCCCTGACAAGTCAAGGTTGATGATAGAATGTGAACATTGTCACACTGGAATACGGCATCAGAAATTGCACTATCTGAAAGCAGAGTGTCCGAAAGCAGAACAATGCAGAATGAGCCTCGCTATTCTAGGCAAGGGAATCTCGTACAATTTATTTGGTAGTACATCCGGAGGTAATTAACCTATACGAAGCATAAGTTAATAAGTCGATTAGGGAAAACGCTGCATGGGATTAGACAATCCAACCAACAAAGAGTGAATATCTCGAAACAATCTCTCTGCAAGTTCGCTTAAGAGCGGTGTTGGCATATGCCGGCCCTCAGCTTCAACAGTAATGTTCTCTTTTATGGTTCGAATAGAGGTACCAGATTTTAGGGCCTCTGTAAATTAAATATTAGGATTGACTTTCACAGAAGTCTTGGTTTTAGGTTGGGTTGAAGTATTGGGAGTTTAGGTTTGGTTACCCTACTATAAGATTCAAGAGCCACGTGGCCACACTCCCCGCAATTTGCGCACTTGAGCAAATTTGGGTTTCTCTGTGCTGAAGTCTTAATGGGACAATCTTTGATGCCGTGGGCCTCAGCGCAGATTACGCAACATGGAGTACAGCTACATGAGGAAAACGTGTGGTTGGTTGAATGGCTGGCACCTAAATCACTGTTTAAGCCCAGCCACAACTCTATACAAAAACTTCACGGCCACAACTCTATACAAACGTCTGTTCAGGTTATAGATTTCACGAGCTGGAGTAGTATTCTCCACATCTAAGAAAAAATTGGGAGAGGTTTTGCCAAATTGTTGTATGTTTTTACAATGGGTTTCACAGACTTTAGAGGAAGACGTAAGGAAATGATTTCCTCTTTTGGAGTACCTGAAGGAAGTCATTTTAGGACGACCCTCAGTGGTAGCTCTTTCTTCAGTTGGAACGTATAATAATCCTTTTTTTATGGAAGTGAAATACTCCTTCGACTTCAAAAATCTTCCACTGAAAATGTGTAATCCCTTCCCGGGTACTAACTACTTTTAAGATTCGGCTAATTAGTGTTTTTAACTCAATGCTCATGCTGAACAGCTATGTCTTCCTCTATTGTCTCGTTTCTGCAAGAGAGAAAGCAGCACGATTGAAGCTCAAGATCGCTTGCGTTCAACTCTCTCAACATGGCGACAGATAGGGAGAGTCCAGGTAGTTGATTTTGAATTATAATATAACATTACGACGAGACAGACATCCTGACATAATGTTACGAGCCGCATCGGTTCTCTCATGCTCTTCAAAAGTAGACAGATAATTGACAATGATGAAGAATTTATTTAAAATTTTGATATTTGTCAAAATTGTTTTTGGATAGAAAATTTAAAATTTTGGTAGCAGAATGCTCCCAGAATACGAGAAGTCCGATGTCCTCATCCTCCAGGTCCATCGGCCCATCAGGATTCGGCGTAGTAGCAATTGTTTGTTAGTAAACCTTTAAGGGTCCTATAATTATGCTATATGAGTTGTGCCTATTTTGAAGATCACTACTTCTGGTTTTCTAAGACCACACCATTAAATAAACTTAGAAGTCAAATAGAATCTTGGCTACAATAATGATGAAGCTAATTCTGGACATAACGATAATACACTTGAGTTGCAATCAGATAATGTGGAGAAATGATTTTAGAAAACAGTAGGTACACTCATAGCACCTTACGTAACGTAATACTGGAAACTAGACTGTAGGCTAAGCTAATATTATGGAGGGTTCTTAGACTATAGAAAAAATTAAATGGAATTATTTTAACAAAAAGTGTATTTAATATAACAAACAGAATGAAATTAGAATTATGTAACATATATTACAAGTCAGCGGTGATAACAAATAAAACAATATTAATGAAAATATAACCTTCCGAAGAGTCCAAAAATGAAATAATATAAACTAAAATACACAGCCTACATACATATAGATGTTCACTGATTCCAAAGTAATAACTCTTCTGATCACTGCAATCATAGATGGTGAAAATAGGTAACTAAGCTCCTTCGCGCAAACTAAAAAAAAAACTGAACTGTAGCTGAGTATTGTTCGTGCAAGCATAGCTCGCACTTATTTAATGTAGGTAGATGTCCGATGACGCAGGCGGTGATATAAGGATGAGGTAGGGAATGGGGTAATAAGTAGGAGATTGGAAAATTACATGAATCTTCTCGGATGACTTAGAGAACACATTTTTAGGATGCACAGGTAAAACCAAGATTTAGTTCTAGAAACTAAACTGAATTCACTGAAACACTCGGTCAAGAAACTAGCAGCTAGTCTCTAGGATTGGCCAATTATTGATCACATTATTACTATTTCGACCAGTCACAGCACACGATATGACTACCAGCCACTGCACACTATATACGTGTTTCCACTAGGTCCACTTATGCTGCACGTGAGGTTTCCTGGCGGTCACCTATCCCAACTCCACTACTGTCAATGTTGTTCTGGTCATACCAGTATTTGCTGTTTCAACGAAGAACAGTTGCAGAATAACAACTCTTCTTTCTATATGCATTATATCACTATCTTTTATCCACCAGATTCATTGTGTGTTTAAACTTGATATTTTCTCCCGCTTTCTGAAAAGATTCTGTCATTTTTCAGTACCTTCATCTCCGATAAAGTCATATATTTGCAATCCTATACTATATTTTTAAACAGCTAATAATTTATTTTACTGCGTTCCTCATCAATAACAGGGCCCCTAGTTTCTCCTATATTTAAAATAAATTTGTTTGTAAAATGGTGAGATTCGATTCTGTAGTCTATACCAAAACTACTTAAGACTGGAATCGTATATTGTGACCATATTGTATAATTGATTATGTTTCCTCCATTTATATTAAAGAATAACAATTCTCCGTTTTATTACCTCTACATTTCCCGTTCAGAATTTCAAGTTCAAAAGCAAGGCTAACAATTGTATTCACACTGTATTACCTCGCTTGGAACTACACTGTTAGTTTTACGCCACCGCTCTCTGCGCTCTTCGCTGCTCTTTTGATTAATAAAGATTTCAAATGTAAATTGAAATACTTTAAGCATATAAAACAGATTTTTCATAATAAATTCATATAAAATGTTAAAATATTATTTGGCGACTCCGTAGGCAAGTGGTTACGCACTCGCCCTCCACATCCCAGTCCTCAGGTTCACAACTAGGTCACTCATGGCGGGGTTTGTGATGGAAGAGTTGGAGTCAGTTGATGCTTCTCTTGCACATTTCCCTTTATTCTCTACCAAAAACTCCATTCCTGAACCTCTCCATGCTAGTTGCATTCATTTAGTTTTGTGTGATTTCACCTGCTCCTTTGATGGTGCTACTAACATGGTATCTCAGCATCCGTTGATATCACAGACCTTCAATATTACCAGTTTTATTCCTCGACGTAGCACTAACCCAGACTCGAGTATAGGGTTTATTACAAGAAGAGTATCCACAGTGTATTATCTAAACTGCAACATTTAAATGTAAAAAATATTTCAACCGGAATGGACATTTGTCAGACCAACTCCGGTATTAGGAAGGAAATACAAGCAATAGAGTACGTCAAGAAAATAATATGTTTATATACTACATATTTATATACTATATATTTTGTGTTGCAGACATGGTGAACCTACCGCACAGTGTGTTGTGCATACTCCTGATACTGGGCATCCAGTTTGAATCCGGAAACAATGCTCGAATGAACCCATCTCCCGGTGATTTGATTACACATAACGGAAATAACAAATATCCGGTTGCTGCATCAGAAGACACCTCTACGGATATAAATGTCACTGAACATATAAACGTTTCGCCAGAACGTCCTGCGAGCCAAGATACAGGGCCTAGATTTCTTGTTGTACAAGAAATCTCTACGTTAGTATATGAATTAGATAACTCCAGTTCTTCATCAGTAGAAAAATTAAAAATGATTGATGATATAGAAATTCCAGGGACTACACAAAAACAATATTCCACGGTTATCAATGACACGTCGTCTAATCTTTTATCAATAAACATTTCTACTGTTTTCAAACAAACCAGCTCTCCAGAAACTTCAGCAAAAATATCTTCATTTGCTCTCAGTGACATAGAAACATCAGTTAATTCATCAGAGAAATATACTGACATCTTTAAATTCGTAGAAACTGTAACTAGACTAATAGGAATCAATAACATAGAACCATCAGCCACTGCTTCAGAACAAAATTCAGCTTTTATCAACGAAATAGAAACTTCAGCGAATTCTGTTTTTAATAATACAGAAACACCAGTCTATATTACAGAAAAAGATCTTAGGACCATCGATTACAGCAACTCTCACGGAACGTCAGCTGAGAGTAGTCTTCTTTCTAATAACGATATTCAATCTCTTGAAGAAACATCTAAAGCCAGTGTCTCAAAAACTACACATCCAACAAAATTAGCACACAACAGAAAAAATATAGACAAAGTAATAACAGAATGTGAAACAGGAATTAAATATGAAATATATGAGGCAATAAACTCTACCAAAAAATGCCTCGACGATTTGTTCAATAAAGCTGTGAACATATGTAATTCTATTGCCCCTTTTAAAGGTCTGTCATATCGTTTATCAATTAGATTTGTTGACTTCGATAGAATACGAAACGTAACACTTGAATTTCGTGGTTACTTCAAGGCTGCTAAAAACAAATTAAAAAATGTTAAATTTCAAAGTAATATAATAGACATATATCAAAATATTACAAACTTTAATTTGCGTGAATTTGAAGTCAGAAGTGAAGTTAAACTAAAGTATGATATGTTAAATATTTTCCTTTCTAGCATTGAAAAAATTGAACATGGTTATGATATCATCCAGTATAGCTATCTAAATATTTGTGACCAACCGATACTATTTTTTGGAGAGTTAAATGGAATACGGAAATTATATGTAAAACTTAAAAAAATAAATTGTTCGCATGCCCAACTATCTTATGGACTTCTCTATGAGCATAGCACATTATATTATAAAAAATTGTACGATTTAATAAAGTTAACCGAAGAAAGTATAGTTACACGTAAAGATATTATTCGAATGATTGGAAACATAGAGAACAAATATCGTTTTTTGAAAATTCCTTACATTAAAAAATTAAATTCAGTAAGTATGCTACTAAATGTTTCAATATTTGAAGAAGGACTAAATGAGACAGAAGATATACTATATGAACAAAATAAAAAAATCGATAAGATATTAATATATCTTGTAGTAAAACCAATCGTGTTTGTGATTATATTTGTAGTAGGTATAACTGGGAATATAGTTTTGTTACTGGTTTTCGTTAACCATAAGGACATGCGTACTGCACCAAACATTATGATAATAAATCTCAACATTTCTGATATATTTTGCTTAATTAACAACACGCTTTTCTACACATTGAGAAATGCAATTTACTGGAAATTGGGGACCACAATTTGTAAAATTTACATGTTCTGTTGTTCTTTAACTCTAGGTTTGAGCATATATTCTCTAGTTGTCATAAGCATTCAAAGATGTCTGGCAGTTTCAAACTATTTCAGTTTTCAATTCAAATGTTGTTTCTTTGGGAAGTTCCACTCATTAATGATCGTAATATTTGTTTGGGTCTTGGCAAGCGCCATTGCTATTCCGTCTGCTATAAATGCTCAAGTTCGTCATATGGATTGTATTTATATAACAAGGGAACACATGGATACGTTCTCTTTCCTTGATTTTGCAGTTTACGGAGTTATTCCTCTGGTTGTAATTGGTATTACTTCTGTAATAGCGTCCTGGCGCATTAAGTCTAGCGTAAAACGTATTCCTGGTGATCAAATTGACCATGAAGCTTTGAAAAAGTCAAGAGCCCTTGGTTCAAACATTTTGCTAGCACTTATAGTCGTATTTGCTATATGTATCCTGCCGTATTACGTTTATAAAAATGTGTCAACCACTACTTATTCAATATTTACCATTCTCCACCAATCATGACATTCAATCTTGTTTGTACTGTCTTCTAATATCCTACTTTACTTTGAATCCCATAGCACTCTACTTAGTCAGCACCAAATACAGGAAATACATGAAAAGTTACTTCTGTTTCAGATGTCACAAGATAAATGATAGCAACGAAGAAAATAATATTGCATTAGAAATTAGAATGTAAATTTAGAATATCTTAAAGAGACTGTTATCTCTAACCACTTTTCTTTACAGACGCTTTTACATATAAATTCAAATCGCAGATATCGTCCTCAAGTATGTTCACTACCCTGTCATTTTAATAATAGTTTTTTTGTGTGATGTTATGTCTGAATAATATTTCTGATTTTAATTTCTAAGATGGCTATCTTATTTAAACGTGACGATGATGAAATTACAACCCAGCATTGTCTTGATGACTGAAGAAAACCAGGAAAATACCTCATTCAGTTAGGTCCACATCTGAGCACAAACCTGAGATTATCCGAATTTTGATATCCTACTCACCAACTGAGCTAACTCTCTGGTTATTTTATTTCGTTCTAGTTAACACATGTCCACATTTTCTGTGGGCATACAACCAATATTAAGACAAGTAACTCGTATTTCACAAACATAAGAAATAAATAATGAAAGAATCAGCAATTTTACAAATAATTAAAGAAGGAAAATCAGTGAAATATATAGAGGCATAAAAATCCATTCATATCATCAGAAATGTAATTAAGAATTATTCTAAAAGAGTATATGCATTCGTAATTCCATGCTTTATGTCTTAGATGTTTAATCAATTAATTTTTCTTGGTATGGTTTATTAAAAATCTTCAGACTCGGGAGTCACAGCTATAAGTCCGTCCCTAATTCATATCGATTTTAACAATTGCTCTGAATCCTTGGTTTATTTTTAATGTTGGATGTTTCCCATAAAATAATGTAAAATTATATTAAAATATTCTTTCAAAATTTTATTCGAGCTCTGTTTTCTGCAACTCGTATTTCCATAATACCACAGGAATTAGAGGCTGTCGGAAAGTGGAATAATTTCAAACTTTATGTAATATTACCTAATGCATACAATGTGTGTATATATATATTTATATCCCATATGGCCTTCATGGGAACACGGGTGCCCTCTAGCGGCGTTTCCTAACAGAGGTAAAGTAATTATGCTTAATCAACTAATAATATCAAGAAGTGACATGTGGTTAGCACATCATCTCTAGGAGACATGTAGTAAACTACTAACGTATTACTTGGATGGATGAAGATCGGTTGAATATTATTCAGGCTGGGGTTATTTTACAAGAATGAAAATCTTCTGACTTAGGACCGCGGCTAAAAAATTCGTCCCGAAGGATTTTCCGTTGGAGTATTCCACTCTAAAAACTCCATAGGCCCGGTCGGGATTGAACTCGCGACCCTCAGGACTAGAGGCAAAGAAAATAATTAATAGACACTGGCCGACTATAATGTATATAATGTGTATTTATCATGTTTTTAAAATATTGCTGATGGATTTTTATAATTAATGCTCTGGGAGTAACGATCAAGGACATAAGTGTCCGTGAGAACATAAGCTCTCCAGTCATCTCTATCCTTATCTAAACTTTTCCATTTTTTGTATAATTTATGTCTCTGAAATCATGGTAAATATTATTCTCCAACATCACTTTTTTTGTCTAAAATTAAAGTTCCTCTTTCATTTCACATTAATTCTACATGTCTTTTCAATCGCAGTGTCGAGACTGGTTTTCCTTAAAGTTCCTATCTCATTGCTAACTAGAGTCCTCCATTTATCTCCCTCTCTCTGCGTTCGTCTGTTTATGGACCATTCTTTTTTCTTAAGCTCTATTTTAAGAAATAATCGTACAGATTTCTCCTCTCTGGAAATAGAAAATAATTTTCTCATTCATGTAACGGAACGGAAATAATCATTTTTATATGTTTTTATTTTAAATATTTTAGAGAAGTCCAGATGGCCCTGTATTGCATAATAATCATGCATTTCCAAAATTGATCTTATGTTTAGTTTGTTCTCCCCCCATTTCAGTTTCTTATTATTGCTCCTAAGCATTTACTTCATTTCTGATACGATATGAAAAACAATTATATAGGAAAAATTCTAGAATTGAAAGAGTTTTACAAATTAGTTTTGACATTCGTAACCCGCAATACAATAGATGATTCAAAATACTAAACAAATATTGACATTTCACTCTGCACAGCATGTTGACATATTCCACTAGCATTGAGTTTTGTTTTCAAACATATCAAATATTTAATTATGTTATAACATAAAGGGAAAATAAGTGTGAACTGAGCGCTATATAAATCCCAGGTGTGACTAGAATTAATCATAAGTAATGCCACGAGTGATTTCCAAATTATCGACAAATTCGCGACTCACGAAGTGAGGAGTGAATTTATGTAGAGAATTTGGAAAACAAGAGTGGCATTTGTTAGGACTATTTAACGAATAAAATTAAGTTGTTTACTCACAAA
This sequence comes from Diploptera punctata, assembly GCA_030220185.1. Lineage (NCBI taxonomy): Eukaryota > Metazoa > Arthropoda > Insecta > Blattodea > Blaberidae > Diploptera > Diploptera punctata. The sequence continues at coordinate 36,358 of JASPKZ010003447.1, read as the reverse complement.
TCATTGTTTAACTATAGTTATTTTAAAATATGTATGTATTTAATGTAAACGGCGATGTTTGAAAACAAATCAGAAATGTGAGGTTATGTTTATTCACTGCAAGTAGATCATATTATTTATTGCCAAATAAGATCGCAATATTGTAAGAATGTATCCAAGTGGAGAAATAATGTAACATATTAAACTATATATCATAATCAACATTACGGGTTATTCATTTATTTTTTTAGTAAACAACTCGAGTAAAATCAAGGAATCTTTTCATTATTTGCTATATTCAATGTATCTGTTGGAGAAAAATAATGTTCTGTCCTGTTCAGAACATTAAAAAGGAGGAGCTTTCTTTATCACAAAAGTAGGAGCTGATAAAGAGAAATCGATAAAGAGCGAGGTGAACAACGATTGTCATTGGTTGTAAAGTAAAATTCATTGAAATGTGATTGGACATTGACTAGCATTTGTGGCATGAGTTAAATAGTCACGCAAAATACTCCACTCTGTTTTAGAAAGCAAGATGAGTAAAGTATTTTATACAATAATTTCATTTGCTGATAAAGTGCCAGCATATTTTGTGTGATTCATGGACGGTGAGTATATTAGTAGGACCTTTTACTCCCTGTTGGAGCATAGGCCATCGATGGGAGATCGTCATCTGACACGATTGGCAGCCTTGACCTCGGTCCACGTTCTTCCAGTACTCCATATCATTTCAAACATATCTCCATGTTCCTCTTGGGCTCGAGATGCTTGGGGATTCCATTATAATGCCTGTCTTACAACAGCCTTCCTTGGTTTCCTCAGAGTGAGTCCTGTCCACCTCAATTTAGGTAATCTGATTTGTATTTCACTTCTTTCTTCAACTCCCAGTCTCCATATATTTTCATTGCTTATTATAACTTACGAGTGATAAGTATTTAAAATTCTGCACAGGCATCTGTGAATAAAAGTTTACAATATTTTGCATAGCTACGTTTATGACACAGACGAATCCAAAGTTTCAGCCGAAAGTTATACGTTTTATAATCACAAGAATTTGATATGTAGATATACAAAATTGCATAATATATTTTATCGGATCATCATAATTTAAATAAATTTATTCTTAAATCCTATTATTGTATAAATGTGGTTGATAAGAAAAATATGTTCACCGCTGTTGTCTTGAAATGGGTTGAATCCCTGGTCGGAATAATTTTCCTGGGTGAATTTTTTTCTGGTATTTTCCTCACCTGTTAGATAAATGTCAGGAAACTTTAAGGCCGACAATTCCCATCTGACCATGATAATGATCTTATCATATTCGTCTTTTTAAGTATAAGTGTGTCAATGAACGATGCGTCTTGTTACTAAATGTTTGTGCTGTCTGGAAGTTATCTGCGCATTAAAATTATCTCTAAGGGCCTTCATGCCCTTTTGTGATGAAAAATGTATATGTGTTTGAACGAAAACTTAAAGCACTCTTCTCCCTGTAAGGCCCGGATGGTATGTAAAACGTAAAAGTACCTACAAAAAAACTTAAACTAAGGTAAAAAAAAATATTATATCAAGGAAAGAAGTGTGATCAGGGGGCTGTTCTTGATACCAGAGCATGGCTCAAATGAAGCAGGAAAAATACTCCACTCTTCTTAAAAAAAAAACAAGATAAAAGTATTTTATACAATAAATTGTTTCACTTGCTGGAAAATTTCCAGCATGTTATGAAGTAATGGGGTGTGAAAGATTCAATGGCACTGGCTATTTTTGTTCATTTTTTAATTTCCAAGAATACGTTTAATACAAGATCATTGCACATTATATTTAGCACGATCATCAAGGAATTTTTATAAACAAAAGTTAAGATTGCAACATAGTATAGTGAGAATTAAGACTTCTGACTATTTTCTGAACTCCGCCATGGCCGGTCCCAAGCCCGGATGAGAAAGGAGGAGGGGGAGGAGTAACAACCTCGTAAAAAACCAGGGTTCAGTTGGCTCCGACTGATAGTACTCTGTAAGGGCCGCTACCCAGGGTTACGGTGAAGACCTCAACGGCAGATTCGGCGCAGAAGGAGTCCTTCATCACGGCGGATCTGGCGGAAGTGGCAACCCTCTACATGGGGTTAGTACATCCAGAAGCTGGACCTAAAGCTTTGAGGTGGCAGCCCCTCCAATGGTCTACTCTGCATAGCGTTGGTACCGCGATCAGAGGAAAACATATTACTCGTATTCTTCACAATGGAAACTCGGACGGACTTAACCAAAGACGACCTAAGCGTAGAATTAAGGACAAACGATTTGGTATAAAGGATCGGATTAAAGTGGGAACCTGGAATGTCAGAGGACTAAACACAAAAGAAGAAGAACTAATCAGAGAACTAAATAATCAAAATATTGATATAGCAATACTTACTGAAACAAAAAAGAAGTTGAAAGGAACAAAAGATATTGGTAATTATATACTAATATACAGTGGAGTACCTCAAGATAGTAGAGCTTGCAGTGGTGTAGCTATACTAATTAATAGCAAATGGAGATCAAAAATAATAAGCTACAAATATGTGGATGAGAGAATAGTAACAGTAAGGTTGAAAATAGATCGGAATTACTTAAACATTGTAGGAGTGTATGCACCAGAAGAAGGGAAAATTGAAGACACTGTTATTTTCTATGATAAATTACAACAGGAAATATATAGTATTAAAACACAGAAAGTATCATCTTAGGAGGTGACTTAAACGCCAGAGTTGGTAATCTCCCAATCCCAGGAATAGTAGGTATGTTTGGAGAAGATGTAATAAATAGAAACGGTGAAGAACTTCGACAATTTGCTACCTATAATAAACTAAAAATCAAGAATACTTTCTATAGGAAAAAGGACATACACAAGTATACATGGTGCGCTAGAAACCAAAGATCTTTAATAGATTACATAATGATTAATGATAGACTCAGGAATCAAATACAAGATGTAAGAGTATACAGAGGATGTGACATATATAAGCCACGATACTTATAATAGCCAAATGGAAGAAATCGAAAACTCAAGAAAGAATAAAAGAAGAGGTTTTTAAAGTATATCTTCTAGAAGAAGAAAGTATAAGACAATTATACCAAAAAAGGCTACAAGAACACTTAGAAAGAAAAACAATTAATGATAATCTAAATGAAGAGTGGGGAAATATGAAAACATGTATTATAAATGCTGCAAATGAAACTATAGGAAAGAAGAAAAAGATTCGCAACAAAAGAGGATTAAAGATATGGAATGACGAAATAGAAGAAGCTGTGCGAGACAAAAAAAAAATAGCTTATTTAGAGTACTTACAAAAGAAAACTGAAGAATCTAGAACTGTATATAAACAAAAAAGAAATCGAGCAAAACAAATAACTCGAACAGCTCATAAAGATTCCTGGGAAAGATTTATTTCCAAAATAGAGCACGATGTACATGGCAGAAAATCGTTAGCATTTAAAGTAATGAAACAATTAAATACAACAGAAAAAGATACTGCAAAACTAAATACCATTGATCTGAAGACATGGGAGAATCACTACAGAGAATTATGGTGTAACGAAGAAGAATTAGTTATAGAACGCCCTTCTGAAAGTGAAAATAAATCGGAAATAGACAGAATTACTCTAAGCGAAATGAGAGAGGCATTGAAAGAAATGAAAAATTGAAAAGCACCAGGTATAGATGGTATAAACAATGAACTGATAAAGTATGCAGGTTTATTTGCAGAAATAAGATTATTAAACTTAATAAACGAATGTTGGAAGACATGTAAAATACCTGAAAATTGGAAGATAGGTGAAGTCATATCCCTCTTCAAAAAAGGAAATAGATTAGATAGTAAAAATTACAGAGGTATCAGCTTATTGAACTCCACTTATAAATTATATGCAAAAATAATAAATAATAGATTGAAGAAGATATCTGACACACTCTTAGAAGAAGAACAAGCAGGATTCAGAAAAGGAAGATCCTGTAGTGATAACGTGTTTATTATAAAGAGACTAATTGAAAAGAGACGAGAATTTAACCTGCCAACATACTTGTTGTTCATTGATTTTGAAAAGGCGTTTGACAGAGTAAATAGATCTATACTATGGGAAATAATGAAGAAACGAGGATATCCACACCATCTAATAAAATCAGTCCAAGGCTTATATGAAGAAACTAAAGTTGTGATAAAAACTGATGGAAAAAGGTCAGAAGAAATTTTAATAAATCAAGGAGTTAGACAAGGGTGTAGTCTATCACCCACTGTTTTTAATATATATATATCGACGACATTATGAAACAATGGAAAATTATAATGGACAATGGCCTTAGATTGAACAATAACTCAAGTATTAATAACTTACTTTTCGCCGATGATTTGGTCTTACTACACCATGATGAAGATCTGTTACAATTGGCTGCTTACAAACTAAATGATTTTAAATATAATTTTATAATTTTAAAATGTCAGTAAGTAAAACAAATGTAATGACATTTTGTGGAAGAAATACTCTGCGTGCAAAAATAGTAATTAGAGACGAAATTATTGAACAAGTATCCCACTTTAAATATTTAGGATGTGACATCAGCTATGGGTATGATAAAGATATTGAACACAAAACACATCAGTTTCAAGCTATTTGTGGTACAATAAATAGAACATTGAATAATAAAGCCCATAAACAAACAAAATTAAAATTTTATAAAACAATGGCTGTCCCTGTCCTTTTGTATGGGAGTGAATCTTGGATTACCACTACCAAAGAAGAAAGTAAAATCCAAGCAGCCGAGATGAAATTTTTAAGAAGAGTAAAAGGCTGCACTAGAATGGACCAGATAAGAAACGAGGATATCCGTGAAGAACTGCAGATCTACTCCATAAAAGAAAAGATATTTAACAACAAGATACAGTGGAAAGAACATGTAGAAAGAATGGAAAAAAGAAGATTACCAAATAAAATCTTCCATTATTTTCCAAGAGGAAGAGAGATGTCGGACGTCCTCGGAAGAGATGGTCTTAGATCTATTAGTGAAGACGGAACAGGCAACTCTTGCCTAAACCAGGAAGTGAAGAAGAAGAAGAAGAAGACTTTTCTGTCTTGTTTACAAATACAAATAGCTGAATAATATATAACATCTACATTGCAATCTTCACTTTCAGTGCACAAAAATGTTAACTCTTAGTGCATAACAATCTGGGCTCTAATCAACAGTTTTCACATTGCGACCATCTTTCAATCACATTTCTTTGCGTTTACATACTGCAACAATAATTTGTGTTTTTTATTAAAATTGATGCAGGTAGACTCCTTGCAAGGAATCTCTAATTTCCATTTTATAAAATAGAAATTATCCCGAAATAATATTATATAATCATCTCCTGTTTATTTTATTTCACTCAAATCATGGTTAATGTTATTCCCCCACCTCATTCTACCTTACACGGCGTTCTCCTCTGGTTTTCGTACAAGAAGTTTCCATATCCTTTTTTCATCCCCATTCGTGTCACTTGCCTTGTCCATCAGAACGTATTCAGACTTTTTACACCTGATTTCATATAAATCTCAAATTAATATTTTAAATGGCTTTGTCCATTCACCCGTTTGTTCACATATCTTTGGTACAACGATTTCCCTAAGAATTGTGTTCTCAAATATTCCTAATATTTTATCTTCCCATAAAGTACAAGTTCTTATTTTTTTTAATCTTGCAATATAACAGGAAGAACAAAAGGTTAACCATTTTATATATCGTCAGTTTAGTGCTTTTTTCAGATGGGTTGGGAAAATAACATTCCCGGATAATGCATAAAAGCATGTGTCTTCAGAATTAAGCCTATGTTTAAATTGTTCTGCATCTTATTCCTGTTTATAAGTATTGTTCCTAGGTATTTGATTTCAGACTCTTATTTGAATGTTCATTTGTCATTTATTAATTGTCCATTTCCATTATATATATATATATATATATATATATATATATATATATATATATCCTTTAAGTATTTTATCAATAGTACATTGACTTACTGTTGTCAGCTCTGTCGTTAACGGAATAATTGCTCCATTGATTCTCAACTCACAGATTTCTATCACACCACAGATTAGAAACTTTACATTATTGTTAAAACACACTTGAGCTTTTCTTTGGCGTCATACCTGGACTGAAGATGCGAGATCAATGAAACAGAATTTTATCATGCATATAAGGAGATTACGAGTATTTGAGAATAAAGATCTTTGGACAAATTTTTGGGAGATGAACATACAGTTGAATGGAGAAAACTACATAATAGTCAACTACATGATATATATAGGAAGCCAGATATAATAAGAAGAGTTAAGTCTCATAGACTGCGATGGGCAGGACGTTTGGTATGTAGGGGGTGAAAGAACGCATGGAAGCTTCTTGTAGGAAGACAAGAGGGAGAACTCCCAGTTGGTAGACCAAGAATGAGGTGGGAGAATAACATGATCCATGATTTGAGGGAAGTTGATTATACAGGGGATGATTGGAAAACATTAACTCAGGTATGATAGAGCCAGTGAGTGAGTTATATAATATGTGATAAAATAAAATAAGTTAAAATGTACCTTCTTAGGTGAGAGCCGTCGTCCTCAAATTTAAGGCTCTGATCTAAGAAGGTACATTTTAACTTATTTTGTTTTATGACTATCCACCTCAACGGTTTTAAACAATGCATTTTATTAGTATTGATAATATGTTGTGCATAATGACATAACATGTTCTCCAACTCGTCACTCCTTGTCATCGCTTGGACGCACATTATGCAGTTTACTGGTAATCTCTTTGTATTCAATATAATAATAATAATAATAATAATAATAATAATAATAATAATAATAATAATAATAATAATAATAATAATACTTTATTTATTCTGGCAGAGTTAAGGCCATAACGCCCTCTCTTCCACTCAACCAGCACAAATACAAATAAATATTCGACAAATATAGATATACACTGTACTAATTATAAACAGTTAAAGATACAATAAATATAGCAATGTAAATGTCATGTACAAACAGCATTTTATAGGGTAATAACAATAATGATACGATAATAATAATAGTAATAATAATAATAATAATAATAATAATAATAATAATAATAATAATAATAATATAAATATGATACATTATACGGGAAACACCAATTAATATATATATCTTACACTGGATAATAATGAAGTCGAGTTTAGAGCAAATATAAATTTAGATTTCTTTTAAAAGATGCCAATGTCCGGCAGCCCCTTATTTCTTGTGGTAGGGAATTCCAGTTGCGAGAAGTGGAGATGGTATATGACATGGAGTGATGTGATGTCCTATGTTGCGGTATATTAAGTAAGATACTATGTTGTGATCTATCAAGGTAACCGGGATAAATTTGAGCTTGAAGCAACTTTCATATTGGCAGGTACAGTGAGTATAAAAAGTGATCGTATAGTGGGTAATTTGACCAATTAATTAAATATATTTTATTTAACAAAGTACTTCCTTTAGGCTAATCTTCCATTATAACTCTTTTGTGTTCGTAAATTACGAACTATGAAATCACTTTCGATATTTCCAATACTGAATAGGGATGAAAGAGAAACATGGACATTTTTTCTAGGGAAATGACAGGGAAAGCGCGCACTGTGTAGACCAAGAATAAGATGGGAGAATAATATTAACCATGACTCGAAGGAGGTGAATTATACAGGGAATGATAAGGAAACATTAGCTCAAGATAGAGGTGTATGGAGAGTGTAGGTCGCACCTCCGATAGCACCAGTAATGTACTTATAGATCCTATACTACGTCCGAGCTAGTCGTACTGTAAATACACTTGCATAATGTAATACTTCGCCGTCTCCGTCTATTGGGGGTACCGCGATACTACTTTTACCCACCATATGACTGCATTGTGTTAGGTACTGTCATTGATAGAAACATTGTTCTGAGGCAACATTGAATTTAACGGGAATATAAGATAAGATGGTACCAATAAATTAGGAACTTTAATTTATGATTTATTAATGACAAAAATACATATGGGCTTACCTAATCCGACATCCATGATGTCGATAGATACCTGTATCCTTCAGTTACAATTTCATTACAAACAGACATTCTGACATACCTGTAAATCCTGCTGTTATTTTTACCCATCCTCAATAGCTAATGTGGGAAATTTTTCACTGAACTGTTTGGAAAAAAATTAGAAACAATCTGTCTCTCTCCGCTTTTCATTTGGTTTATTTTCCAGTCTTTTAGAAATTCTACAGAAAACTGCCATTTTAAAACAATAAAAATGCCAACGTATTCTGCATTGCGCGTGCGTAAGAATTATAGAATGAAATTCTTATTTATTTACTCGTAATCTGTTAGAATTTTAATATTCTTCTTCTTCTTCTTCTTCACTTCCTGGTTTAGGCATTAGTTGCCTGTTTCGTCTTCACATATAGATCTAAGAACATCTCTTCCGAGGATTTCCGACATCTCTTCTTCCCCTCGGAAAATAATGTAAGATTTTATTTGGTAATCTACATTCTTCTATTCTTACTACATTTTCGTTCCACTGAATCTTGTTGTTAAATATATTTACATTTATTGAGTAGATCTGCAGTTCTTCACGGATATCCTCTTTTCTTATCAGATCCATTTTAATGCATCTTTTTCTTCTTCTTCTTTAGTAGGCAACTACAACTCATTGAAGTTTTGGCCTCCTCAACAATCTTCCTCCATCTAGATTTATCCTGGATATGGACTGGCCACTTTCCAATTTTCATCTCCAATATATCTTTTATAGCATCATCCTGCCATCTGTTTTTGGGAGTCCAGCTGTTATGGTGCATATTGGTTTCCATTTGAATATTCTTCTCACAAGCTTGTCTTCCTGCATTCTATTTATATGTCCAAACCAGCGCAGTCTTTGAGTATTTAATGTGGTTAATTATATTTTTATTTAGTATTAGATTATTTAGTTCAGAATTCATTCGTATACGCCATGTGCCATCGCTTTCTCTAATTGGTCCAAAAATTCTCCGTAAGATCTTCCTTTCAAAGATTAATAGTTTTTGTTTATCAGACTCCTTCAGTACCCATGTTTCACAGCCATAAGTTACAATCGGTTTTATTACTGTGTTATACAGTTTAACTTTAGTTAATCTGGAGACAAGTTTACTTTTGAATAGTATTCTATTTGCATAGTAAGCTTTATTGCCCAAATAAATTCTTTCACCAATATCTTCCTCTATATAGTTTTTTCCATTTACAGTTGAATCAAGATATTTACATGATTTTACTTCTACATTTGCATCATTGATGTTCAGATCACTTATTTTTTCATTTCTTGTTCTACATTTTAAGTATTTTGTTTTGGAATTATTTATTATTAATCCATATTCAACTGATTTTTCTTTCAGCAACTGGAAAGTTTCTATTAGTGTTGGTATGTTCCTTGCTGTCATCAATATGTCTACTGCATATACAATACATTGTTTAGATTTGGTTCTTATATTACTTCTTAGGTCTAAATGTTTCATTATTGAATCAACTACTTTACTAAATAGTGTTGCGGATAAGGGATCTCCTTGATTAACTCCAGATTCAACTTAAAATTCTTTGCTGAGTTTATTATTTATTCTAACTTTGGCTGTTGTGTTTTTAAGTGTTAATTCTATTAATCTTATCAATTTATTGGGTACCTTATATTGTGACAAGTATTCAATGCTTTTATTTCTTTGTATGGAGTCAAATGCATGAGTGTAATCAATGAACAAATTATATAAATTAATTGTGCATCCTTTTACTCTTCTTAAAAATTTCATCTCGGCTGCTTGAATTTAACTTTCTTGTTTGGTAGTGATAATCCAAGATTCACGCTCATATAAAAGGATTGTTTTATAAAATTTTAATTTTGTCATTATTCAATGATCTATTTATTGTGCCACAAATAGCTTGTAACTGAAGAATTTTATGTTCAATATCTTTAACATATCAATAGTTGATATCACATCCTAAATATTTAAAGTGGGATACTAGTTCAATAATTTTCTCTCTAATTATTATTTTCGCACGCAGAGCGTTTCTTCCACAAAATCATTACTTTTGTTTTACCTACTAAAATTTTAAAATTATAATCGCTGTATATTGCATTTAGTTTTTAAGCAGCCAATTGAAAGAGATCTTCATCGTGGTGTAGGAAGACTAAAGCATCCGCGAAAATTAAGATGTTAATACTTGTGTTATTGTTCAATCTAAGGCCTTTGTCCGTTATAATTTTCCATTGTTTCATAATGTCGTCAATATATATATATTAAAAAGAGTGGGCGATTGACTACACGTCTAACTCCTTGTTTTATTAAAATTTCTTCTGACCTTTTTCCATCAGTTCTTTCCACTACTTTAGTTTCTTCATATAAGCCTTGCACTGATTTTATTAGATGATGTGGATATCCTCGTTCTTTCATTATTTCCCACAGTATAGATATATTTACTCTGTCAAAGAAATTGTAATAACATATTTTAAAATTCAAAATTCGCCAATATAGCGTATATGGACACGTGCTAGATAATACATTTTTATTATGTTTATTTTATTTATTTAGGGGTGTTAGAGAACTAACTACATCTTATTACACGCTTAAAGATGAAACATTATTCGAACAACGAAAATGCAGTCCATATGTCTAGTGTGTTTACATTACAACTGGAACTTAGGTTGGAATAGGTATATACAGTACTATCATATTTTTTTAGATTTTTTTTAAAGATCAAGCGCCTTCCTAGGGAGGCGCGCCCCAGTTCAAAAACGCTGTCATGACATATAATTTACATTATATATATATATATATATATATATATATATATATATATTTAGCAGTACAGGTTTCAGCCCGATAGCAAAGCATACAACATGTGCAGAGGAGATTTAATAAAGCATAAAACAGTGAATAATTAAATACCAGTACGTAGTTTACTTCAAATACCATCTTACTCAAAGTCGACCGGAAGAAATTTGAGCCTCAACCAACATACCAACTGGCAGCCGACTGCCGCCACTATAATAATTCCGCATTTTAATCATTGTCAAGCATTGTCGCGCCACCCGCTTTTATATAAACGGACAACCAACATAGTGTGGTATTAATACCAGTTGAAATGCAGATGAAACATTGTTTTGAAAGGCCATCATATTTTTAACTACTTGAGGAAGTTATCAAACAGAACTTTATTTTAGATGAAGACGATTGGTTTATCAGGTACTAATTTTATATTTTTAATATTAAATTAGTAAATGTGAGTAATAGACGAATACATATTATTGCATTTAGACCATCTTCTAAAATTGGTATGATATTAGATCCCACAATCTGTTTTGAGACTCATAGTAGCCAACCTGAGGAAGTTGACTCTGAACAGAATGCCATATATGAGCCAACAGTTGACTATTACAAAGATAAATGCCAATTAGATAGTATAACTGTCACACAATTGATGATCGGGGCAAGAGGTACTATACCAGGATCCTTAGCTAAATTTTGGAATTTATTAGATTTGGACAGAGTGTATCTTTCTAAAATTGTTTAATGGAGGATCAATTTCAATTTTAAGAAACCATGTTTACAAAATTTCTACTTTATAGAATATACTTCTATTATAATTTTAAAATTTTAAAATACTTTATCAATTTCGAAAAATTATTGTCTGTATCACTTTGTCCTTGTGGCAATTCTCTAATATGGAAAGTTTTGTATGAAAAATATACTATAATAAAAAAAATATCAAGTGTCAAGTAAGAATGCCCGGGAAGTAGCACCCTGAAAAGACGTGATTTATTTTCCTAAAGTAGGAACAAGGAATGTGCCGACATTGTAAAGAAAAGAAAGCTAGCAAAAATGAAATGGTTACATGAGCCAAATGAGGTGAATTTAGAGCAATTGGGTAGTATTAGACGGGAAACCATCAAATTACAAAAGAGTAAAAAGAGGGAATATTTGAGAGAGAAGATTAATGATCTTGAAATGAACGCAAAAAATAGGAACATTAGAGAATTATATCAGGGAATTAGTATAGAGAAGAAAGGGTTTCAGGCTAGAACAAACATAATTCGGAATGAAAATGGGGATATGATTGCAGATTCCAGGAGTATATTAAATAGACGGAAAAGTTGTTTTAATCAGCTATTAAATGTACATACAGAACAGGACATTGAGGAGGATAATTTACAGACAGCAGAAATGCTAGTTGCAGAGCCAAGTGCATTAGACGTTGAAATGGCGATTGAAAAATTGAAGATGTATAAAGCATCAGGTTCAGATGAGATCCCAGCAGAACTGATAAAATCAGGGGGAGAAAAATTGATGGACAAGATACGCTGGTTGCTTAGTATGATTTGGGAAAAAGAAGCTCTTCCAGATGAATGGAAAGAATCAATTATCTTACCAATTTATAAGAAAGGAGATAAAACTGATTGCAACAACTACAGGGGAATCTCATTACTTTCAACTTCGTACAAAATTCTTACAAATATTAGTAAGCAGAGTTACTCCCTATATTGATGACATTCTAGGAGATCATCAATGTAGATTTAGAAGAAACAGGTCTGCAACAGATCAGATTTTTAGTATAAGACAGATTTTAGAAAAGAAATGGGAATATAATGGTACTGTACATCAACTATATGTAGACTTCAAAAAAGCATATGATTCAACTAAGAGGGAGAAGTTATATAGTATCCTGCTGGAGTTCGGAATTCCTAAAAAGTTAGTTAGACTTATACGAATGTGTCTACATGGGACGAAGAGTAGCGTGCGTGTATGCAAACAGCTTTCGGACACTTTTGAAATCCAGAATGGGTTCAAGCAAGGAGATGCACTATCTCCTCTACTATTTAATTTTGTACTAGGGCATGCCGGGGTGAACCAAAATCAGCATAGCGTCTGTTCCAGATTGGACGGCTATAATGGGCAGGTAGAGCTCAGAGCCGAAGAGAAAGCAATCTACCTAAGGGAAAGCACCCTAAAAACAAAGCTGAAGCAAGTTGGGAGGCTGTAAGGTGGCAATCCCACCACCCAACTATATCTGCGCAGCCCTTGTAAGGCGGCCAGATGAATTTTCTATTACTAAAAAGCGAAGGAGAAAGCCGGACGGAAACACTGATGATGGACCAGGCAAGAAAAGGACAATGATAAAGAATAATTTACTTTTGGCAACATGGAATATAAGAGGGTTAAATAATAAACAGAAGTTTTATATGAAATGAAAAAGAAAAAGGCAAATATAATGCTCTTAACAGAAACAAAGAAAAAGTTGAAAGGGACACAGGATATAGAAGATCACCTCCTAGTATATCATGGTGTAGAGAGACAACAACGTGCATCAGCTGGAGTAGCTATGATGATAGACCCCATTTGGAGGAAGAAGATACATAGCTATACTTTTATATCAGAAAGAATAATTATTGTCAGGTTTAAAATACAAAGAGGATATATGACAATAATAGGTATATATGCACCAGAACAAGGGAGAAAAGAAAAAATTGAAAAATTTTATAAAGAACTTCAGAAAGTAGTGAATAAAGTAAATAAAAATGATTATATAGTTATTGGAGGTGATTTTAATGGAAGAATAGGGTGCCATCCTATACCTGATATAATTGGTACACAAGGATAAACAATAGAAAATGATAGTGGAAAAGAACTTCGACAATTTGCAATATTTAATGGATACAGAATTACTAACACATATTTTAGAAAGAAAGAAATACATAAGTACACCTGGTCGGCTAGAGGATTAAGATCAATTATTGATTATTTCTTGGTAAACAGAAAATTGATACCCTGGGTCACAGATGTAAGAGTATATAGAGGTTTCGATGTAGGAACAGATCATTTTCTCTTGACATGTAATATAAAATTATTAGAAAGATGGAGGAAACCAACAACAAGAATTTACAATGAAGAAACATATAAAGTGAATTTATTACAAGAAGAAAGTATAAGAAAGTTGTATGCAAATAGATTATCTCAATATATATTACAGAGAGAAATAAATAATAATATAGAAGAGGAATGGAGCAACATCGATTGGGCTCTAAAGAAAGCAGCATATGAAGTTCTAGAATTAAGAAGGAAACATTGTAAGAAGAGAGGACTAAGAATATGGAATGACGAAATTAAAACAGTTATAGAGGAAAAGAAGAAAGCATATTTACAATATTTACAAAAGAAAACTGAAGAAACAAAAGAAATATATTATAACAAAAGAAAGGAAGCAAAGAAAATTGTTAGGAAATCCCACCAAGACAGTTGGGAACGATATGTATCTAATCTAGAACATGATCTACATGGACGACAATGGACTGCTTATAGAACAATGAAAATATTTAAATAAATCAGAAAAAGAAGCTGCATATATACCTACATCAATATCAGAACAACATTGGATAGAATATTTCAGAGACCTGTGGTACAACGAGAATGAAAACGAAGAAGAACCAAAATGTGAGAATTTGAAAGTAGATAAAATACAAATGGAAGAACTGGAAGAATCGATCAAATTAACAAATAATAGAAAAGCTAGCGGGCCAGATGACATCAATTCAGAACTAATTAAATATGCAGATATATTCTTTAAAATTAAGATTCTTGAATTTTCTTAATATGTGTTGGGAGAATCATAATATACCAGCAACATGGAGGCAAGGTATAGTAAAACCAATTTACAAGAAAGGAGAAAGAAATCAACCATCTAATTACAGAGGCATTACCCTCCTAAATAGTGGATATAAAATTTATGCTAGAATAATATCAAAACGAATACAACGAATTACTGAAGTAACACTAGCAGAAGAACAAAATGGTTCCGAAAAGGAAGATCTTGTACCGATGGAGTATGTGCCCTGAATCAGATAATAAACAAAAGACAAGAAAAAAACCTGGAAACACATTTGTTATTTATAGACTTAGATAAAGCATTTGATCGAGTAAACAGGGAAATATTGTGGAATGTCCTAAAAGAAAAAGGCCTCCCTATTCAGATTATAGAAACTGTTAAGAGCTTCTACTATGGAACAAATATTTGTATTGACCCACAGCTGACTAAAAATAAGACATTTTTTCAAATAAACCAAGGAGTACGACAAGGGTGTTCACTCTCACCTATATTATTTAATATTTATATGGACGATATCCTAAAAGAATGGAAGAAGGTTTTAACTAATGAAGGAATATCAATCGATAATAAAGATAAAATAAATGCTTTATTATTCGCTGACGATGTTGTACTTTTAGCAGAATCTGAAAATGAGCTCCAAATGTTAGCATATAAATTTAAATTAATAGCCAATAGTTATAATTGTAAAATATCAATAAATAAGTCAAAAGTAATGGCATTTATCGGTAAATATGGAATTAGATCAGGATAACAAAATAATAGAACAAATATCACATTTCCAATATTTAGGATGTGATATAACTTACAGAGAAAATAAAGATATAGAAAATAAAGTAAATAAATTCCAGGCTATTTGTGGAACCATAAAAAGAACCTTAGGTCAGAAAACAAGGAAAGATACGAAACTTAAATTATATAAAACAATGGCTGTTCCTTTGTTGTTGTATGGAAGTGAAAATTGGATAATGAAATCAAGGGATAAAAGCAGGATACAGACTGCGGAAATGCTGTTTTTACGCAATGTGAAAGGATGCACAAGAGCGGATAGAATAAGGAATGAAACTATACGAGAAGAATTAAATATATATAAAATTGAAGATAAAATCAACGAAAATAATAAGAAATGGACAGAACACTTAATGAGAATGAACAACGAAAGAATGCCAAAAAGAACCTTCCTGTATAATCCCAGAGGAACAAGAGATGTTGGCCGACCACGTAGAAGATGGATTCCACTTTTAACTTCGCCGGAACAGGCTGCATAGCCTAAACCTTGTAGTAGAAGAAGAAGAAGACTAGGGCATGCCATTAAATCTTTAGAGAATGAGGAGGCTTACAACTCAATAGTATTAATAAGCTGTTAGTTTATGCTGATGATGTAGTATTATTGGCCGATAGCGAGGAGATACTAAAGGACAACACGCACACACTAAGAAATTAGGACTGGAAGTAAATACCAATAAAACTAAATATATGGTCACACGTAGAAATTCATTATATAATGGAAACGGACAGCTAATGACAAATGAGGGAAATTTTGAGGAAGTGGCTAAATTCAAATACCTAGGAACAATAATCACAAATAGGAATGAGATGCACAAAGAAATTAAACATAGGCTCAATTCTGGAAATGCGTGCTATTATGCATTGCAGAGACTCTTGATGTCCCAACTCCATTCACAAAATGTTAAACTGAAAATGTATAAAACTATTATTCTACCAGATATATTATATGGGTGCGAAACATGGACTCTTACTTTAAGGGAGGAAAGGAGATTACAAGTATTTGAGAATAAAGTACTTAGGGAAATTTTTGGACAAAAGAGAGACGAACAGACAGGTGAATGGAGAAGACTTCATAACAATGAACTACATAGTCTTTATGGTGAGCCAGATGTAATAAGAACAGTTAAGTCTCGTAGACTGCAAAGGACAGGACATGTTGCACGTATGGGGGATGAAAGACTTGCATGGAATCTTCTTGTAGAAAAGCCAGAGGGAAAACGCCCAGTTGGTAGACCGAGAATGAGATGGGAGAATAACATTAACTATGATTTGAGGGAAGTAGATTATACAGGAAATGATTGGAAAGCATTAGCTAAGGATAGGGATGTATGGAGAGCTTATGTCCGCGCGGCCATAAACCTACGGGTTCGATAGTGCCAGTGAGTAAATAAGTAAGTAAGTAAGTAAAGTAGGAACAAAAAGCATACCCATTTTTTTCTGTACTAAGAAACATTAAATAATTAACATTCGTTAAAATGGTGTAAAAACACATGGACATTTTCAACGTATTCTTATATTTTGTTTTGTTTGTGCTTAGAGGCGTGTTGGTTCTTAATTTTTTTTTCAGGCAAATATTAAATATTGCAGATTAAAATCTTTTGAGCTATTATTTAATACTGTGAACCAATACTGTTCATTAATAAAGGCATTACTCCTGTTTGTGCGTTCTTTATATTTTGACTCCTCTTGTTATAAGCGTTCATGACAATGGTAGTCTTACGTAAAGGTCCCGCCGGAGAAGTAGATAGTAGAATGCATGCCCCAGAGTTAGTACCGTGCTCGGCACTGAACATGGAGCTCTGAACGATGATGACATGCCTGATTTAGAGTGTTAGAGAGCGAACTATTTTTATTACACGCTTGAAGATAAAACTTTATTCGACCAATGAAAATGCAGTCCATACATCTGGTTTGTTTACATTACAACTGGAACTCAGGTAGGTTGGAATAGGTATATACAGTACTATCGCATTTTTTTAGATTGCTTTTAAAGATCAAGCGCCTTCATACGTAGGCGCGCAGCAGTAAAAAAACGCTGTCATAACATATAATTCACATTATATATTTTTTTGCTGACAGATAGCAAAACATACTGCATGTGCAGAGGAGATTTGATAAAGCATAAAACAGTGAATAATTAAATAAGTGTACGTAATTTACTGAAAATCCCATCGTAGTCAAGGTCGACCGGAATAAATTTGAGCCTCAAACATCTTACCACTGACAACAGTCTTCTTAATATTTTTATTCATTGCACGATCGTGAAATTGCCAGAATGCGGATCTTGAGTCCAGAGTTCAGCAGCGAACAGGCTCCTGTGTTTTGTCTACGTCAAGTTTCAAGTTGGAAGTAACGTTTGACACATTTCAAAATATCGAACATCAGAAAGGATAACAGGTAACACCAGGTAAGTGCCAGTAAATAATATTATTATGTATTTCCAAGCAAGAGTGTCTCAAATGACATATATATATATATATATATATATATATATATATGTTACAATTAAATGTTTAACATTGAGCAATGCAAGCTTAATATGGAATGATAAGAAAAATAAATGCCTGGACGGGATTTGAACCCGGATCTCTGAGTGTGTACCTCAGCGTGATATCCATTACACACCAGGTGAATCCAATTCAAACACTTATTTTTCTTATATATGTATTATACTCTCCATTATTACTAGATGTCGCGAGAACTCGGTCTTCACCGCCATCTAGCAGCTGACTATATCAAGTAAGCAAATTAAAGAGAATATTTTTACCTTATAGCAGTGACGCTTTATAGATGTTATAATTAAATGTTTGGCGGTGAAGACCGAGTTCTCGCGACATCTAGCAATAATGGAGAGTATAATACATATATAAGAAAAATAAGTGTTTGAATTGGATTCGCCTGGTAGTGTAATGGATATCACGCTGAGGTACAGACTCAGAGATCCGGGTTCGAATCCCGTCCAGGCATTTATTTTTCTTATCATTCCATATATATATATATATATATATATATATATATATATATATATTAGTTCCCGTTACTATTACGTACTTATACGCGAGTGTAAAATAGTAAACGTATGGTTAAACATGTTTACTGCCAACCGATAAAAATAATGAGTATAAAATATATTTTACATATGTTTAATTGTATATTTAACATTGATACAAAGAAAAAAGTTACATTGCCTTGATATATGAACCATGAAAATAAACAATTATATAGATCTAGCTATTATTCTACGATTAAGAAGTGACTGTACTGTACCCTTACCCTTCCCTTATAAGTTTATCACAACGAACACAGAACCAACCCCAGCAGTGTAAGAAGTACATTTGTGCAGAATACACAAAAACAGATAAATGGCACTGATAATGAAATATATAACATTAGAAGAACCTATATTCACCAATTTTGTTATTCGGATTAAAATTGTTTACATAAATAGTCCGTCACACAGGAACAGCGTAAATTAAGAGTATTCCTCAACTGATATTAAATATAGCTCGATGTATATTTTATTTGAAAATTAAATTATATATATCAATTATCATTGGGAGAAAACAAAATTGTAAATATGTGCCTCAAAATACAGCTTTAAGATTAACTCCCCCAATATTAATGGCTGTATTTAGTTGACTATTTAACTCATGCTCCAAATGGGAGTCAATGACCAATCACGTTTCAATTATTTCTGTTTTACAACCAATCAGAATCGTGTTTCATGAAATATTTATCAGTGTTATATTTACCATATTAAAGAAAGCTCTTCCTTTTTAATATTCTGAACAGGTCTGACCATTATTTTGCAGTGACTGAGCCTATAAGTTATATGGCTACCAGATTGTATATATAGTGCATAGATGTCAACACATAGCGCTTGCAGGAGTTAATATAAAAACATTTGTAGCAATTTATTATACCACCAAAAAAAAAGGCTGTTTTCACTTTCTTAAATGTATTTTTTCCCAGGTAATAATCCAGAAAAATATAATTGTCATATTTACATCATACGACATCAGAAATGAATTAATATACAGTTTGATGTATTTCAATTTTTCTCCACTAGAGAGCACAATTTTGCGTTCCTTTGGCAATAAATAGTATGATCTGGTTGCAGTGATAAATAAAAGGAGCAGATGAAGCGTACCTATCGTTTCTCATTTGTTTTCAAACATCGCCGTTTACATTAAATATATAAATATTTTAAAATAACTATAGTTAAATAATGACTTGTGAGTATACAACTTAATTTTATTCGTTAAATAGTCCTAACAAATGCCACTCTTAATTTCCAGTTATCGATAAATTCACGACTCATTTCATTACTTATGACTATTTAACTCATGCCCCAAATGGGACTCAATGACCAATCACGTTTCAATGATTTCTGTTTTACAACCAATCAGAGTCGTGTTTCACGAAATATTTATCAGTGTTATGATTACCATATTAAAGAAGGCACCTCCTTTTTAATATTCTGAACAGGTCAGACCATTATTTTGCAGTGACTGAGGGAACAGTAAAGCCGCCATATTTGAATGTTCAAAATGGCAGAAACAAGATTTGGCTGTGCTTCAAATGAAGATATAGACGAAATACAAATTTGACAATTGTGTTTTTAAATAATGATATTACCGAGTTCTTTTTGATAATTCTGTGTTCAATAATTGTGTTTTTTAAATAATGATTTTACCGAGTTGTTTACTAAAAAATAAATTAATAACCTATAATTTTGGTTATAATATACAGTTTGATGTGTTTAATTTTTTCTCCACTAGGATGCATTCTTATAATATTGCGATGATATTTCAAGTTTCCCACGCCAGATGGCAATATATAACAAACATTATATGATCTTGTTGCAGTGGATGGAGAAACGAAACATAACGTTTCTCATTTGTTTTCAAACATCGCCGTTTACATTAAATAAATAAATAAATATTTTAAAGTAACTATATTTAAATAATGATTTGTGAGTAAAAAACTTAATTTTATTCGTTAAATAGTCCTAACAAACGCCACTCTTGATTTCCAAATTCTCTAGATAAATTCACTCCTCACTTCGTGAGTCGTGGATTTATCGATAATTTGGAAATCACTCGTGGCATTACTTATGATAAATAAACTCCGTGATAAATTGTAGTTTCGTTCTGATAATAAACTTTGCGGCTACTGTGTAATTTTCAATTTTCGATATTCACGTAAACCCGCACTTCTATAGTCGAATTCCGTTAATTTTTATTTTTGGAAAATACATTTCTCCTTTAATTTCAAGCGAATTATAACGAGATTCGTTGCGAAAAACCGACACTCGGACATTTGGCATTCTTTATATTTTCGCTTCACAGTAACCCTCATTCTTAATGGTCCGATTTTGCTGGTTAAATAACTTAACCTTAATTGTATTAACTGATTCGTATATATCGAGTTTGGTTCCGAAAAAAAACAAGAAATTGCCGCTGTTAGAGCTCTAAATTAATATATATATATATATATATATATATATATATATATATTTTATAATGTTATGCCCTAGGGCATGTCCTTCATGCTATGCTTTGCAGCTTTACTAGGACATTATACTATTGTGGTAGCTTCCCGTTGCTTTCCACACCGGGGAAGAGGATGATGATGCTAATGATGATGATTAATGACACATAATGTTGGGGGGCCGTTTGGGCCTCAAAGCGTCCTGACATTTGTCTTACACATGAGGAAAAACACTTAGAAATACCCACCCAGAAATTATTTAATTTTCTATATTTCATAAACATTCAAAGATTGCTGGCAGTTTCAAACTATTACTCTTTTAAATTCAAATGTCGTTTCATTGGGAAATTCTACTCACTAATAAGCATATTCTTGACAAGCGTCATTCCTATTCCACCTGCTATGAATGCTCGAGTTTATGACATGTATTGTAGTAATATAATAAGGAAAGACATGGGTACATCACTGAGCTAAAGGCGCATACTTGTTGCGAGTTACAGTCTCTGCATTATGTTATTCCATTTTAAATTAAAATAATCAGTGGCATGCCAACCATTTTATAAATTGGATCATAACTTAGACATTTTTATTCGGAGACCATTAGTTCATTATTCCATAATGCTTATATAATACTCCTTTATACGTAGTTAAATTTATGCGGTATAATTCATTTACGCCCTGTATATATATATATATATATATATATATGTGTGTGTGTGTGTTTTCTAATGTCACCCACTGAACTTTACGTGCTTTGGGTTTGGCATAGTTCGGATAGATGGCGTGAATGTGGTTTGTTTTCAATTTATGCACGGCTTCGACAGACCACTTTACCTAGGGAATATGTTTTTATTTCATGTACAAAGAAGTTTCTAGGATGAGTGTATGCTTATGTTTTTGTAGTGTAAATTATGTTGTATGAGGCATGATGGTGAAGGTAAACACGGTAAATGTTTTTCGATAATCGTTTCTTGAGAACTACCTCAATAATTACATTATTCCGGAATTTGCTAAAACGACAAATGACCCACTTAATTATACATCTAAATTAATACATATCCTCAACGTATGCTGACAGTTAAACTGATATAAATAGTCTTCACTTTTTATAAACGTTTTAATTGCAGATTGAAGGGAAAAGAAGTACGGAACACGCTTTATGTAACTCGTATTCAACCCACAAAGTACTCCACTCCTCTTGAAAACTATATGAGTAAAGCGTTTTACAATAATTAATTTTGCTGTCGAAGTGCCGGTATACTGTGTCAAATGGCAGGTAAGTTCAACTAATTTAAATAAGTAAACAATCAAATGTTTGCTAATTTTTCTTATTTGCAAAACATTTTCATGGACTGATCAAAAAACGTTTGGATATTAGTTTTTTGCTACAACCAAATCTCAAGTAAACTTATTTTTAACTCTGAATATGAAATTTATTTGATTGGCAGGTAAACGTTTGTCCTATGAAAGTTCCAAACGTCAATGTCAAGGAAACAAGTAAGAACAATTATTTCATGTTTAGTTTTAACGAATTATGAAGTAATGTTGGTATTGAGGTTTTGAGATAACATGAAGTTTAACTATTTTTATCGGTGCAACCAAGTAGGCCTACACGCCGAAAATGATCATAGCAATATATGCATAGGTCTATGGGTAGAGTAGAAAGGATAAAATCGGGTTACGGAGGAAATTGGGTTGGTTTTTAATTACTTGCTCATTACTGGCAGATCAAATGGAAACAAGTACTTCCAATTTGAAGAGAGTGTTGCCTCCTTTCATTAAGGTAGACCACTACATGTTATGAACCCAGAAGGAACTTCATTTGACAACTGTCCTTCTTCGTTGGTACTATTGTCCAGCTGCATGTAAAATATCATCCAATGTGATTATTGTGTGTTCTATTTTAAGCAATTTTACTCTCTTGTTACAGTATTATTAAAGGTGCAATAATATTTTATTTATATATATATATATATATATATCAATAAGTTATATAATGGAAATGGGCAACTAATGACAGATGAAGCAAATTTTTAAGAAGTGACTAATTTCAAGTATATAGGAACAATAATTATAAAATAAGAATGCAATGCACAAATAAATTAAACATAGGCTCAATTCTGGAAATGCGTGCTATTATGCATTACAGGGACTCTTTATCGTCCCAACTCCTTTCAAAAAACGTTAAACTGTAAATATATGAAACAGTTAATCTCGCAGTTATATTATATGGTTGCGAAACATTAACTCTTACTTTAAGGAAAGAAAGATTAGGAGTATTTGAGAATAAAGTTCTTAGGAATATTTTTGGGCCCAAAAGACACGAATAGACAGGTGAATGGAAGAAAACACGAAAAAGTGAGCTAAATGATATTATAGGAAGTCAGATATAATAAGAACAGTTAAGTCTCGTAGACTGCGATGGGCAGACAAGTGACACGTATGGGAATTGAAAGAGGTGCATGGAAGCTTCTTGTAGTAAAACCAGAGGGATTACGCCAAATTGATAAACGAAGATTGAGGTCGGAGAATAATATTATCCATGATTTGAGAGAAGTAGATTATACAGGTGATAGTTGGAAAACATTACCTCAGGATTGTGATGTATGGAGAACTTATGTTCGAATGGACATGAAGCTAAGGGTTTGCTAGAGCCAGTGAGTTAGTTAGTTATATATATCAATAAGTGTGATTTTTTTTTCATATTACGGAAATTGTTTGCCATATAGTACTGAGTCATTTTATCAGATAGTGTAATTTGGGGTAATTCGGGTCACATTTATTCGGGTAAAGCGGGTCATTTATTTGTTTAACTCTAGATTCAATTTCTAAATTTCAGTTGTACTTATATCAGTTTTCCATGAATCCTCATAATATGAAATTTCGAAATGTGAGCCGCGAATCAAAGAAAGCTCGAAATATGTGCCATCATCTGCGGTAAGTTCAGACACGTGGAGTAAATTCGGGAAAAATACCTTCTATTATTCAACAAGGGTCATTCTGAATAAACCGCTGTAGAATTTCGGCACTAGTGATATTTATATCAAGGACAAATTTTCGTTCCCAGTTTGACATTTAATCTTGTATGGTGAAAAGCAAGCGCTAGCTGTGGTCATTATTGTCGATTTCGTTATAGCTTTCATTATTGCTAGCAAAACGTCTTATTATACACATATAATTAGAAAATACAGTTGCTGACTACAATAATTCGTCCGGTTGTTTATGTCTGTAATAAGGATTGTTCGGTAAAGTATATGTGCATAGTAAAATTTCATACACATTTAGTTACTCGTATAAACCTGTTCAACCCCGGGGTGAAATAAAAAAGGAGCAACGGTACGTTTGTGTAAAAGAAAAGTAGCAAGTTAATTACGTTATTGTAACTATAATGAAATAAAGTTACTGAAACAGTGAGAGCAATTAAATCAGGGAGAATGTCATATCGAATAACCACGGGAGTATTTTCAGATACCGCAATGCACGTTAGAGAATCTCAAAGCAATTGGAAGAATATTTGTTTTGGATGAAAGAAAAAAGATCAACAAGGTGAAGCAAAATCGCTCTGCAACTTCTGTAAAGGATCATAGCGATGACAGGTGACTGAATTCAGTATCAGAAATGTGCATTGTGGTATGACGAACATTGTTTTAAAGCTTTTGGACGTAAAACGTTTATGTGGATACATTTTTACTTGTATCCATTGGGCACTGTGATTAGAATCTTCTTTACGTACTAAAATCTACACTCAACTCCAATTAGTAATTTGACACTTGTATCCGTTGGTATTTAAGGGTCTCATGCATTGTATGTGGAAGCAAAGTTTCCTCTGGATTATCAAGGGTTATAACAATGATGATATATCCAAATCATTTACGCTTAATGTGGCAGCATTAACTTCATGTCCCCTGTATATTTCTCATTCTTTCTTAAGTATTTCGGATACGAGTAAATTCCTAGAGCAATGAGAGTCTCTGTCAATTCCTCAGTCTCGAAGTACGAGTGCATTTTTTGTGATATTCTTCTCTTCCGTCTTTACTCCCACATCGCTTTCCACATGTCAGACATTTCCCCACTTTATATCGCGTGTTTCATTTCCTCCGTTTTCTGATTTTTTTAACTTAATAGCTCTTTGTATTCTTTTTTTTCTTTTTCGTATAAAGTTTTTTTATTTCCTATATGCTTTCCTTTCTTAACATTAAAAGACTGCTTTCGTCTAATATATTTTTTCTACATGCATGCATACACACGCACACGCACGCACACGCACGCACACGCACACGCACACAGACACACACACATACACACATACTGATTCGAAAAATGACACAGAATACGAACAAGGGTTGCGAAGACAACAAGAAGAACCAATATATACACCAGATGACAAAGAATTTTCGCCAGAAGAAATATTCCACGTAATTCAAAAGTTTAATCCTAAGAAAGCACCGGGGGAAGATGGTATAACTCAAAACATTATAATGAGAGTATTCCAGTGTTACCCATCATCAATTACGGCAATCTACAATCAATGCTTAAGTCAAGGATGCTTCCCAAAACTATGGAAAACAGCGCAAATAATCCCTATTGTGAAACCAGGAAAGGAAGAAAGTCACGAAGTAACACGGTTTAGACCAATAAGTCTAATAAATATCGAGGGAAAAATACTAGAAAAACTGATGATAGATAGGATAAACCATCACATACACGCCAACAACCTACTTAACTCGAACCAATATGGATTTGTCCCACAAAAAGGAACCATAGATGCAGCGTTAGCAGTTAAAAAATACATTAAAGATAATTTAGACCAGAAGAACAGTGTAATAATTACCAGCCTGGACGTACAGGGAGCATTTGACGCTGCTTGGTGGCCCGGCATACTCCACAACCTGAGGAATCTTCATTGCCCCAAAAACTTATACTATTTAGTTAAACATTATTTCAAAGAGAGAATAGCCAAACTTTCAATTAACCATAGCAGAGTAGAAAAGGAAGTGACGAAAGGCTGCCCTCAAGGGTCATGCTGTGGCCCGGGACTCTGGAATATTTTATATAATCCTCTACTCAGCTTACAATATACAAAACAAAGTAAACTATTAGCTTTTGCAGACGACCTAATACTGTTGACATCAGCAAAAAACAAGGAAATAGCAGAAATGTACGCTAATACAGACTTAAAGTAAATTGAAGATTGGTCTAAACAATATAAACTCCAATTTAATAATAACAAATCAAAAACTTTACTGGTATCAAGAAAACGAAAAGAAGACAAAAGCAATATAAATATATTTTTAAATAACAGGGCAATAGAACAAGTACAACAACTGAAGTACCTAGGGATACTATTCGACAGCAAATTCAACTTTAACTTACATATAAAACAAGTATCAGAGAAATGCATAAAACTCATAAACTCACTAGCGAAATCAGCCACACTGAACTGGGGTGTAGGCCAAAAAGCATTAACGACAATATACAAAGGTGCTGTACTTCCAATGCTGCTGTACGGCGTGCAAGTATGGGAAGAATCCATCCTTAAAAAGAAGAACATGTTACAATTTCAGAGAATACAAAGATTGATGAATATCAAAATTACAAAGGCGTACCGAACTGTGTCTTATGAAGCGTCTTGTGTTCTGGCAGCAGTCAAACCGATAAACATCAAAATCCAAGAAATAATAGATATATATATAAAAGGCACACATAACGATACAGACACACCATTAGAAGATGTCCCGAAACTGAAGGAGTGGCCCCATCCAGCGGACAGAGTCAGAATCGTAGAAGCACAAGAAAATGCACGGTACAACATAGAAATTTACACTGACGGGAGCAAAATAAATGGGAAAGTTGGAGCAGCAGCAGTAATATTCCAAGACGGGGTACCGATTAAAAAATTGAAATACAAACTCGGTACGCACTGCTCCAACAACCAAGCGGAGCAAATTGCGATTCTTCAGGCTCTCAAAGAAATAGATGAAAACTCCGAACTAAAAATAAAACAAAAACTAGGAGTAGTTAACACTGACAGCCAAATAACAGTCCAACTCCTAAAAAATGGACAAATCCGCAGCATATTAGCAGAGAACATAAAAGAAAAAATAAAACAACTTCAGGACAATGGATGGGTAATCCACATAAAATGGGTTAAGGCACACGCAGGGTTGTATGGAAATGAGCTAGCAGATAAACTAGCAAAGGAAGCTGCACAGGAAGATGGGGACGAGGAAATATACAACAAGATGCCTAAAGCCGAAGTAATCAGGGGCGCAGAGGAGAGAGGATTACAGAGGTGGCAAAACCAATGGGAGAGATCTACAAAAGGAAATGTCACCAAAATGTTCTTCCATTCCGTACAAGATCGAATAAAGCAGAAGATCCCTCTCAACGGACAAATGACGACCTTTCTATCCGGACATAGGCAGACAAGACAGTATTTCCATCGATTTAAAATAGTGCAAAGTGAAATGTGTAAGTGTGGGCAATATATACAAAATGTGAACCATTTAATATATGAGTGTTCTATATTAAACAGTGAAAGAAACATTTTAAAACAGAATATTAGTTTAAAAGGCGGACAGTGGCCAATAACAAATAATATTTTAGTGAAAGTTTATTTAAAAGAATTTATAAACTATATAAACTCGATAAATTTCGAAAAATTGTAACTATATATAATATTGTAACTTTACATAATATTGTAAATATAAAATTGTAATAGTTGATAGAATGCATGTAATGTTACCATGTAATGGAGCATGCTGTATTAATAAATAAAATTTAAAAAAACACATGCACGCATGCATGCATGCATACATGCATACATGCATACATGCATACATGCATACATGCATACATGCATACATGCATACATGCATACATGCATACATGCATACATGCATACATGCATACATGCATACATGCATACATGCATACATGCATACATGCATACATGCATACATGCATACATGCATACATGCATACATGCATACATGCATACATCCGCATACATGCATACTGCATGCATGCATGCATGCATGCATGCATGCATGCATACATACATACATACATACATACATACATACATACATACATACATACATACATACATACATACATACATACATACATACATACATACATACATACATACATACATACATACATACATACATACATACATACATACATACATACATACATACATACATACATACATACATACATACATACATACATACATACATACATACATACATACATACATACATACATACATACATACAGCAGTAATTCATACAGATAGCAGAATAACATTAGATTCACTAGAAAACAATAAAAACCAACAAAACCTAATAGCATCCATTAAGAGAGATAACTAAAAACTTAGAAATTCAGAATTGGAAAATTCACTACACACATGGGTTCAAGGCACACAACGGGAAATGATGGCAACGAGATTGCTGATAGGTTGGCTAACAGCAGCAGGGATGGAGAACTTCCAGTGTGTTACGACCGTAAACCAGTCAGTGTAGTTTTTTAGTGATTGCAATCAATGAGTTAAATAAGTGGGAAAATTTAATGGCAAATCCACAAAGGGTGGCAGTGGACAAAATCCTTTTTAACCTAGCGTGAAAGACAGATTGAATTAAATTTACCCTTAACAGAAAAATAACAACCTTCTTAACAGGGCACGGTGATATAAACAGTTATTACTATCGCTTTAAAATAAAAGATAGCCCTTTGTGTACATGCGGCATTTCAGATCAAACTATAGATCATCTATTATTTCAATGTACAAAAATTAGAAACAGAAAGGCGGTTATTTAAAAAACAATATGCTTAAGAAAAATGGTAATTGGACATTCGATAAAGTAAGACTAGTAGTGGTGTTACAGAAGAATTAATCTCCT